>NDFZ01005162.1:73245-162870 GCA_002192655.3 Mamestra configurata
GGGGGAAGCACATATAGATATGTTATGTATCACACGATATATTTAAAATTCTAACAAATCTCATATTTTTTACTACTGCGCATTTTCTTTCAAACGTTTGTATTATGAAACGCCCAATGATCATCTAAGACTGCCACTATTACACTACCACTGATTAACGATTGAAGATAGGTTATAACTATATTTAAACCAGTAAAGCTATCTATCAGTAATGTTCCTATGTAAATCAGTTATTTTACTTTATAATTATCTTATCATCATTTCAGCGCTACTGGACATAGTTACATCCAAGGGTATTAAGCCCGTGAGTGTCGTAAGAGGCGACTAAAGGACTTACCAGAGAATGGGCAGCAGCATTCTCTGTGCATTGCAACAGCTACACTGCGATCGCCAACCCGCCTATGTCCAGCAGCGGACGTCATTCGGCTGATGTTGATGTATTCAGCTCCTCACTTCTGCTGTACTCCCGCAGCAATCACCAGGTCATCAGTCTACCTTATGGGAGGCTTTCGAACGCCTACTCTCTTGTTAAACTCATTATTGTTATTTCCGATTTGCATAAAGCAAATTGCGATCCTGAACACTCATTCATAGTCCAGGCGCACCTGGCCACTTTTGACAAAGTTACCCACAATATCTCAGGGTCCAAGCTATAAAGAGAACTATTAATACCGCATAGGTACGGCTGAGATGTACATTAATCGCGTTATCTGTAACGAGTGGGTACTCGCAATCTGTCTCGACGATTATATCGCAGATGATTACTACTGGTTCTCGGTAATACTTCAAAACTTTTAAAATGGAATTACTGTAGTTTTAACAAAGTAATAGGAATAATGGCGAAGGTGGTGTGATAAACTGATCATGTTTTTTTTTATCAAAAATAGTGAACAACCTTTTTTATATTTCAGAGGTGGTCTCTTAGTTCAAGTTGTTAATTTTTTTTTTATCTTGGGACAACTCACACACGGTCATCCGATCCCAAACTAAGCAGAGTCTGTGCTATGGCAACCAGACAACTGATAAACATACTTATATATTTCGAAATACATACATATTGTAGAAAAATTACACCCAGACACAGAACAAATGATCATGCTCATCAAACAAAGATTTATCCTGGGTGGGAATCGAACCCACGACCTCCGGTTTAGCAGTCAGGGTCACTAATCACTTGACCAACAGGCCATTCGAAGTCGTGTTTGCGGGTCAAACCTGGCTAGAGAACGCATGAGATCTCTAGCCAGGTTGGCTGTTTGGCAGGAGAAAGGGAAAGGGTCTTTAGTTTGCCAGGTAGTGACACAAATGAAGCTTGAAAAAAAATCTAAAGCGTTTTGACCTCCACGCTTACAATTTTGTACGTCTAGTAAAGCCGTCTTCTAATTACTAAATACCAAATTTCAATAAAAAAATGGCCAAGTGCGAGTTGAACTCCCGTGGTACCGAACGAATTTTTTTTTTGTAACATCTTTTGCTCACACTACAAATTACAGGAAAACCTATAAGAAATCTATTTATTATTTTTTTCTAATTTTAGGCTCAGTATTTTGGGAGATAGGGCAATGGTCATTTTTCATCTAATTTCTTGAATAACTTCAAAACTGTATAATTTACAATTATGATAAAAATATAATTATAACCTTCACAATATGCCTATATTTCATTTGATATGTTAGACGGTACAGTTATAACTTTTTTTTTAATTTTCTAGTTTGTCCCCCAAAAATTAGCCCCATTCTCAAAATTTATTTATTTACGTAACGCGTAAGTGTTTAGGTTACAAAAGTTCATATGTACACAAAATTGCACCAGAATCGGTCCTATAGATTTGGAGAAACTTGGCTGTGACAGACGGACCGACAGACACCTGAGCGATCCTCTAAGGGTTCCGTTTCTTATGGATGTTTGGAAACCTAACAGACATCTTACCATTCACGAGATAATGATATCCGAAAATCATGAATTTCATCACACATTCGTCAAAAGTTTTAATTCCAAAGGCAGGCATAAATTATATTAAGATATGAAGACGGCTAAAAGCTGTCGATATCATTTGGGAATCATTGTGCGTGAAGCTAAGGAGTGTAATTCCCTACCAGAGTCTATGTTTCCTGATAGCTACAGCCTGGGCTTTAGCCTGGACGAAGCAAGGCAAGAGTGAATAGGCCACTTTGAAGCAAACGCGCTCCATTGTCGACCACATCATCGCTCTTCATCCGATAAGACTGTGGTTGGCCACACGAACATATCAATAAAAAAGGGACAAAAAAAGTTTTACAAAAAACTTAAACCAATCTAAGTTGAACTATTTAATATGGAAAGCGTCTGTCCGAAATACGACTAGCGCTGTAGGTTAGAGTGAGAGAGGAAGAGCCTGCATACCGCTGCTTTATGCGTGAGAGAAATGG
Source organism: Mamestra configurata (assembly GCA_002192655.3). NCBI lineage: Eukaryota > Metazoa > Arthropoda > Insecta > Lepidoptera > Noctuidae > Mamestra > Mamestra configurata. The sequence continues at coordinate 75,654 of NDFZ01005162.1, forward strand.
AAGCCAGACAGACTGGCGCCGTAACGCGTTACGTTACAAAGCGGTTTACCCTCCCATAAGTTCGCAGAAGTTACCACCTCAAAAAATAGTAAAAGACTGCAACATTAATATAAAAAGAAACTAGTAGGGGACAAACACGAGCGATGCGTCTTCAAGCTCATCGCGAGGGCACAAAGCAAGCCGAAGCTCCACTTTAATTGCTCTAATCTAGAACACTATCGGTCTATCTAGATTCTTTCTCCGCTCGTTAGTGTTAGAAACACGAGATACAATCGAGATTTATTTAATTACATAACAGTAGTACCGGCTTCACAAAGGTTTGACACCAAGTTCCAGGAAACTTTTATTAATACTACATAGGTACTTATATCTCGCTGCCTAGCAAATCCCCAACTATCTTAGGGTGGGTTTCTAGTCTAAACGGATTTTACTTAGAGTGGCTGCCTAACAGGCCTCCACAACCCAGTAACTGGGCAACACGATACTCCCTGGCAAGACTAGAGTCACATTTCCTGGCATCTGACTGCCCATAACGACTGTCAAATATTTACAAATGTTAGCCGGGTCAAACGCGTTAACGTGCCTTCCAAGACACGGAATAATTTGACGAGGAAGCGATTAGCTATCGACTATTTTCTCGCTGAGGAAACGGACAAAAGATATAGATCCCGTGTGAGCAAAAGAGACACATACATTTATAGTCGATAGCTGTGCACGTTTCAGCGACAAGAGCTATAAAAGATAATACTCGCTCAGCGATACTCGCTCAGCGATGCTTGCTTGGCGATCAGAAGTCAAAACTCACGCCGAGCAACCAACTGGCGGTCATTTCTACCTATAGTGCGCCGCACGCTCCGGAGCGAGTGGTGCGAGTAATCGCCCGTCGCACAAGAGCACTCACTTAAAGCCGAGCGACAAAACTATCGAAACTACACACTCGCTGCTCGCTACTCGCCAACTCGTATCCAGTTGCTAGCTTTACTCGCTGATCGTCGGCGGTGAGTCGCCTTTAGGTATGAGTTAGTATAAGATGGTCACTCATCCAATGACCGACAAGCGTTGCTCATCCTTGGAGATCGACCCCTAAAGCTGTTATTAGTTTTACGATCATTACTTTACAAATAAAAGCCGGGACCAACGCCTTAAGCTGCCATCCGAGGCACTAAGGAGTTTTGGTACACAATGTGTGGTCACCCATCTAAGGAATGACCTCGACAAGTGTTGCTTAACCTTGAAGATCGACCCGTGCGGCTGTTTCTACTTAGCCACAAGCTCTCCTACTAAGTACCTATATACTAGTTCAAATATGTTGTGGAGATATGTTCTTGACCGGAACGGATTACAATCTGGAGCAGAACGCTTAAGTGGCAGATAAAGTGAGGATCGGTTTGGATTGTTATTATTATGTTGTGTGTTATTAATTTATTACTGTGTTTTATAATGTAACGAGGGCTTTGTGTAGTGTGGGAAAAGTGGGGTGTTTGTCCAGATTGTCCGGGCAGGGTGTGCAGTGAATTTTGATCCTTAAAGTCAAATCCTGCAGGGGTTCCATACTACACTTGCTGTGCAAGCTCTACTTTCCTGCACGCAAAATAGGCGCCTAGTCGTGGAGTTGCGGAAACCATCCCGATTAACATATACAAGTTCTAGTTTCGTTGCGATCTAAGTTTCTAGTTCGATCCAGCCTCTCCCTAGCTATCCTCTCCCCAGCGACGCCCTAAGCCGAGGCCCGAAACCCACAGAGGGTGCCCTTAGCGTGTAGTCACTTAGTTTGTAAGTTTTGTATAAGCCCTGGCTGGAGGCTTTAATATTATATTAAAGCCACCACAGGCAAACCCGGTTAAGCAGTCGACAACCTCATAGGTTGAACTGTGAGACGCCACTCACAAAAAAAAAGCAATCCAAGTTCTAATTTCAGCTTAGAGATATGTAATCTGTGATACCTCAGGTACTGCAGATAGATGACCATATGCGGCGCGCGGCGGTAGGACCTAACCCTACACCTAAGTAAGGCAGTGCGAGTTCAAAGTTAATCTAAAGCCATATACTTCTTATAGTTTTTACTGTTACGTTACGTTATCTGTTTGTTTCAGTTTTAGGTTCATGAGCTTCACTTTTATTCCCACGAAAGTATAATACGGACATGCTTTTCAGAATCCCGGATCCCGGAATCGTTTGAAATTCCTGAGATTGCTAAAAATGCATACAAAATATAGTTAGAACTCGTTGTGAACTCTCATTACAAGTTTTGTAGGAATTTCATTTGTTTTGAATAAAATAAAGATACTTAATCAAAATAACCACTGCTACAATTTCATTGAGTTTGTTTTAGTTGTTTTTACAAAATTGATTATTACTTATTTATTCAGAAAGGAATGTTCATATTATTCTTTCACGGGAAGAAGTTCAGGTATATAAGCACCCGATTATCGGATCACTGCTCATGAGTTTTGAAGATACGAGGAGCATAGACAATATTTATGAATTTTCTTAAATAACTTAAAAAATATTAAATTAAAAAAACCACTGAACAAACCTAGCCACACCCTACACCATCTATAACCGAATACGTCTCAAGCTATTTTCCGCTCAGCTCAAAGGAACTGTTCGTATCCTTAAAGCAATCAGCTCAGTGAACCGACTGAATTCGTTCGAGATTGACCCTTGGAACCATTCAGGTGAGTTAAGTATTTATAGTTAAGTAAACTTCCGGAAACCTTTACATAAAAAGGTTTATGTTCTTACACTTAACCAACTGTGCAATGTGATGAAGGTGTTTTGTTCAGATGTTTTGGCAGTTGCCTTCCTTTAGTAATATAGCCAAGGAAATATAGGAAACATAATATACTGTATGATAGGTACCTGTATTGCCCAAACGGTTGAGCAGAGATGCACTAATCCCCTCTGCACGCGCTCTTCAACCCACCTCCGCTTCGCATTAAATAGTAACTATTCTAGCAGTTGAAACCAACTGCTGCAGCAGTTATCTATGGCAGCTTCAAGCTGTTAACTATGACTGCTCGAGCATTCCGTGTATGGCCGGCCTAATGAACGCCACTGACTCGGCAATAAGCGTGGCCCAGCCTAATGAACGCCACCGACTCGGCAATAAGCGTGGCCCAGCCTAATGAACGCCACTGACTCGGCAATAAGCGTGGCCTGGCCTAATGAACGCCACCGACTCGGCAATAAGCGTGGCCCGGCCTAATGAACGCCACCGACTCGGCAATAAGCGTGGCCCGGCCTAATGAACGCCACCGACTCGGCAATAAGCGTGGCCCGGCCTAATGAACGCCACCGACTCGGCAATAAGCGTGGCCCGGCCTAATGAACGCCACCGACTCGGCAATAAGCGTGGCCCGGCCTAATGAACGCCACCGACTCGGCAATAAGCGTGGCCCGGCCTAATGAACGCCACCGACTCGGCAATAAGCGTGGCTCGGCCTAATGAACGCCACTGACTCGGCAATAAGCGTGGCCCGGCCTAATGAACGCCACCGACTCGGCAATAAGCGTGGCCCGACCTAATGAACGCCACTAACTCGGCAATAAGTGTGGCCCGGCCTAATGAACGCCACCGACTCGGCAATAAGCGAGGCCCAGCCTAATGAACGCCACTGACTTGGCAATAAGCGTGGCCACATACTAGGCCATAATTTCTTTCATTTAATCCCACTACAAAACAAAGAACACAAAGAGAAATCGCAACAGTGATATCGACGCCGACGTGTTGCCAACCAAGATTACTATAATCACCGTCACCCTCAGTTAAACTCAACAGCTATCCGTAATACAAACAAACTTAAACTCTGCAGTAGGCATACAATTAATTAGGTAACTATTTTAATGAGCTACTTATCTTGGACGACATAAACTAATACCATTTTTATGCTACTCCTATCTCTGTTACACATTGTTAATTTGGGATCACGCTTTCTGGGCACGGCGCGGAGAAAGTGGCCACCTTGACTTGACGCCATGTTTTTTTCTAAATTTTAGTGTTCCGTAAATTTGATTAGGTAGAATGGTGGACCTAATTGCTGAAGAATTTAACTTTCGGTTGGTGGGAGTCTAGATATTGTTTATGGTAATCTATTGACCATGTCCGTTGATTTGTCACGCTGGCTGACAGGGAAAACAAACTGAAGGAACATTCTCGTATTTTATTGAATTGTATTGTAATTCGGGCTGGTTTCTGCAACTCTACGACTAAGCGCGTACTTTGCGTCCCCAAGCTTGGTGTTACTCACCATCTCACGGAAGTTACCTGTGTTTCCAAAGTATTAAGCCCTGTAATGAGCAACTACCGGACAGCTTAGAAGCAGATGGGCTGCTGTCTCGTCCTCCTCCATGCAGGCTCTGCAGAGTGGGCTGTCTGTTACTCCTTTATTAAAGGACCCGAGGTCAATTGGCCAATTGGCTGTGACTGTACACAACTGTTGTTTAGTCAGTCTTAGGGCTTGTTTCGTTAATCGGCCATCAATAGAAGGAAGTGCCTCTTTGGCCTGCCTACACTCACCATGATCAACCCATAGCTTGTGATGCATCACTGGTGCGATTCCTTACCAGATTGCGTAGGTAACCAAAAGGGAGTGGCACGATGGGTTCAGGTCCCATCGTTGCCATACTCGAACCCCTTCTGGCTCGTCTTCGTGACTCGTCCGCTGCATCGTTGCCTCGGGATTCGCTGTGCCCCTTGAGCTTTCGTATTTAAAAGAGTATTCACATTTGCACCGCAATCGCTAACTGTCGAAAAACTTCTAATATCTCTACTTTTTTATACGTTTTGACAGTGATTGTCGCTAAGATTAAAGTGCGAATTTATTTGTACGCTTTTAAGTACTATATGAGCAAAGAGGACTTGATAAAAAAAACCGTAGGTATTCATCATCTGCCTAGCCTTTTCCCAACTATATTGAAGTCGGCTCCCAGTCAAACTGGAATCAGCTGAATACCAGTGTTTTACGAGGAGTGGCTGCCTGCCAGACTTCCACAACCCATTAAACTGGATAACACGATACTTCTCGGTAAAACTGGAGTCACATCAACCAACCAACCTTATCCATTTTATAAAAACAGTCAATTTTCTCTTCACTTCTTTTTCATAAACTTCTGGTTAGATAATAGTCTAGTACTAGTAACACTAATACTATAAATACGAAAGTGTATCGTCTTGTATGAATTTCGGACCGGCTGGCAGAAGCTAAAAATTAATAAAATAAAACAAATTTTCACCTGAATTTCTGCCATAGTATTAAGCAAGACATTCCCAAATATATGTATGTGTCTTAAAACAGGAACAACAAAGAACCAAAAGACAAAGGTTAAGCTTATGTCAAATTCAGCACACACTCGCTAAAATTCCCGGTAGATATCTGCCGTATCAATAAATTTCTTCTTTGTGGCCTCCAAGAAAAGGGTCCCGTAGAGGTTGATAGCGATCCTTCCTTACATGCCCCGCATGCTATTGTGAGGCATTCTTTCATAAAAGGACCACGGAGTAGCAACTATCAAATGGAGTGTTACATTTTACATTAATATTTTGTTTCAACAACTTCAAAAGTGTAAGTCAAGAATTTTCAGATTCCGAATTGAATATTCTATTTTTATTTCCTTAACGTTACCTAGTCATTATCGATCTATATTTGAGTTTTATGCATTTAAGTGTCCGTGGAGTTTCTTGCGCGTTCTTCTCCATAGAGATCTACGCTTTGGAACTCGCAAATAGCTTCATGTTTCTGACGGACTGACTTAGACAATTCGAAAGTACCTGATAGTGGATTATTTGAAATAAATGCTTTGACTTTGACTTTGAAGTACCCCAAGTGTCCAAACACCTGCACTTTGGAGGATGAATTCCACTGATGTGGTTAACATAGCCACCTATTGGGCCCAAACAATCTTAGGTCATCGTCTCGAAAGAAGAATATCAGGACACTCTTGACAAAGTACCATTCTATAAGCGAAGGCAATTGTCGAAATGCCAAATCGACTGCGTTTGTCAGTCCTATACATTTTTAACGTGTTGACAAACGCCATCGCCATGACATCGCATCCCATTTTTTCATACTCCATGTCCACGATCCATATTTCATGGAATTAGAATCCCATTTATTTAAAGAACTCTCCATTAGTACGGCTTACCGGAACCGCAATAATTTATACCTACAATATCAGCATGAGATATAGCTATTAGACTAAATGATGCTTTGCTCCAAATTCAGTGGTATTTAGGCTTTCCGGTCTTTTGTTTTAAATGGTAGGTAATTTAAACGGCATTAATGGATACCCATTAGGCATTTAGACTGCTACCTACGTCTGGATTTAATGGAAAACGATTTAAATACGTTTGGAACGAATAAAATATTAACTTTTAAAATATTTCCTAGAGTTTTTCATTAAAACTTTCAAGTTTCATTGATAAAGACACAGACGTAATAACAACTCGACAAAATGGCAAATACGTTGCATTGTTTTTGCAAAATTTTTGCATTTACATATTAACGTGTACGGAACACATAAGGAAAATTAACATTCATGCTCATTTTTTTTTGTTAGAACATTATTATTCGAACGGTGGCTAGGTATTACATCTGCACTGAAGTACAGACATTATTCGTCTTTTTCTATCGCTTTACATATTTTCTTTCAGTTCAGAGACAATAGACTAAAGAGCAAAGAGGTTGCGTAATCATTGTCTATATTTTTATGAGATTTTAAATGTGGAACATAAGACGAAAGTTTTTATATTCTCTTTTTCGTTTCTTTTCAGCCAGTATAGTACTTAAGTATGCAAAATAGTTTTTACTAAATCTTTGAAGTATTTTTTCTTTTAAGTTTGGAAAGGCGGATAGAAATCTTTTTACTTAATTTATGATTGTTATTTCCTTAATAAAACTGTTGTAAAAACTCATAGTTTCACCTTTTTCTCTATTGATTGCTTTTAATTATATTTTTTTTTTACTTTCAACGCAGTTCCAAAAACTATGATGTCCACCATTCACTTCTATCGTGAAGTACCAAACCAATTAACTAATATCGTCAAGCAAAAAGTGAAAAAGTAGGTACCTACCATTGACATTGTCATTCCCATAAATTTTTGACATCTTGACATTATTTTCGCTGATAGAACGTCACTTTGTCGAAAGATTCTTTTTGTAAGACCTTATATTAGAATTCATTATACTACTAATTTGTTTAAAAGCGTAAAAACCTCCCGTCCTTCAATCCAATAACAGTCCTCCTGGCCTATTTCGAGCATAGCGGCCAATCTTCGCAGGGATTAGCACAATTAGTGTGTGCGCAAACACAGATCCATGACTCTCATGTCGATGTCCAATAACAAGAACCCAGTCCCCAAAAACCACCATAATTACCATAAACTAATTTCTTCCAGCCCTACGTCCAAATGAATACCAAGAGTATTACAGAAACTTAAAGGCCCGACTACACGCAATCATAAATTAGAATCAGCAATAAAATTAGGTTGTGGGACAGTTCCGTAAAACTTTCATTAAGTGACTACACCATGGGCCATGGACGGCCATGGTATCCCATAGAAATGGCGGCGCAATTATTCGTAGGTACAGTACAAATTACATATTTAATTACAATCTAGCGAAACAATGAAAGTTCAGGAGAATTGCTAATTGGCCGTGATTATGGACGAAGAGTTGGGCGGACTGGATGTGGCTTTATTAAAAAGATTAATCTTTTTTTGGAGTTAACTCCTTAAAAAACGATTTTCATATTTAGCCCGCGGCATGAAAATTTTATGAGGAGTCAAATCGAGTGTTAACTAAAAATGAGGCGCACCTTTCACTTGAGATTATGTATGTGTGTATTTACATGTGTGTATTTAAGTATAATCAGCTTATTTAAGATTCTTTCATTTACCCTATTTTTACATAACCTACACAATAATAGTTCTTAAGGAGTAAACTCCAGTCGTGCGTCAGCTGACACACACACTTTTTTTTTTCTTTTTGTTCTCTTGTTCTCATATTATCACACTACTCTGTGCCTCGGAAAGCACGTCAAGCCGTTGGTCCCGGCTGTCATTTGTAGAACTTTGGCAGTCGTTACTGATTGTCAGAAGCCAGAAAGTCTTTCACCAGTCTTACCAAGAAGAACCGTGTTACCCAGTTAATGGGTTGTGGAGGTCAAACAGGCAGCCGCTCTAAGTAAAATACTGGTATTCAGAAGCCTGAAAATCTCACACCACTATTGGCAAGGGGTACCGTGTTAACCATTTGCTCGCTCAGTGGGGATCCGATAGGCACTCGCTTCATGTAAAATACTCATACTCAGCTACATCCGGATATACTGGAAGCCGACCCCAGTATAATTGGGAAAATGCAAGGCAGATTTTTTTGAATGACAATAATTTTTGGTGAATTCAGCCAGTGATTTATCTATTCTATGCTAGGCACCACTAAATTCTGAGCCTGATTTTTATAGGTTATTTCGACAACGACACTTATCTAAGGTCTATTTTCTTCGTCTTGTTCGCAATAAGACATCCTGTCATTTACTTCTTCTAGAGCTCGGAACCAATTTATTTTACTCGTTAAACGAATTCCCTTTTATATTTCAGTCTATTTATTTCGTTTTAAATTATAATTGGAATATCGCACCGAAGAGGTTTCATTGAAAACCGTCCAAACAATTAATGTGCAGCAGAAAATGTTGGAGAAAACTAATTTATTTTATAGTGCAAGGTTTTCATTCTACTGCAATAAGAATTTTCAAAGTAACTATAAGGTACTGAACAATGAATTACTGAGAAACAGCTGATGAGCCAAATGTGGATGGGTAGATTGGTTCCGCCTCTCTGTCCATCCACATTTGTCTAAAGAAGGCTTAATAAATGGTCTGTGTGAGGAATAATATAAATTAAAACGGCGTCATAGACGGAATCGACGAAGACAACGCTAAAAAATTAGGCAAAAGGGCAATATTATGAGGATAAACTAGCAGTTGATGAGCATCCAAAACCTTTGTCTCCACTTCGTCTTCTAAAACTAGTCCAAGCGTCGTCGTCGTCGTCATTTCATTTTGCAAATCTAACAAGCCGCCATTTTGAATCATACTTATTCATGCAGTCCACCTTAAAATCTTTACACTGCCAAACAAAAGTAACTTTAGTTGGCAGTAGGCGAACAATGTTTGCACGTACCTAGCTCCCTTGTTACCCAATTTCAGTTGCATGCAGTGTATATTTGTTCTCCTGAGTGGGAGTAACTTGTTATACACTGGGAGCACACAAACTGTTCAAAGTTACAGAATCACTTAGAGCCTGCAATCAACACTTGTATCGTTGCCAAGTTATTCTGCACTGAAGTGTAGCAAAATCTTGAGAACTGCTACTGAAACATGTTTAAGGTCGTAATTTTAGTGTATGTTCATGAAAGGTTGGATCTTGTCCAATGTTCTCATATTAATAGTTTAAATGTTTATATTTTTAGACTAAAAATCTGAAGCGACAATTTGAACGACATTTTTAAATGCTGTCAACGGTGGGCTACAATGGCTTCATCTGTATGTGGAATTGACATTTCTACTCAATGTTTCTGATTAATTAAAGCGTTAACATTGACATTGCCTTACATATTGCCTCGTGTTTTTTTTTAATGCAGCTGTTATTTTTCTGAATATCATTGCGGGATCCAAGACAGTTTTCTGGTGATCACCATCCTGAAACAACAACAAAGCAAAGAAATCGAGGTTAAATAAACGGGATTTAAAGCTTTCAGGGAAATACGGACTCATTTCTCGCTTGCTACTCACTTCATACATTCAGGCGCACGGGTTAGGGAGATAAATGTGAGTCCTGATATTTTTTTACTATCACAAAACTAGCATGCATACCATTTATTTAAACTTAAATTAAACTGTATTCAGGTAGATATTAATATATACAGTAAGATGGATAACTATGTCCATGGTACCACTTCCAGCATCTCTACGTCTGCTGCTCAGTTATCGTGCTCGGCGTATGCTTGTAAGCGGCGCGTGCTCGCTATCGGCACATCGGCGCCGGCGCAGCGCAGAAAGCGGAGCTCGCGACTTACTTCATACAATGCGGCGCATGAGTTAGATGGATTTGGAGTTTAAGGGAGGGAAACAAAATGGTTGGGAATGAAAAGGGTTTAAACAGAAAGCCTCTTGTGATATTATTATTTTTAAGACATGAAACAATGATCAACAGAATCTGTGATGAGTTAAGAGGATCTATCTAAGTATATTTGTCAATAGACAATAACGGACGGGATTTTTAGCTCTATCGAAATAATAAATTTAAGTTCTTAAAACGTAACAGACAGATCTGTTGCTGGGGATCTTGTTGCGCCACTTCTTCTTCCCCGCTAAAACACTAAGAAGTGGTGACGGGCGGGCGTTTTGGGGAACTGTATTTATGTAAAATTTCACGTTCAAAAAGGGCTGGCACTCACCCTAATTTGAATAAATGACTTTAGTCTTTGACTTTGTAACATGGTCATTATGATCAACAATTTTAGACGGTTGACCACTTAGCCAAGATTCAAAGTAGATTATTATTTATGACATTGACTACTATTATACCTATAAGTGTTAACATCGCATAGAAATGCATGATTTATAAAGAAAGCTCTATAAACATAAAAAAAATGGATCAATTGTGCGAATGTGTACCAGAAGCGAATCATAAAAAATTACCTAAACCGTAAATCACCGAAATAAGACAATCGAATAAACCCGTTAAAGGGAACAGCCATCCAACAGATGCACTAGTTACCGTACCTGTTGTTCTTTTATTTCCAAATGAACGTGATTAATATCTTCCGAATGGCACTCGATCGTCATCGTCATCGGGGGCCAGTCGTACCACAAACTAGTGATTACCATCATCGAACTGCAATCGAGTCAATGTCAAGAGCATTGGAGCATTGTAGGGTTGTGCATGCGTTATTTTTGCGTTAATTTGGTTGGTATTCTTGTAAAAGTTTTGTGCTTAATCTGTAACACTTTGTATATCATCACAAATTAGTTATGTATCTTTAAATTTTCGGAAAAACCCGTTAAAGGAAACAGCCAGTTACCGTACCTGTTGTTCTTTTATTTCCAAATGAACGTGATAACTATCTTCCGAATGGCACTCGATCGTCATCGTCATTGGGGGCCAGTCGTACCACAAACTATTGATTACCATCATCGAACTGCAATCGAGTCAATGTCAAGAGCATTGGAGCATTGTAGGGTTGTGCATGCGTAATTTTTGCGTTAATTTGGTTGGTATTCTTGTAAAAGTTTCGTGCTTAATCTGTAACACTTTGTATATCATCACAAATTAGTTATGTATCTTTAAATTTTCGGAAAAACCCGTTAAAGGAAACAGCCGGTTACCGTACCTGTTGTTCTTTTATTTCCAAATGAACGTGATTAGTATCTTCCAAATGGCACTCGATCGTCATCGTCATCGGGGGCAAGTCGTACCACAAACTAGTGATTACCATCATCGAACTGCAATCGAGTCAATGTCACGAGCATTGGAGCATTGTAAGGTTGTGCCCTTGTGCCATGCGTTATTTTTGCGTTAATTTGGTTGGTATTTTTGTAAAAGTTTTGTGCTTAATCTGTAACACCTTGTATATCATCACAAATTAGTTATGTATCTTTAAACCTTCGGAAAAAAAGCCGTTAAAGGATACAGCCATCCAACAGATGCACTAGTTACCGTACCTGTTGTTCTTTTATTTCCAAATGAACGTGATAACTATCTTCCGAATGGCACTCGATCGTCATCGTCATCGGGGGCCAGTCGTACCACAAACTAGTGATTACCATCATCGAACTGCAATCGAGTCAATGTCAAGAGCATTGGAGCATTGTAGGGTTGTGCATGCGTAATTTTTGCGTTAATTTGGTTGGTATTCTTGTAAAAGTTTCGTGCTTAATCTGTAACACTTTGTATATCATCACAAATTAGTTATGTATCTTTAAACCTTCGGAAAAACCCTGTTAAAGGAAATAGCCACCCAACAGATGCACTAGTTACCGTACCTGTTGTTCTTTTATTTCCAAATGAACGTGATTAGTATCTTCCGAATGGCACTCGATCGTCATCGTCATCGGGGGCAAGTCGTACCACAAACTAGTGATTACCATCATCGAACTGCAATCGAGTCAATGTCAAATCGAAGCATTGTAGGGTTGTGCCATGCGTTATTTAAGGTTATTGGCGATTTGCTCACAATATCAATCATGCTGATAGCCTCTTCTCTCTATCATGATAACTTTTTTTATTTTTTATTAAGACAACAATGTAAATATTAATTTTGTAAATGGGTTAAACATAACACTTTTACACGTCAATATTTTTGGTCATTTTAAACTAGATGAGATCGGTGTTTCCTAGTTGACTACCCTGAGAAGAATATCGAAACAAACTCAGAGAATATATTATAAGAAAGATAAAACAAGATTAAAGGATTTTTAAATCTACGGAATTATAAAGTCCGATAGATCGGCAACTTTTCGAAGACTTTACCAAACATTCGATTGATTTTTCGAGTGAACAAATAATAGCCAATTTATTGATCTCTTTTTGGCCCGGTTTACATGCTAAGTATAATGCTCTTTGAAAATTAAGTTGAGGATAATCTACCAATGGTCAATATTTTCTGTTCTCTTTTAGAAAACACAATTTTATCCAAACAATCTGTTTGAAATACTAATTATAAGTTTACCCTTATGGCATTCTAAAGTGTGCCGACAATAAATCTCCGTACTATTTCTCAACTATGCTAGTCCGGCTTCCACAATATCTCTTGTAGTCTTGACAAGAGGTATTGTGGAAGCCGAACTCAGCTCCGCGCAGATTGTCAGCCTTTTAAAGTGAGCCGTTAATTTTAAATATTTATTTTGACATTAATGGTGTTCAAGTAAGTGACAGCCCTGTGCATGAGTGCGCATGCACACGCCATTTCTATCAACTAATTAAAGCATCCGCAACACTATTCATAAACGCAATGCTTTCTCTAAGTGAACCACCTCCCACTCAAATATAAACCATAGTTCTTAAAGGTTAACGTTGAGAATCAATTGCTGTCAAGTTATAAAGATTCAATTGAGATATAAGGAAGTTAAGATTTAGATGTCACGAAAGACTTCTATTTGTTTCTCTTAGTTAGAACGTGTATTTATGCGATCGGGGTAAAGATAGATGTTTAATGTTCTTTTGAAACGGTTGTCGCGATATCTTTTGAACGGTATTGGAGTTAGAGTGACGTAATCAATGATGGGACATTGTAAGGTTGGCCATTGAGGATTATGCGTGCGTGTAATTATGATATGGGATCATTAAGTTTAGCTATGCATATAGTTTGGTGAAACTTATATGTGTTTTGTCATGGTTGGTGTTGCCCTTATAAAGCCCTACATACGCGCCCATTGCTCGCACAAGTGTGCGAGACCTTGTATGCCATTATGACACAGCAAGTTCTGATTGGTGTAAGTCAGTCTATGGCATGCAAGCTACTTGCACAGTGTTTTTCAGGTTAGTCATGTGCATTTACGGCCTTAACATTCGATGAAGATTAAGAGTCTAAAATAAAAAAAAAACCTGAAAAATTACTTTAGGTACAAAGTTTCTTATTTCACTTACTACAACGCATTTCAGTTATTTTAGAGTCATTATTTTGATAATTCAACGGTTTTTTTTTCCGACCAAGTCGAGTGGATTTCCTTTTAATGGACCTAGAATAAAAGCCTTAGTTTTTGACCCAAGTGGAGTCACCACAAATACTAACGCCTCTTTTCCTTCAAGTAACTCGTATGCAAGTTTAATTACAATGCGGCAACAATCGAGCAATTCATCTCATTATACTCCGGTAGCCCGCAATGTAATGCAACTCGCATGCGAGCTGGTTACAAATAGAAAAGAAGCCTTTTTTTAATGATGGGAAATCATCAAATGACTTCTTCCGCTCTGGGTGGAGCGGAAGGGCGTGTCAGACTCTTACTGACTAAAACCCATCCGTGTCCCTTCTTAAGCCCTTTGCGTTCCAGGGCCGGGTGACTCTTTCGAACAAATTCTGCAAACCAGGCAGGCTCTGGCCCTAGCGGACCCCATCTCTTATGCTGACATCTCTTTGAAGCACGCGTGGAACACAACGCACCATCGACCCGGGCCTGGTTGTGACCGGACAGCGAGCCACCCAACGCTTACAATATGGGGCCCAAATCAGCTTTCAAAATGTTTCATTTCAGGTTTTTAGTAGGTTATGTTTGTCATTTTTTACTTCTCCATCATTGTTATCGCTAAAATAATATTATACATTCTATCAGCGGTAGCGTGGCGGAAGTGATTGTCAAAACGTCAAAAATGTAAGGTATTGTCGCTGTCAAAATATCACGGGATATTTCGCTTTCCCCTTATTTTTTGGTACAATCTCAAAATTTCAACAATCGCATTCGGCGATAGATTAGTACCTTATCTAAAGTCGTTTGTCTTTGGTTATTTCACCGTGTATATATTAAAAAACACAACTCTTTTATCCAGCAACAAAAAAATAAACTTGTATATTTTTGGATCCACATCAAAAGCGGGCCAGTTCACCCGAGTGTTACGGTAGCCGTCAGTCCCCGGTCTCTCCGCAGGAGTGACAGGCAGGCGGCTAAAGTCTGCTAATGACATGTGTCGGCCGATACGATGGTAAAGGGAAATATCAACCGTTTTCCACGTTGGTAACAGCCTGTATGTGTGTTATGTTTTTTTATTTTTGGGTAATGAGGCAAAGGAATATGTTTTACTCCAGAAATGATTTTTAGGTTGTTGTGATATACTTACTTAATCATTTATTTATATCTATGTTAGTACTTCACTAATAACACCGACAATGTACAGGTGACAAGTGACCTCACCAACAGGCTGTCATGTCTCCCGCGCTATATAGCGCTTAGAATATTGTTGGGGCTGTCACGGTGTCTGTTTAGCAGCAAGCCCGCTTTCTTACGCGCCGTACGCATTGAAGCAATCGGTACGTGCCTCAGCGACCATAGATGACGCGCTACAGAAACGAGGCAGACGCAACAGCACTCTAAATGCATTATTATACTGGATCCTCAGAGCATTGTAGGCCTTTTAGGTGTAGATGAACCACAGGCTCCCCGAGTACAGCAACATGCAATGTGCTTTTAACAGCGTTATTTTGACCGCCGCCGTACATCGGAAGAACCGGCCGTGGCGGGCGGATAATCAAATTTACACAAATCGCAGTGTAATCAAAGTTACACAAATTGATGCCATGTAACTGTAATTTAAAATAATGTAGCCTATCTTTATGTAGCCTTCACATCATCATTATTTTTACGATTCATTGTAGGTACCATCGACATTAAGAAAATGTCACTGGTCGGCAAAAAACAAAAAACCGGGATCTAAAACGATGCTATGTGATTACAATCGGCAATAATTTGCGGAGTCCAAATCTGTTCCCAGATTTATGCTATCACGTCAAGTGTATGAGATATTTTAATTTATAAGAAATAACGACATTTTTAAGGATGGGAAATCATCAAATGACTTCTTCCGCTCTGGGTGGAGCGGAAAGGCGTTTCAGACTCTTACTGACTAAAACCCATCCGTGTTCCTTCTAAAGCCCTTTGCGTTCCAGAGCCACGGTGACTCTTTCGAACAAATTACGACATTAACACAGTAAATACGTTTCATTTGAAAAATAAAAAAAACTTACACAGATATTTACTTTTCAAATACTACTTATAATCAAAATGTCAATGCAAAAATTAATATAACAAAAAAAAAATGTATTTTGTAGATTGCTTCCTTATCCAGTTTATCGATTGACTTCCCAGCGAAAATCCGCCAACATTACTGGGGTCCACTAGCTGTTATACATTTTTCCGTGTTTCAAATGTCTTGGTGGAGTCTTTCCCCATGCTCATCAGACACGACACCAAGATTTTCTGGGAAAAATGCAAGAAGTGCATTTTTAATTATATGTTGCATCCCAGTTGCTGATTCGATTAAATGAAACAAATGAAAAACGCGGCGAAAAAGGAACGAAAAGTGGGGCGAACACGGAAAAATTAAAATTAGGCAAACTTTGTAGGCGAATCCGGAACAAATCGAAATTAGTTCTTGTAAAATTACGAAGGGCCAGTGCGTTTCGTAATTTTCAGCCTTTATATTTTCAAGTAAATTATGACAAACATTTTTAATAGCTACCCATGCTCTTCTTTCTTCATCAACCAACCTAGATTTCTCTTATTTGGGAATCAACACAATCTATTACTACTATTAAAAGAGCGAACGTTTGTATGGATGGATGTTTACTATTCAATTACGCCAGAACGGGTAAATGGATCTGGATGATATTTAGCACAGATATAGATTATAGTCTGGAATAGCTTAAAGGCTTTTTATCCCGGCTTTTGGGATAATTTCCGACATAGCAGTTGGTAGAAGTAAGTATACTTTAATTTGACCTCAAATAGGAAATTTCGTTTTCGCATGTTTAAGTAACCCACGATCAATGTTTTATTGCTTGCTATCTCATCCTATCAAAGAGAAAAAAAAACAGGTACCAGTTCACAAATACCGATGCCTGCATCGAAATGAAAACAGTTCTCTACGGAAAGTAAAAAATGCTTGTTATATCAAAATTAGACGTACCACATAAATTTTGACTATATGTTTAAAATAACTGTGTCCATATGTATTAAGTTTGCTTTGCTCTAATATTTTGCCGACCAGTGAACCTGCTCTCTTGACTTCTACTAAGTAGTTTTTGTAAGTACTCATTTTTAACCTACTTCAAAAAAAGGAGGAGGTTCTCAATTCGGTTGTTTTTATGTTTTTTACCTCATAACTCCGTCATTTATGAACCGATTTGAATTTTTTTTTGTCATGTGAAAGCATATACGGAACCGGAGTTGGAGTTTACTCCGGCGACCTCAATATTAGAATATCCAGACCACTAGGAAAGCTCAACACCGTCTACCAGGCGGAATGCATGGGCATTATCCTAGCGATCCATGCCATAGAAGCCAGGGGAGTCACGGACACTCATATTCGTATACTCTCCGACAGCGCCTCAGTTCTCCAATCCCTAAATAGAAACCACACCACCTCGAAACAAATACAAGAATGCCACAATGCACTAGAACGCGTCACGGTGACAAACCGCAACACCATAACGCTGCAGTGGATAAAAGGTCACAGCGGATCACTAGGAAATGACGCGGCCGATGAACTGGCCAGGAGGGGGTCTGGTACGATGGCTGTTGGACCCGAACCCATAGTGCCACTCCCTTTCACCCAGCTACGCACGTGGCTACGAGAACATACCCACACACAAGCAGAACGCTGGTGGACCTCGGCACCAGGCTGCAGGCAGTCCAAGGAGGCTATACCACTCCTAAACAATAAACTCACCAAGCGCCTTCTGCGACTGGATAGGGGCAGCCTGCGAATGGTGGCGGGGACCATCACCGGACACTGCTCACTGAATAAGCATTTCCACACACTAGGTATAACAGACAGTCCTCTGTGCAGAGCATGCATGGAGGAGGAGGAAACGGTGTCGCACGTGCTCCTTGAGTGCACAGGCGTCGCCGATATACGTAGACAAACGATAGGAACACCAAATTCACTCACAGACACCCTGAACTCTTTAGGAGGACTGATCTGCTTCTGGAGGGAGGTCGGCTGGTTGGAATGACGGCCGCCATGGCCCACGCACAATGGTCCAACATCAGGACTAAGTGCGGAAACCATACCCCAATAGATAGATAGATAGAAGCAAATACGTTCTGTTTGGTCCCATATAATAGAAAAATTATCAAAAATCGTTTCAGTAGTTTGGTTTTTAAATCAAAATAGCTGGAAGAAATAGAAAATATATCATCCAAGTAAACGAAATTGTGTATTTTGCTTTCCTGTGACTTTCCAGTGATGTTGTGGACAACATTTTTTTTTTTCCTGGAGGACAAAAAGAATACAACCCACTTTCAAATAAATAAAAAAACACTACAAAGTAAAAAAATAACTTTAATTTCGAAAGTCGGTGTTTTTGGTTGTTTCTTCGTATTTTAACACCGACTTCCGACATTGAAGTTATTTTATACTTTGTAGAATAGAATAGATTCTATATACTGTGTAGTGTTTTTTATTTATTTTTAGGCAACGTTTGCATACGCATCTCAGTCGCATTCTGTCAAAAACAACTCCAATTTATATATATTTTGACAGATTTCGACTATGATGAGAATGCGATTGTTACTTAAACAATAGTATAATTAGTCCTCAGGTCAGGTTTTGCCAAAAAATATTAAAAAGTTTAAGTGAAAACACAACAGCCAGACCAAAAAAACTTAATCCATCTAATTACAAAGACCGATTTCGAAAACTTGACAAAGATAGCAAGTCCCAGTCATTTCAAAATGGTTTTAGTCAGAATAATAAACTCCTACATATAAACTAACACAAATGCACGAGATTAAGTTCCTAAATACATGCTTTCATTTAAGTACACAAGCTAGCAACACAGACATATTTAAAGCCGAAAGCGCGAACAACCGCTCCGTACATTAACTAACATAACATTTAATGTAATAATAAAGGGAGGACAGGAATATTAATATGGCGGCCGTTAGATGCCATATCCTCGTTCTGCGAGTTATGTCACAGATTTGGAAGCAAATGGAGTGCTATTAACACACTAATCTCGACCCAGAATCTAGCTCAACAAATTGAGGAGATGAAAAGGGAAGATTTATTTATTTATTTATTAAAACTTTATGCACTAGTAAAAACACTGTACAAATGCGGACTTAATGCCTTAGGCATTTTCTACCAGTCGACCTTAGGGTGGTGCAGAGACAACATGGCAGGTGCAACTTAAAGAAAAACTAAAAATAGAGAGAAGAAAAAATATAAAAAAACATTTATAAATACATAGATACATACATACACATAAACAAAGTTATTAAGAAAAAACCAATCCAACGAATTAACGCTGTGATGATTCTACCAACTTCTTGCGAATGTGCTCACGTGCCTTCACCTTAAAGGACAACCGACTTGTTGCCGTCCTGATGCTCAGAGGGAGCGCATTCCAAAGGAAAATCGCTTGAACAAAGTAAGAGGAGCGGATAAACCCAGAGCGGTGAGAGGGACATCGTAGAAGGCGATGAAGATGTCGGTAGAAAGACTCGGCAGTGCTATATTTTATGATTTTAGTTTGAAAATTGTGAACGAATTATTAAAACAAAGACTAACATGGATCAAGGGACCAAACCCACCGTGTGACCACCTGTGTCGTTTGTGTGGGGAGGAGGAACATTTAGACGTCCGGGCATTGTGATGTTTTTCTAACTGGAAACTGTTACAGCAACCGACTCATGAAAAATGTACGGTCACCGATTTATCCACCGAGATATCCACTACAGTCGTAAGGATGTTGTTAAAAAACACAGACGTTCAGCAGTACTGCGAGAAGACCCCGACATTTGTTGCTGTAATGGATGTCAGAAAATCTACCTTGTGTTATCTTTTACACTCTAATAATCAAGTCTGAATATTATAAAGCCCTACTCAAAAGACTCTACACTCAGGTCGGTCGCAGCAAAAACAATCTCTATAGGTAGGGGTTCTCTAATCGTAACGATCTACAGTATTCGTGCGGCGTCTTTCCACAGATCATGGCCCATCTTCCACCTTACGCCATATGCCCACTTACTTACACACTAGAGGACCTAATGACTGCGTCAGCAAACTGTAACCGTAGCTGAATTTTGGGCCAACAAACAATTTGACTAAAGAGATGAGTATATTTTTCATCGATACGCTAAAAAGAAGAATAAAGCCTCGTTGACGAATACATTGTGACTTGCCACTCTATTTGCTATTTATTCCGTGGCTCACGTTAACGAACAAGATGTGTTTTACCTTAACATTTGTCACAGAACATGTGTATAATTTAGGGATGATATTATAATGGAATGCGGTATTCACGAGGAATGCGACGCGGTACGGGGCCCAAAGCTAGTTATGTGGATAATATGTAGTATGTTAGTAAGGTTACTGAGTAGTTTTAGTTTGATGTTAAGCGATTAAAGCGCGGTTAGCGGCTTAGTCATTTGAGGCGTGGGATGGGTCAATTTGAGCAGGCTACACGGTAAACTGTCGGTTTCGCTTGTAATTCAAATACTTGTAACAGGTGTTAAGATTGGCAGTAGCCTGAAACCATTACAAGGGGTTTAGGATGATCAGAATTATTGGGGTTAGCAGGTCATACGGCAGCCACATCGAGTGCGATACTGGTAGAAAATATAAACTATAGTTTGTCCTTATTACAGTTGGGAAATGTCTTAACATTTCCATGGGACCTTAGGATCATTATTGAGTTTTCTGTTGATAGGCACGCGTTTGACCATTATCTCACCTGATGGTAAGCGATGATGTGGTTGAAGATGGAGCACACTTGCCTAGAAGTAACCTACTCTTGACTTACAAACTCCAAGGTTATATTATTTTTATACTTTCTAATGTGGTATATTTGCTTGCCGCACTAGGGTGCGGTATTTTAAATCTTTTGTCGCTCACCAGTGTCCAGTGAACTAGCAAGAGGCATCCGCAATTAAGTGGAAAGTCCGTCAGAAAAAAGAACATAGTGACTATCGAACCATATGGTTACGACAACCCTTAACAGATAGCTAAGGGAATCATAGTTTTGATTTGATAAAGCAAAAGTGTCAACAAATTTCTGCTTTATTTTAGTACTTCGATGATAAACATAACTCCAGGAAAAAACTCCACTTCAAAATATTTAAAGAGATATTTTCTTGATGTTTTAAAAATAACCTGCCAAGTGCGAGTCGGACTCTCACACGAAGGCTTCCGTACCAAAACACGTTTTATGTGTGAGCCATTTTTCATTAAATTTAATTTTTTATAATTTGTTGTTATTACGGCAATAGAAATACACACTCTGTGAAAATGTCAACTGTCTACCTATTACGGTTCTTGAGATATAGTCCGCTGACAGACAGACGGTCGAACGGACGCACGAACGGAGGCTTAGTAATCCATTGGTTACCCTTTGGTTACGGAACCCTTAAAGTGCCCTGAACCTTCTCGGTTCTTTTAAGATTTTCTAAACACAACTTCATAAACAAAACACGCATTTCCATTTAATCACTTAATTCTACAAAGTGTCAACTCACAACGTCCAATGATTGATGGCTGCCAGCTCTCGGCAATGCCAGTCCACGGCCATGTAATGTAGCCGCCAATTATGCCATATACGTGGCTGAAACCAGTTGGAAATCAATATGGCTACCCATAACCATCTGTGGGAAACGACGGCTAAAAATACGAGAGAAAAAAATTGTAATTAGTCATTATTTGTGATGAAGAGAGGCTTGTGTGTGAGATTGGGTCAAATTGATACTGGCGATTAAAATTTGATTGAAAATTAATTTCAGAAAGGTGGTTGTTCAGCTTAATTAATAGTGTATCGAACAAAGGATTCTGAAACCGAAAACATTAAGCAGTTAAATTGTATTAAAAAAGGAGGAGATAAATCAAAAATATTTCAATTCTCTTCGCTCCTTTGCGAAGAGAGGCTTTGATGACAGCAAACTATAAAGTTCTAAACAAATGATAAACGCGGCGAACAAGGAACGAAAAGTGGGGCGAACACGGATTAATAAAAATTAGGCGAACTTTGTGGGCGAATCTGGAACAAATCAGCTGTATGCGCTAAGTACAATACTTAAAGCGATTTCATTACATAAAGACCCAAATCTAATAATGTCAAACAAAGACCGTCTATGTATCACAGCAATATTGAACGTATATGATAAAACGTCTATCATTTTATTTCGATACCTATTTAGGCTTACAAAAACCCTTTCAGCTTCTTAACGTCTGAAATAAGCCAGCCTATACAGAACTCTTAACTTTACCCAATAGAACGTTATTTCCAACCAAATTGACCTTGACACTCTCCTCAACAAATAAAACCCAGGGTTTGTGGTTTATTCCTACTATAAACGTAGGAATTGATCCTTGTGGTACTTCAGTATTGTTTGGTATTAGTGTAGGCGTTCCTCTGAACTAGGGTCGTCGCAATCGTAAATATATTTCTAGGTAACTTTGAAAAGAGGTGGATCTTTTGTAATCCGAAAACCTATTTCTTGTGGACTTAGACCTCTCTTAGGCTCGCTATAAGTCAAGTTAAACTCGATAATTCAGTAAGACGGATGGTAGGTACATACTCTAAACTGCCTGGATTTAGGTAGGGTCGCTGGGTCACCTGTAAGACGGATGAAAAGGAATGAGGTTGGAACACTTATTACCTACAGTAAAGAACACAGGCGTTTTGCTTGTCATGATCATGAACATCATAATTTCAGCCGAAAGTTGCCCTCAGCTGGGCATAGACATCATCGCTACATCAATCGGTTGTGTCTCTTATCCAGCTGGCTCCCCCTCATCAGGTCATTGGTCCACCTTGTTGCCTTTTACTGTACGTGGTTGCCTTTCCAGAACCTGCAATGAGCCATTCCAGAGCAATGTCTCACTCCCACTGCCACTTAAGTTTGGCGATTTTTTTAGGGTTCCGTAACCAAAGGGTAAAACGGGACCATATTACTGGGACTTCGCTGTCCATCTGTCCGTCTGTCACCAGGCTGTATCTCATGAAACGTGATAGTTAGACAGTTGAAATTTTCACAGATGACGTATTTCTGTTGCCGCTATAACAACAAATACTAAATAACAGAATAAAATAAATATTTAAGGGGCTCCCATACAACAAACGAGATTGTTTTGCCGTTTTTATAGATACGGTACGGAACCTTTCGTGCGCGAGTCCGACTCGCACTTGGCCAGTTTTTTATCATAGCTAAAGTATTACTTAAAGAAAAGTTATTACTGAATCGATCTTCAAAAATATCTTTCACTCAATAGAGTTTCCAAAGATGAGACAGTATTCAAATTTTACATTCTAATCGAAGTTTTAATCAAACGTTACTCTGTATCGATTTACTGACGTTTACAACTTTCCATAGTGGCGATAATAATGATTACTATAATAAGCTTGCCTATAGTAAAATAATAAATACGAAAGTAAGATTGTTAATTCAAGTATGAGTGGCTAAACTTTGGAGAAAGCTGAATAACACGGAAAAGTATAAGATGCAAGCTATTAATTTGATTGCCATCGGGAAATAAACGATGCGCATTTTGTAAATAATCAACATTTTATGTCGACTCATCAAGTAAAAGTAGATTCTAATAGTCCATATTTGTCTGTAGGCGAAAGAAATATTTCCTGATTTGGCTTTAAATTTGGCTATAATAAAGACGAACCGACAAGCCAAGTATGGTATTGTTTTGTAGACGGATTAATGGCGAAATTTCTGCATTAACATCATTTGAACCGAAAGACGTCCCAAGCATCGACCCGTCGAGCGGTTCTTTATACCTCGCATCTAGACGCTGGAGTCCATAACCATTCGATTAATTCCCGCACCGTCAGCTTGGACCAACAGCAACTTACCCATCCACGGACCGACCTCTGCAAGCGTTACTTAACCTAAAAGTTCGTGACGTGCGGCTATTATTATTTGTATAGCCGTTTGTATAATTTTTAACACGAATAATGTAACCATATCATTGTAAAAACATTGATTTAAAAGAGTGTCCGTGGAGTTTCTTGCACGGTCTTCTCCTTAGAGATCTACGCTTTGGAACGTGTAATTAGCTACATCTCTTTGGACAGACCGACTTTGACTATTCAAAAGTGCCTGTAATGGTTTAATTGAAATAGATGCTTTGAGTTTGAGTTGAGTTTAATAAAAGAAAATATTTACGTACATTACTGATCATTAAAACCCTTGGCTTGCAACTATTAACCAATTTACGGGTACAAAAGTACCCGTCTACCTAACTCTTAGTACTTCAGGCGTGACAATCCACGGTCAGTATTTAAACACAAGTCTAGATAGCCTAAGGCTCATGTAATATGCATTTCGACCGTCTCACTTTCTTTGTTTCCTAACATTTTCGCAGAGTATGGCTCTCGTTCGTGAATTCTAGCCAACAGAATTGCACGCTTATAATTCTAAGATATTTTTACTGCTATGCCACGACTGTATTTTCCCGTAACTAGTAAATAAAAGAAAAAATGGTTTCACGTTATCGTGGAGCGGTAGCTATGTGAAATTGTCGTGAGTGAATCTGAGTTCTTTGCTCTGTTTTGGAAAGGAAGTTCGGTTATTAGTTTGTCTTTGATTGGAAATGGAAAAAAATGTATCGACTTTACCTGGCCGTAACTATGGTACTTCAGGTCGTAAAAAAAGTTCAGCTTTGGATGTTCGATGTCTCATATTTTACGTGTGTACTCCCTGCAGAGATCTTAGCATAGAAGACGGAGCCCGCTAGGGCCAGCGCCAGCCAGAGATGCGAAATTCGTTCGAAAATGGAACGCAACGGACCGCAAAGGGCATTAGGTGCTCCTAATGCCGGTAATGATGCATGCTAATGATGTTGCTACACGGGTGGGTTTTAGCCAGTAAGAGTCTGACACTCCCTTCCGCTCCGCCTAGAGCAGAAAGATTCATTTGATGATATCCCATCCTTAAAAAAAAGGTACTTCCTTCATCTAAATTGGGGAATACAGAACCCAAAGCTAGCTGTAACTTGTAGTTCTAGTGTACAGTGAACCTGACACTTGATCAAAACGACATGTTTTTATCACATGCGATTCTGAATACGTATCTGAAGATACTTCAGGAACATCTTTTTCAGAGAGAACATTCCAAATCACGGCCAATCAAAAAACGAAATGAACAAATCAGTTTCGTTATATCACAGATCGAACACATATTTGTTCTGTACATCAAATTATCCAAATAAGGTACAAGAAACAACTCAATATATGGAACTAATTGAGTGAGAAATTGCTTGTCGTATGTTCAGCTTATTTTCCTGTACCAGACAGCCTCTGACAGATGTAATGGGCAATCTAAATAAAGATCCAATGATCATCGAGATATATCTTCTCGATAAATGTGTATTAATAATTCTCAGAACAGTAAATAAGAAATAAGTACATGATAGATACATCATGTCATATTTTCCAGAAGGTATTTTCTTATGCCGATAAATACTGATTTGAATATGCTTTGCTTACAGGAATCAGTATTTCTAAATACCAGTATTTACTTGTGTCTGCTATAGGCTATAAACTACCACATCACTTACTAAATGAGTGTCCTGCCCGATTTACATTTTTTTTTAGGGTTCCGTACCCGAAGGTTAACCAACGGAACCCTATTACTAAGCCTTCGCTGTCCCACCGTTTGTCCGTCCGTCTGTCTGTCAACAGATTACATCTCAAGAAACGTAATAGGTTGGCATTTTCACGGAGTGTGTATTTTATTGCCGCTTTAACAACAAATAATAAAAATGTTTTTTTTTTTTATTTTTTTTTATTTAATATGGGTTTGCTCTTGACTCTAGTCTAGGTCATAGATGACAGAGACAAAGTCGACAATGGAGCGAGCTTACCCAGAAGAAGCCTGTTCACTCTAATTTTGAAGAGATTAGGGTCGTATGCGTTCGGAAACACAGACGAAATTTAAAATAAAAGGGGGCTCCTATACAAGAAACGTGTTTTTTTTTCGGTTTATGGTACGGAACCCTTTGTGTGAAAGCCCGACTCGCGCTTGGCCGGTTTATAAGCAGTGTTTTTTTAAATCCAGCTAGAAGCTCTGGAATATACATGAATAAAAGTTAATTGCATAAATAGGTCAGTATAGCCAACTGTAATTTCATTCACTTCATCCATTATGAAAGTAAAAGCCCATAATTTTCGTTCTACATAAACACTAGAAAGGCTGATCTTTCTAATTACAGTTTTTGAACCACTGACCCGCCATATACGCCGAACAATAAGCAATAAACAAACAATGTTCATTACATTACGTACCTGGAGCCTTGATTATTTTATGATCCAACTAACTCATTTTTTTTTCCTTAGCCTATTGTGTCCCACTGCTGGGCAAAGGCCTCCCCCATATCCTTCCAAACATTCTTTTCTTGTGCCACCTTGAACCAGCCTTCGCGGTGTGCATCCAAGTCATCTCGCCACCGCTTTCTGAGCCGGCCTCGGCGACGCCGTCCATCCTCTGGCACCCATTGCCTGGAGACTTTTGCCCAGCGGTCATTATGCATGCGGCTGGTGTGACCCGCCCAGTCCCATTTTAGCCTGGCAGCTTTTTTGCCTACGTCAATGATACCGGTTTTGGAGATAACTAACTCATTAACTAAAGATATTAACTGTGGCCGTTGGAGCATCAAAATGGCCGAATGGGAATATTTGCGTCCTAGTATTGTCTTAATCACGCCTATCCTTCTGAAGGTTAACGCAGAGGTGTGCCATTATATACCCTTTATCAGGAGTTCCCAAACTGTTCGTCGCGACCCCTGGGAGTCGCGGTGCTTTCGCAGAGGCGTCGCAAACCGCCACGAAAATGAAACGCTAGGGTATGCTGCAATTGGCAAATATAAGGAAGCGTCCTGTTTTGAAAGCCTTCAAACCTTCCTTCTACATTCAAAATTTGCATTAAATTGATATAGGTCGAACACTTATCGTCCTTAGTTCATAAATATTTTTCAGTGAGTCTTAGCCAGAAAATCAAATTCAACCGTCGCATTGATCGTACGTACCTACTAGTTTTCCCAAATGGAGCAAGCAATAGAGTTTTTCCACAAGTACATTATTTAACAAAGCGTCGTAAAAAAAATGTTGATAATGCAATGAGGTGATAAAGTAGTGTCTTATATGTCACGGGCGTCATATTGAATCGATAGTTAACTCACGAGCGAAGCGAAACAAGAATCCTGAATACAGCGAGGGATTTAAGCTAGCCCAAGACAACACCTTGATCCCTGGGGATCATACTCTACTTTTCACCTCTACTGCAAGAAAATTGTGCTCACAATTTTGCACAACTTTCTTTTACTCTATGTGGCTGTTTACTACGAACGGCGCGCGTCGGTCTCCACTGCTAGGAACAGGTCGCAGCTTCCGAAGCTGTGACCCCGTTCACCGCTGGGAAATAATATTGTACTAAATTTCATTATAACCCGGGGAAATAATGTAATTTGAATTTGGAATAATTTTGACCGCGCGATCTGCACCTAGCAGCGGAGACCGACGCGCCCCGCTCGCTTGCATACCTAATGAATGACGTTCTTTAAGTTAGGTTTGCATAGCATATAATTTGATGTTCTCGTGCAGGTGGTGTGATAAAAACATTTAAAGGGAGTCGCACTATAAAAAAAGATTGGGAACCCCTGCCCTATAAAGGAGGCAAGCCTATTAAGAGAATTAACATCATTATCCACAGCTCGACTTAGCACAATGCTGAGAACAGGTTTCTCTTATGTCAATCCCTACGTTCCTGTGCCAGCTCCATCCAGGTTTAATCTATGATGGCAACAATATCGTCTAGCCATCTTTTTTTGCAATGAACCGAGCAGAAAGCTAGACTCCTGGCTGTTATTTAGAAGAGTCGTAATTGAGAACGTCTAATCAGAATACTCGTTAACATAGAAGACACAGACAGCTGCAAACCACATTTCCAAGAACACAAACTTTTAACAGTTCCCTGTATATATATCCTAGAAATAAGCAAATTTGTTAGAAACAACCAACAATTATTCACTACACGAGAAAACATACAAACTAAATATACACTACGGTACAAAAATAGGCTAAACCTACCTGATGGCTCTAAGCTGAAAATACACTCAACAAGCACTTTAGTAATTTCAGTTAAAATACATAATAAATTACCAGATGCAATTAAAAACGAACAGAAATTTAATATATTTATAAATTAACCAAAAAAAATTCCTTATCCATAAATGCTATTATAATATAAATGAATATTTTAATGATAAATTGAATGAATAAATAAAACAGAAAATACAAAATAAAAATTAACACCAAAAATAATAAATAAAACCAAAGTCGAGCTGAATAGTGGAAAAATATTTATATTTAAATTTTTTTCGAATAAGAATTATACCTATAAGGCCCTTTTCCTCTATCCTAACTTGCTGTGCCCGACAGGGTCCACAATGATCTAAAATTATGTATATTTTATATGTACCTACCACCTAAGCTAACATTGTGGAATGCAAATAAATATTGAGTATTGAGTATGGGTAGTATTTAAACGCAAATCAAAAAATATCCTTTTTCTATGCAATAAGATTCCGAATTCCCATCAAAATTACTGATTGCACAGCAAAATATTCAACTCAAAATATCACTAAACACACTACAATTTATTTTCGCAGCGTACAGCGATTTTTCCTTAAGCAAAAGCTTTTTCATCAATGCACAGCTAATAATCTTAATGCACATTATACATGTTAACTCTTTTTCTTTTAAATATAGCTTCTATTTTTATATTATTTACAGCAGTTTTTCTAAATAAAACAGCATTTTATTAGTCACAGTCGTCTTATTATTTATTAATTACCACATAATGAGATCAGCAAAAAAAATATAAAATTAGATACAAAATTGTAATTTATTGAATTATTAAATCGGGAACGATCAACTTGACAAACCTCCGACCGCAATATCGTGGAATAAAACTTGAACTCATGTAGTAAAAAAAAAAAAAAACCTAACCTAACCTAACCTATCTCTCTCTATCTTACTCGCTCGCGCCACTCAGCACTCCAGTGACGAAAAAGCGCGCGAAGCCGCGAACCTTTTTCAGTTAATTTGTTCTGCTTTTAGAAATAATGCAATGTGACAGGATTTTTTTGTTATAATAATCATTAAATTTGCCGAGCATGGCTTCTTGAAAATTAAGACAAATATGATGAACAGGTTTTGTTGTACTTACTGGTTAATATGCGACTGGGATAGTTATTTTGTTATGAAATATGGAAAATTTGCCGTGCAGTCAGTATTTATGCTATGTATGTAGTATTTTTGTACAAAAATAAATTTAACTGTATTGCATTATGAGGAAAAAAGTAATGTCATATTGATGTATAATTTCGAATTATCTGCAGTTTGAGTTTTGTTAAACATTTAGTTTATTTGTAGTGAAGTAAGTTATTTGATGTAAAAAAGAATATAAATGATGAGTATGTATTGATAGGCGATTATTTATTTGATATGCAATTTATAATATCCCATTGAGTATTGAGTCAGATAAAAAAATCTAACTACACTTTTCGGCGACGAGGGCCTATCACGAACGTGTTGGCGTATAGTAACGTTACAGTATCGTTAACGTGAATTTTGAATGTAAAAACTACAACCCCATACTCATTTTTATGCGACATACACAGTTTGTACTTGTAATACAAACATATGAATAAATAAATAAATATTAATAATAAAAAAATATAATGTGCGAAATAAGTTTTTTTTTTTTTAAGGATTGGAAATCATCAAATGACTTCTTCCGCTCTGGGTGGAGCGGAAGGGCGTGTCAGACTCTTACTGGCTAAAACCCATCCGTGTTCCTTCCAAAGCCCTTTGCGTTCCAGGGCCGCGGTGACTCTTTCGAACAAATTCCGCAAAAGTGTTTGCGACTCCTAGACCACCACTGGAGTTTAATATTAGAATAATTCAGAATATATTTTTTTGCAAAAGGATTAACGGTACTAAAACTATTTTGTCGTATCTTTAAAACAATAAAATTATTAATTTAATCTAGGTACAAACCAGGGATCTTATGGAGCTCCGAAAATAAAAATGTATCCGTAACCGAATCCGATACAAAACTTTCGGATAATTTCGGATAGGGGCGGAGTCTAAATGAGACACATTATAACAGGCACTAGCCGCGCGCGTCACTTGCATATTGTAACTTTTACCGAAACTAACGAATAATCCGAAATAATTTAATATCCGTAAACGTATCCGAAATCGGTATAATATTTCGGATACGGTTACAGATATATAATTTTAATAATTTCTATCCAAATCCGAAATTTCATATCCTTAACATCCCAGGTACAAGCTTTTCTCGTAATTATTATTTTACGATTTGTCTCTCTTCACCTCGGTAATATATACCCAATAAGTAGAGAAAGCTGACGATCATTTTTGGTATCCACTCAATGCGATGGATAGAAAGAAAGTGCACTTGTGATTGACGATTAAATAATGGCCCGTAAACGACAAAATTATTTTTCACTTAGCCTACACATTAAAGAAGCAAATCTTCGAAGATTTGCTTCTTAAATGTGATACTGGAGACTGCAAAGTTAATTTTGTAAGCCCGTTCAAAGGCAAAACTTGTGATAATCGAAAAGATATTCTAGAATTAAAAGAGAAAGGTGCATTTTTGCATAACTCTGGTGTACCTAGTGTTTAATTGTATCTAGATTGCTTCGTCGTTGCAAAAGCAGAATTACCGTTTAATATTCCAAAATGAATTTGACTCGAACAAGAACGTACAAAATGCGATTTTATCTCAATGTAGTTTCTTTTTCGACTACATGTAATGAATAATTGCAACAAAAACTTGGGTAATAATTCTCAGAATAGGCCTTGTGTTCATGCAAATATTATTTGAAGCAGCTTTATTTTCTTTGATGATACTTAGATTGCCACTGAACCAAAATTCGTTAGGTATATGTACGAGGTCCTTCAGGAGGGTTGTCACATAACTTCGCATCCGCGGCCGGAAGACGCTTTCATGTGGTCACCGCAATAAACGGTACCTGAAGACATAAAACTCGAAGTTTCTCATCAGAAGTCACTGCCGCTGCCTCGTTCGGTACCAATATTTCTGTAATATATTATATCTTTTAAAAATAGCATTTCTTTTATAGCAACCATTTATCCATATTAGGCTAAGAGCCTTTTGAGTGTCAAAGTTTTACATAAAGACAGACGAACTATCACAACTTCCTAGTGTTTAAGGAAAGCTCTCGGAAGGAACTCTCTGCCTGCGTCTGTGTTTCCGAACGCATACAACCCTAATCTCTTCAAAATTAGAGTGAACAGGCTTCTTCTGGGTAAGCTCGCTCCATCGTCGACTTTGTCTCTGTCATCTATGACCTAGACTAGAGTCAAGAGCAAACCCATATTATATTTAAAAAAAAAAAAAAAACCTACTTGGTTTTCCTCTTCTGTCTTCGCCTTCTAAATCTCTGCGTCTTCTGAGGTCAAGTTCTGCAGCTCTACCTCCGCTATGTGTCCAGTGTTACATCCCTCGATGGAACTATAAAGGCGTATCATAAGAGGGTTTACCGACCGTATTAGGTACGTACTTAGAGACTTGTGTTTTCGGTGGGTTCAAAGGCAAATGTTAATAAGTAGATAACGAGGTAAAGTAAGTTGGTAAATTTAGTTTCTGTTCTTGAATACTTAAGAACATTTGTGCGTTGTGGTCACTGTCTTCTATGTGAATAAGACGTCACAATACATAATAGGTAGATATCTATAATTTCAAGCCCTTAAAAATGGGTAAGCAGAGATATTTTAATGTATTATTAAATCTTCTGTACTGGCGTAGGTATATCATTGAACACCTCCTAAACGGCTGATTTTGATGTTTTTTTTGTTTGTTTATTCCTGGATGCATGATTTCCAGATAACAATTGGACTCAGAAGGTGGCTTTGCAATCGAGTTCTCGATTTTCTCTTTTTGAAAAAAGCCAACGTTCGGGCAGGATAACGTCTGTCGGGACCGCGAGTGTAGTATAAGTTACAGGGTACATTTTTGCAATTTCAGCCATCCAGACTTCGGAACTCCGGATAGCTACTGAACAATTCCTGTTTTAAAATCCTAAAACACTTTAACCAACCAAGAAATCATAACCCCACGCTTCGCACTCGAGCTGTCGGCCGAGCAGACTTACTAAGCATAACCCGAATCGTTATCATATAAAAAGATCTTAGCACTTAAAATAAATACCTTCTATTTTCACGTACTAGAACATAATACCCCTTTACCAAACTCCCTTAATTGTTCATAACAAGTAACAACAAAGTTGATCAACGCCTGCCGGAATACGGCACATATACCTGAATATAAAACTTGTTGCTATATTACTTTAACCAGGCGCTCGAACAAGAACACACGAAGTTTTGTTTCACTTCATTAATGCCATTAAAAACTGTTGTGAAAACATGAAGTGGCGTTATTTTGTTTAAATATTTGATCTGCTTCTGGACCGAATTTGTTCGTTAATTTAAACTGTTTCCACAGTTGGGAAAACATTGCATTGTTCCGAAATGTATGTTTATCATGAAACTGCATGTTTGCTATTTAATTTTAAAAGGTGCAAGCGGTTTTCCGGGGCTTAAATTAAATAAATCCTTAATATTTTTACTGTAATTACTATAGCTACAAATGACAAATTACACTGAAACTTTTGCATCGCTTAGGCCAGAATATTCTCTTATATTTAGTGTTCCTAAATAGGTATTTCAGACAATCAGAAGCCTCGGTAGGTAATCACTTACAAAACCTACATCATTCCATAAGATACGTAAGATTGATACACGAAGCCATTAAATATCTATTAAGTACCACAAAACATGTAGGTGTACGAAAAACGAATCCAATTTCTTAAGGCAGGCAATAAGCATCCCTCATTCCAAACTCCTTCCATTTGTAAGTAGCAATCATGTAGATTCTGGAGATAGGTCTTATGTATGTCTTGGTATATGTTTGCTTAGAGAAGCTGCAAGTACCTACTTACATCTACATAACAGATGAACTGAAATCTAGAACGATATCTAAGTGAAATATATTTTTTTATTTTATTCCATGTTTTTAGAGTCCAAAGTTCATGGCTGTACAAAAAGGAGATTAGTCAGCTCCTAACCTAATAGCCTTTTTTCCAAAGTAATGTTCCGCTTTTAGGTTAGATCCAGATAACCCAGTTGCTATTAGCTTATGATGACAGTTGAAGAAGAAACAATAATATAATATAAGCAATATATACCAAACTAGTGATCGTCAATTGTTTATTTGTGGGACGCCGCGGCTACAATCTTTCGGACAATATAGGTAGTCCTTTAATCGTATTATTAACATTTAAGGAAGTGAAACATAACCTAGAAGGGGTTACTTGCCTACAGAAAATCAAACAAAACTCTTTCAAAATATATTATTCTGATTGTGATCCGCCTCTGACACACTCATACTCCCACTACATGAAAAATACAGAGAATATTTCGCGTAACTTTTCATCAAAAAATATAAGGCAAAAATAAATCAACCAAAGTACTGAATC
Organism: Mamestra configurata; assembly: GCA_002192655.3. NCBI lineage: Eukaryota > Metazoa > Arthropoda > Insecta > Lepidoptera > Noctuidae > Mamestra > Mamestra configurata. The sequence continues at coordinate 108,961 of NDFZ01005162.1, forward strand.
ACTAAACCATATTGCAAAGTCTGCGATAAAGGAACTGAGATAATATTTTTCCATCTAGATACCAAGGAGGTTGAATAATAGAGAAAAATGTGTCAGCATACTTACATACAGATGGATCTGCGACTGAAATATGTAGGGGAATAAATCTTTGTAAAGCCCGTTACATTCTCGGTGAATATTGATATCGTTCGTATTCACAATGGACCAAGCTGGGCCATCGTTTGACGGGTCAACCCTATTTAGTGCGTATCTAAGCGTTTGGCTTGAGCATTAGGGTTTGATAGACTATTTGTAAGCGTCTGGTGATAAGATTTCCAGATCTAAATGTCAAAATGAACTCTCCGATACTAAAAGCAGGAACTCCTGTTTTACATATTCTTGTATTCACTTATTAAAATTTAATTTAGTACAAAAATCAAACATACAATGTTCCAGCTTGTATATGTCACCGGAAAATTGCAAACGCCGTAAGATTTTAAAATATCAAACTTAAACGAAATAGTAAACTTTTGAATTTGGATAGGAGTTATTGTAAACAAAACGACTTTTTTCATATTACAATCTTACGGAGTCGGCAATTTTCCGGTGATATATATAAGACCAGCTTTTGCCCGCGACTTCACGCACGTTATATTCAAAAAAGTCAACAGCCTGAAGTTTTCACAAAGTCAGAGTCCCATCTATCTCTGTATCAAAAATCATCTAAATCGGTTCAGCGATTTAGGCGCGAAAGCGTTACAAAGAAAAACAAACAAACTCACATTCACATTTAGAATATTAGTTCGGATAAGTTTAGAAAAATCGTATCAAGAAAAAGGTTTTCACGGCAGTCGATTCATTCAATCCACATTTTATGTAGGTAGGCGTAAATTATGTATTTATTACATCCAGTCCATATTTTGTTTTTGTATAATTTACAGATCGACAAGGTTTTGATTTACATTCCTACATTATTCAGCGATATTTTGCCGATTTCAATTTACATATTCATCAATTCTGCCCGTAGATATCTGTCCCTGGAATACAAAATGGCGACAGGCACAACTTTTGTTATTGTAATTTATCTAGTCATTTTAATTGATTTTATGGAGTTATTTAATAGGATGCAGAGTTATAATAGGTTCTTGTTAACTTGGAATTGATTAAACTCCATTTTTCTGTATTTGGAGTTAAAAACGTGTTGACTTTAATACTGAATTTGGACTGGATACTTTCAAATTCTAAAATAACAAAAATCAGAGGTTAAAGTACCTATTAATTTATAATAAATAATAAGTCGTTGATAATGCCAATTTTCGTGATGAAATAATAAACATTGGGCTAAACTTCCTCTTAGATTAAAATTTACAAAGTAAACAAGATAACTCTTAAATAAATACGATTGTTAACTTACACAATTACTTATCTGTTTAACAAAATTCAACAAATTATTGTGTGAAGGGTATTTACCTACTGGATTTGTTTCATTTTAGTCTCAATAATGAGGCGTTAAATTAATATGTTTACTTACTGATAGCAGTAAAGAACCGAAGCTTTGTTTTTTTTTATTTTTTTTATTTAATATGGATTTGCTCTTGACTCTAGTCTAGGTCATAGATGACGGAGACAAAGTCGACGATGGAGCGAGCTTACCCAGAAGAAGCCTGTGCCTGTGCCTGTGTTTTGTTTTGAAATCAAAAAAGTACATTGGAGACTTACAAAAGTAGATATGTTACCGAGATTAAATTATTCAGGGCAAGTTCAATGCGGTGATGAATTCATATTCGGCTTCGTTCACGTGTACCTTTATCTTCATACATTTCTGAGTCTGGTTTTTAAGCTATATTGATTGATTGATTTCTAAATTACGTTTATTATTAGTTAATGCGTGAGGGAGCAACAAACATCCATACATACAATCAGCCTTGACTGGGCTAATTGTATGTAAGAATATTCGGTGTACAAACATTATAGAAAGAATTTATGCAACACACCATATAAAGAAATGACCTTAGAAAAAAATTCAACAAGTTTTTTTATTCATGAACGTTGTAATTAGTCCAAACTCTTTTTAGAGTACTTAGAGTAGTAGATACATTCTTTATTGAACCTACTCCAAAAAAGAAAATAATGATTAAAAGATGATTTATTCAAGTAATCTTTCTTTGACTGCGGAACCGTTAACGGTGAACCATTGAATATTTAAAATGGTAATATTAAAGAAGTGGAATTATGGCAGGTGACATTCTCCTGCCACACCCTATTATAGTACCTATTGATTTATGCAAACGACATCACAGGGGCTAATGAAAAAGCTTCCCTCACATGGAAAATTAATAAAGATTCGAAGTTTTGTTCGAACTGGAAGCCTGACAATAGGCAGAAGATAGATGAAATAAGCCGTTCTAGTATGAAATAAGACAAGCTACAGAAAACACACATTTCATTGAAGAAATATTTCCGACACCTTGCGGGTTTTACCGTGACTTATTTAAGCCAACTTTGACGAGTCAATACTTCAATAGTCACCCAATATAATACTCTGATAACCTTTGGTTGAGCCCTCGACATATATTTTGAGCATAAGAAAACAATGACGTGAAATCGTCCGATCTGAATCAAGGCCATTATGCTTAATAATGCAGAGAGGAAATTAATCACCTGTTTATTAAATGTTGCCATTTTTTGCTTTCAATTAACCTTTTCACTTTATGCTTCGAACAGATTAATCAGCCGACGAGGCTTTGCAACTGACAGATTAAAAATGATCGCCGGATTATCGACTGAAACTCAATTAGATTATGGAGTCACGAATTTGCGAACGCAGATTACCTGAAATGAGATAACACGGGAGAATTTACAAGAAATTGTCTAGAAAACGCGTTACCCATAGCGGTCCGGTGGTTGCGCAAACCAACGCCCCACTGCCGCCACCAATGAACTGGAAAGCAAGGTCTTCGACCACACCACATTGTTTTATTTTAGCCGTGTCGTTCTAATTAGGACTAGTCTAAACAATACCACAGGAAGGAAACGACCGGACGCGGGCCCCCAGACGCCCTGTGAAAACTATCACACGGCTAATACAAAAACTATTCCGTTCCACCAAATTTAACCTTAGTATAAATAACAGTGCAAAACTGAAATGACATCAGTCTCGAAACGTCGGTAACAATGATGTTGACACAAGTTTTCACCCTCGCTCTGGTGGCGTTGTCTGCAGCCCAGCTCAACAAAGTCGAGCTGGCTGATGAGAAGACTCCTTACGATTATGTGAAAGAGCGCTTGGACGCCATCGGTACTGACGGAAAATCTGGATTGCCTCTATCTAACAGTTATGAAGTGGAAGAAAGTGAGGATTACCCCGAACAAATAGAAGGAGCTGCGTCTACTGTTCTGAACACAGTTTCTGGTGTTGGTGGAGTGGGTGGTATTGGTGTTGGCGGATTAGGCTTGGGCCAGGGCTTAGGCCAAAGTCTAGGCTACGGTGGTATCGGGTTAGGAGGCCTTGGGCAAGGATTGGGACTTGGTCTCGGAGGAGTTGGCGGTGTTGGACAGCTGGGCGTCGGTGGTGCTGGAGTTGGTGTTGGTGGTGTCGGCGGTATAGGTGTTGGTGGCGTCGGAGGCGTCGGTTTCGGTAACGGAGTTGGTCTCATCCACCCTGGAATCGGTGGATTGGGAGTTGGTGGTATTGGTCTTGGAAATGGCTTGCTATACCACCCACTCATCGGACAGCAAGTTGGCGGTGGATACGTCGACAAAAATGCTTACGATGCCGCTCAGAAAAAGGGCGCAGGAGAAAATCTAGAAAAAATCGAAAAGAAAGCTGAAGAAGAAGCTAAACATGGACAAGAAGGATACCAACAAGGTGCGGCCGCTGCTAGGGCCGAAAAAGGAGATTCAAGTTACTACAAAGACGAAGAAGCTAAGAAAAAAGCTGCCGGTGACGAGAAATTTTACGAAGGCAACCAAAAACTGGACAAACACGGTACGTACAATAATCCTAAATAACCAAATAATACCAATTGCGTACGCATAGAGCGCTTTTTCATCAAACAACTCATTATTTCGATACAATTTCACGCTCACTTGTCAATCAACCCGTTTTTACCGACGAATTCGGCGAAACACAGCACAAAAACTAAACAATAAATTAATATTTGAGTAAACGAACAGTAAACTATTAATATTTATTTAAATGAGTTTTTTCTACCTATTTCTAACTTTTGCAATGAAATTTTAGGTGCAAATGAAGAACAACTGAAAAAGGCAAAAAGTCACAAGAAAGGTCACGTGAGCAAGGGTTTCAAGAGTTCCAGCAGTAAGAATGAGGAAGAGAAATCAGAAAGCTTCTATGACGAGGCTCATGATGAAGCGGATCACAAGATTAATGGTCATAATGCTAATGCTTTCGGGGAGAACGCACAGCAAGGATTCAAGGGCGCTCATGAGGAGAAGATTCTGGATGCTAACGCACAAGGCAAGGAAGGACATCATGTATCGGAACAAAAGATTGATGACTCGAAAGCCAATAAGGTTAGTAACAGCAAAGCAAATCTGTAAACGTCGCACCGTGTAAGTTAAGTTGAAGTGAACATGAAGTGAGTTGTCTGTAATCGCTAGTTACATTAATTATTATTGCAAATGAATGAGAGCATTATGCGACTAAAAAGCAGTTGGGATTATATTCCTTAACTTTACAAAGGTAGAGTAAGTTACAGTCATACGGCATTAGGAAGTTTAGGCTTATCAGCATTTCGTAATAGTGTAAGTAGGAACAAACTCCTATTATCGCGGACTACATAAACAAAAGCATCCATTAAATTAGGGTCTACCGATAAGGTTTTAGTAATAAACGTTCCTACCTGTATTAAGGTCTTATCAGTGTTTTCATAAATGAGTCAGTACGTCTACTGTAATTGGTACCCAGTTTTTTAGAGGTTGTAATATTGGGGTGCTTGCAATTAGTATTTCTATTGTAATTTGCAATTGATTCCCTTGGTTTTTAAATGCTGGCAGTGTTTCAATATAGCCCTTGCAAATTTGTCAACATAATATACCAAGCTTTGTCAGTCTTGTCACCAAAACTACTTCATAAATTCTAAGGTCCAAAACCTTAAGTATCACTCAAACAATGTTCATAAAAGCAAGGCATCAAATTAAACACACAACTTATTTATTATAGAACAACTGCCAACTTTTACAGCACATAAAATGTTACTTTAGTTTATACATTGTTTAAATTGAAAACAGTTGCCTCTTAGCTCGTTAAACAGAAATGTCTGTGGGTAAAAGCCATTGAATAAAACCACCAGATGTTTGAGCTACTTTTTAGGGCTCTTGTGTAAAATGGTGGAAATAAAATTGTACTAAATTGTTTCGTTAACCTCATTTCGGATTGGCAAAATGGTTCGTGAAATGGTGCAGACTTTTGTTTTTGATAATCGCTTTTAATAATGAGTTCGTTTTATCGCCCTTTATGGCTGTGAATGGAATTTTCATTTTATAATAGATTGGAACATTTTCGACGATTCCTATCAGCACATTTCGAGTTTTAGCTACAGAAAGACTAGGATCAGCACTCACTATGACGTGCTAATGCCAATTCAGATGATGTAAACGGGATAGCGCTATTCGCTATGTATAGCTCCGTCTCTTAGAGCGGAATCATGATCGTTTTAAGACTTCATAGTAGGGCCCCAGCTCTAGGCACATATGTATCTATAGTTAAAGGCCTCTACAACATCACTATTTTTAGTATCTTCTAATCTAGCATTTCATGAAACGACCACAACTTGTCTACCCTTCTTTTGATTCCACTGAGTGAGTGGGACATTATACCCACAGCTGGGAAAAGGAGCGCCATATTTATTTATTTATCTTATACTTTCTACAGTGCAAAGACGGACTTATTGCCTTACACATTTTCTACCAGTCAAACCTTGAGTAATGCAGAGGCGAATAGTCGTAGTCTTCCACTCTTCCTGGTGTATTTTCCTTGGCCCTCTTCCATCTACCCTTTTTGTAATCTGTGAGTCGTTTTCTATCCCATACTAACGCTGTTCTTCGTGTCCCCAGGGCGAATACCTACAGAAAGGCTACAAGGGTGGTGCCGAAGTCCTGGAGAAGTTCAACAACCTCGGAGCTCACTCAGTGCATGGACACCAGGAGGCTACCGGAGGGTATCAGCAGAACAAGGGTATCCTGCCCATTCACCGTTAAGATTTGTTCCTTTTAATAAACGGCGATAAATAAAGAGATTTTTTGAAGCTTGGTAATTGATGTTTTACTTTGACTTCGTATGGAGCCTACGATGTGTGTAGATTTACAGTAGATAGTTAGTTTATCTATAACTGGGTTTTACGACCTCGTACGCGCATATCCCGTTTTTAACGTTCCCGTAAGAATTTCGGGGATCCTTTCTTAGTGCTCCCCTGCACTCCCCGAGCCAAGAAACCTACATGTCAATTTTCTACGATCAGTAGTTTCGGCTGTGCGTTGTCTGTCATTCACTCTATCCCTCAGTAACGGCAGAGTTTTTTATAAATTTTTGATTTTGCGAAAGTAGTAGGCATCTTGCAATTGTTGTTAAGGAATCTGGATTATATTGGTAACTTGCTCCCATACATTTCCATGTTCAACTTTAACCTGACTTGACAATTAAGAATTTAAAGTTTGTTGTAGCAGGTAGGTACTCTATTTTAGCATGAATAGCTATCAAACTTTGGCGCTGAAGTACCTAACCGAACGAGCACAAATCCTAAATTGTGAAACTGGCCCTTAAATGATAGCTTTAAGGTACGACTTCGTAGCCGACTGAAGACAGCAGCAGCCGACGACGTGTCGCTGCGACACAACTGGTTTCTGTGTATTTCTATGAAATACCTTTCGTAGCTAGCGACACGTTGCATGCCGCTTTTTCTGCAGTTGGCTACGAACTTGTACCTTAACAATTATCATCGAAAAGGTTTAATTAAAATAGTGTTACTACTCGTAATCCTGTTTTTCTGCTCAATTCATGGAAAGTTTGTCATGAAAACATGAAACTTTCATGAACAAAGAGTTAAAAATGGAACCCAAAGTATGGAAGAATAATATTTAGATGTCTGGGAAATTGGAAAGCCCATCCCAACAGAACTTTTAGAGTAGATCAGAATTCGATTTAATAGTTTCAAGCTTCAAGGGTGGGTTTTAGTTAACAAGAGTCTGACACGTCCTGTCGCTCCACCCAGAGCGGAAGAACTCTTTATTTGATGATTTCCCATTAAAAAAAAAAAAAACCAAGTATGTTGGGGTCGGCTTCCAGTTTCAGCCAGATGCAGCTGAATACTAGTATTCAACATGGAGCGACTTCCTATCTGACCTGCACAACCCAGTCATTGGATAACACGATACCCCTTGGAAAGATTAGTGTCAGATTGATAGAATTTTTCTATCCCAAAATAAGAAACAATTCGCACTAAACGTTTCCAAACGTCACTATTGGTTCTGGAGATATTGAAGGTCAAAGTAAGAATAGTATAAAAATTCTTCAAAATTTGAATTTGGCGCCCCTTAAACTGGCCGCCCGGGGCACGGGCCCGGTTTGCCCCCCCCCTCCCCTAGATCCGGGCCTGATAATGCAACAGCAAAGGAGTGGAACTCTCTGCTTTTTTTTAAGGATGTGAAATCATCAAATGACTTCTTCCGCTCTGGGTGGAGCGGAAGGGCGTGTCAGACTCTTACTGACTAAAACCCATCCGTGTTCCTTCTAAAGCCCTTTGCGTTCCAGGGCCGCGGTGACTCTTTCGAACAAATTCCGCAACCCTGGCAGACTCTGGCCCTAGCGGGCCCCGTCTTTTATGCTGACATCTCTTTGAGGCGCTCGTATGCTTCACCGTGTCCTCCGGGTGATCCTCACAATACTGGAACTCTCTGCCTGCGTCTGTGTTTCCGAACGCATACAACCCTAACGTCTTCAAAATTAGAGTGAACGGGCTTCTTCTGGGTAAGCTCGCTCCATCGTAGACTTTGTATCTGTCATCTATGACCTAGACTAGAGTCAAAAGCAAACCCATCTCAAATAAAAAAATTAAAAAAATGGATATCATTCCAATATTAAAGAAGATTTCTTTGCAAACTTTTTTTGTGGTATCCTCATACACCCGCTTCTTTCTCATCCATTTTTAGATTCCTTATTGAAGGTTATATATTTCCGTTTATAGACTCTTTGATCACCTATCTTAAAAGTCTTTAACTGGAGGGTGTAAAGATAAGGAAAGGAAGGGCCTTTATCTTTGCGTTCCTTTCTTTTTTGCAAGCTTGTATTATCTTAACAAGGGATTATATAGTTAGAACCCAGGTGTATTGTGGAGGTTACAATAACGTCCAATGGCAAATTGGTATGACTGTCCTGTGTGCACTTCAAGAATGTAAGATAGCTTCTGCCCGCGGCTTCGACCGCGTGTTTTTTTTAAATTGATGTGTAACATCTTTCCTCTCGCTTTCCTGCAATCTGTGGAAGTGATTTCGTGAAATGGGACGGAAGTGTGTAACAGGAAGCCGAGGAAGCGCGCTATTTGATTTGAGCACTGAGCGCGCGCGTTTCAGTTGGTACTTTTAATGTTAATGTTGTTAATGTTGCTTTTTACCAAGGTGAGACGTCAGATGTTACACATCCTATGCGACTACTGTAAGACTCGCTCGTTTTTTTTATTATATCGAAGTACATGGGCCCCGGCAGGACTATTTTCAGGGGGGTGCACCTTCAACAACCGGTCGCGAATGGTAGGTTTTGTCCATTTAAACAAGGATTGCACTGCACTAAATTTGTCAAAAGTCGTGAGAACTGCAGAAGGTCGATTTTAGCACGTCGCTTCGGATATGCTAGGTATATGGTTCTATATGAGGTTTCATGATTTATTTTCTTAGTTTTTAATGTTTTTGAATATATTGTTGAAAGTCAGGGGGGTGCAAGTGCACCTCCCGGCGCCAATGCCAAAGTAACTTACTTTCGGGTACCAAAGTAATTTACCACTAACTTATTATTCGTATGCCAAGTTTCGTCAAAATCAGTTCAGTGGTTTTGTCGTGAAAATTAATAGATACTTTGATTTTGTTTTTCTAGGGCCGTACTGATAAGTATGATAAGTAGTCAGCATGATTCCATTGTGAGAACGGGATAGTGTAATTCGTCCTGTAGGTACCGATAGATCCGGCTCTCTCTCACACCGCAATCATGATGACGTCGACACGGGTGGCGCTGTGGTTGAACGATTAACTGCTGCGCTACGTGTTCGATTCCCGCACGTAACAGATATTTGTATGGCCACATAGCCTACACATAGTTGTTCCGGGTCTGGCTGTGTTTGTATGTTTGTAACCGCACCCATGATGCAGGAGAAATTCCTAGTGTGGGGCAACGTTTTTTAAACAAGAAAAGAAAAAAAAGGATTGTGTGGTTTTATGGAACCACGGTAAAAGTGAAACTTTTTTTCACATTATAGATATTTAACTAAAAAATTTCAGAATAATATTCCATTAAGGGTATAAAAAACACTGACAAAAACAAACAAATTAGCGTGGAGCACTGGCACAAATGAGTAATAGTCTATACACTACACGGTCAGCTGATGGAACTATAGACGCCGCCATATTGGCCTCGGCTGCTCTGACGAGCGCCTTTCACTTTATCCCTACTCCGCGGCCGACCGTCACGCGACATGCGATACACAGACCAAAAAATTTGAGACGATGTAATAAAAGTTTCACTTTAAAAAGAAATGATGGTAATCACACACTAGAAGAGACACTATTCTGTTAGTTTACAAAACCTTACATAAGCCGACTGTGAATAGGTGCTTCGGTCCCTGACCTATTAGTTAACGGCTCGTGGCAAATCTGCGAAACCCTACTAATTTGTTAATTAACACGCTTTTAATGTGCTACAACTATTAATTAAGCTTCCCTTGTTTTAAGTATGATGGCTAATTACTTTTATTTCAAAAAGAATCAGTGATATGGCACAGTAAGTTTGTTGATCCATTTCCTACCAATATTATAAACAGGTGAACTGATTTGAATGAAATTAAGAACAGCAGCGCGATTCTGTAAACTTGTTGAAGTGAGAACTTAGGCGAAGTGAACGGCGAGTGAGCTGTCAAACCAAACAAACAAGATGGAATGACAGGTCACTTCGAGTTTACTCCACCTAAGTGTACACAGTGAGATGTCGATAGAATAGACCGGCAGAATACGTGTACTACGTAGAATGGAACCTAAAGGCGACTCGGAACACTTCGTGAGTCGCTACGCAGAAGCAAATTCATGTGACAGCGAGGGTGAAGAGTAGATTACGTAGTACTTACGAAAAGTGAAGTTCACAGACTTCATTGAGTTTGAAACGAACTCTACTTAGACCCTGGATACTTTTATCTTGATGGGAGTTTTATGGTGAAAGTCAGTAAAATGAAAAACCAAATAAACAACAAAATAATTTTTAATCTGCCTAAAAATATTAAAACAGAAACATGCAAATTGTATTTTAAGTTAAAATGCAAATTGTATTTTAAGTTAACATGTAAATTGTATTTTAAGTTAACATGCAAATTGTATTTTAAGTTAACATGCAAATTGTATTTTAAGTTAACATGCAAAAATACAAAATTAAAATGCTCACAGCATGAGATAAGGTAGAGCACATACAACGGAATCGCATTTGTAATGTACCTAATACACTGAGTAGGTACCTAAAGCATACAACAAATGGAAATGAGTAGGTACCGTACCTACTCATTTCCATTTGCTCCTTTAACTGTCTACATAGTCATTGTAGATAATAGCTTAAAATAATTAAGTTTAAATGACAGAAATTTGTTATAATAATAGATTGACTTAAAAACCGAGAAATTTCAACAAAGCAACGGGTGTTGGAATTTCCAATTTTCAAAGTTCTAGTTTTAAAAACATTGTTAAAAACATAGCTTTGAAAAAGTAAAAAAAAAACATGCAGTCTATGGTTACATTAATACGGTAATGGCATACAACTTCATCTTTCTTAACTCCTATTAATTATCATATCATATTTGAATTCAGAATACAAAATACTTTTCAAATTTTGGAACACGAACTCTTTTTCATGCATTGCAAAGTCTATTATATTCCATTGCAACCTTTATTTTTTTAGAGCTTTTTGAATATAAATTTATTTATTCGAGTAATAATAATATAAAAAAACAAATTAACTCTAATCGAACCTCATAATCTTCGTTCTTTTATTGAATGGACATTTTCCGTAGCCATTGCAATAAACACCGGGCGATCGCAATTGACTGTTTGACATATAGCCCGATTCACTACTGCTACTGAAAGACCTAGAAAATAAATCAACCAATAAAGTTTTTTTTACGAAATACTAATTAAAATAGCAATTGATTAGTTATGATCATTTGGCAGAGACAATTTTGTGTTTAGAAAAAGTTGATTTGGTTTATTGACCGTGAAGGTTTTGTTTTAATTGTACCTAGTCATAATATCAACTAAACATTTTCCGAAGTAAAACTAAATAATTCACTCATTATTTTATCATGCAGCTGAAATAATAATAACCAAACAGTTATATCCATAGAATATTATAAAATTTAAGCGCTACATAATTTAAAATTTGGAACACGCAATTACACTCAATCAGCGCGACGATCGGAATTCAATTTAAAAATAGAAAACATGTTTACAATGAAAAATACGCAGACACGACGGCGATGTTATATGTCATATAATAAAATTGTAAAAAAACCTTTTGTCTGAACAAGGGCTTACACAATATTGAATAACTAAACACAAACCCGAAACAGGCTTAGATGAGAGAAATTATTTGGGGAGTAAAATAACGTACAATATGACACAGAACATTATCATAAACCCACATGTCTTTTCCCAAACCATTTCATCCCCATAATAATATCTCGAGCCTTGACGTAAAATAATATAATATTCGTGTCATATACAACGCGCTGTCACACAATGTAACACAGGCCTAAAGAAAATAGGCTGAATAATTCGGTTTACCAATGCCGGTGGTAATAAAAAATAAATGTGTATTTTTTATGGTAATTCGCACTGGCACACGCGAGCGAATTTTTGGATGCGTTCAGAATACCATTAGAGGCTCTTTAAAAAGTTGGAGTACCCAGCGGACTCGGGAGTCGGTGGAGTGAAGACAGTCGATGAAATCTTGTTAGAGGTATTCGATCGCTGAAAGAAAAAGAAATTAAAGCTATAAAGTTTGTCGTGACTTCATCCTTGCTAGTATTTATATTAATGTGACATTAATTCTGTTGGTCTGTTAGTTTGTTACTATTCCGCCTTCGTATCCCGAAGTATTTTCTCTGAAAAAATAAAGCGGGGCCAAAATCTAGTAGAATATGAAGCACCAAAAACATTTTGGAATATTCAGTCAGAAGTTGGTCTTAATAGCAAGAAATATCGTTGTAGCAACAACAATAAAATGCTAAGGCGCTTTGTAAGTTCGTTCGTGCAGGTTTCCCATAAAGCGCTTTTGATCGCTGACTTGGCTGAATTCAAGAGCTGCAAACCTTTACCACCTTTACCTTTGGGCCCGAGGGTTTAGGTACATAAAAAGGAGAAAACGTGGAACTATAAGAATGCATTGCGCGAAAACTGACTGAAAACTCGGATAGGGGTATTGCAGCTACTGTTTAAAATAAGAACCTTTTCTTTTAGTAACTCTTTGTTTTAGCCAGTAGCTATGTTGCAAGCCTATGAAAATAAACACATCTTGCCCTGGCGGTATGAATGGCTAAAAGAAAATTAAACTATCCGGGTGCGAATGCCTATTTTGAAATGTAAAGGTTTTACAGATTTACTTTACTGTCGTTATCAAAAGGTACCTATAAATGTGTATTTAATGTTTATTAAATAAGATTTATGACGGTTTTATTTGGTGTAAGTACTTGTTTTTTTTAATATGACGATATTTACGACGGGGCACAACAATGATGCGTGCCCTAGGCGCCATTTTCTATTGCTACGCCCTTGGTAACACGATATCCCTAGGCTATAGGAAAGTACTGGTTGTCAGATTTTCTTCTGACTGTCTGTAACGGCTGTCAAACAATCTTCAGAACAAAAGATAACAGGTACTAAAGGCTTATCGTAGGTACTTTTCGAGGCACGGAGGAGTCTCGATTATGTCATCATCATCATCATATCAGCCGAAAGACGTCCACTGCTGAACATAGGTATTCCCTAAGTGGTGCCACAACAACCGGTCCTGTGCGTTTTGTTTCCATCGGCTACCCGCGACCCTCACCTCGGTCCACCTTGTGGGAGGCCTTCCAACGCTGCGTCTTCGGGTACGCTGTCGCCATTCCAGAACTTTTCGGCCCCATAGACCATCTATCTGTTCTGCGAGCAATGAGCCCTGCCCACTGCCACTTCAGTTTTGCGATATGTAGTCTTACTTAAACTTGAAAATTGACCCACACGGCTATTGTGAGCCCCTCGCGTTTAGACTATTAATTAAAATAAAAACTGCATATAATCACCTGACTATGTGCACTCATATTCGCAGACCTCTGCTTGCTTATCCGTGTCGGGGTCACGAGGTTTGATTGGTACTGCACCTTGGGTCAAAAAATTTCTTTGTAGTCATTAAGTTTATTGGGTGTTTGGGAACACGGGAGTACCCGTCAATAAAACGTTTTCGGTCCATCCTGGGACAGGGGAGTCCCTTGGTAGATCTCCATTTTAAGAACAGGGAATATACATGTATTTCTTTTATTTGTAAAATAAATAAAATAAAGTAAAATATACTTATTAGCTCTAGTAAACAATTATGAAATAACTTTAACAACGATGAAGGTATAAAGCTTCAAAGATGACCATTAGAAAGAGAAGTCCGATTTTTTTTTTTTGGATGGTTACTGCTTAACCGGACTATCCTGTGGTGGCCTCAAATGAATTTTTATGCCCCCAGGCAGGGCTTACAAACTAGCTAAATTATACTAAATGACCGCTCGCTAGGGCATCCCCTGCGGGATAAGGACCTCGGCTTAGCGGCGTCATTTCGGGAGGACAGCAATCATATCATTTTTTTTTTTAATTAAATTTTTTAACTACTGGCTCAGCTACGCGGGCTGGCTTGGTAATCAAAGGTCGGGGAGGGTTTTTACTGGGACGTCGCGACGGGCCTCGGCGGCCGGTGAGGCCGGAAAACGGAACGCGATCTGTTTTTGTATTTTCGAAGAGTGCTGGTTTCCCTACAGCTCTCTTGTATCTGGGTGATGGAAGAGAAGTCCGATACGAACTCTAACGTAAAATACCATGTCTCCTATACAGCTGCCAAAGAAAAAAGCGTCGACGCGAGAGGGACAGATATATTTGTTTAATAGTCATGTCTCGTTTTTTTTTCGATCAATTTAGATTCCATTTTCACCGTTAGTGTTATATTTTTGTATATTTTTAGATTAACTGTATAGATACTTACTAAATATTTTTTTCATGCATTATCCCTATTGCATTATTGTTGTGTTGACAACGAAGAATTTCATGATAATTATTGTTTCTACTTATGAAAACTATTGTGTGTGCAATTGCGTATCATACATATATATGAACCACTACCAAAACATAATTTGATACTGTCGTGTCAACATGTGACTTTGAAATGGCATAGTAACGCAAAACAAAGAGTGGATATCTAATTTTTGGACTCATATAACCTCAGATTACTTCGGACACTTAAGTCATTTTTCTTGTTGATAGCAACACTAAAATGTACCTAGACATAATAATAAGATAAAACATCTTGGTTCTTTGTACCTCTACCTAAGTATAGATTTACCTTTTGACCGCCACGGTCAGCTAGAGCCAACAAAAAAAAATGGCGAATCGAAATTGCATCGGTGTGCCCCCAACGCCAAACCACAAATTCGCCGGTTTTTTTTGTCGACTATAGCCGACGACGGTGGCGTGTTGGGCACTTTTCCATTTGGCGGTTGAGGATGAGTATGATAGCAACACTTAAATATACCTCCCTAGACATATGAAAAATCTTGTTGCTTCTTTGTACAGACGCCAGCACATCAAGCTACAACAATCTGTCAAATTTCTTTAATAGATATTCAACTTTATCGCTAGATTATTAGGTTCAAGTTTGATTGGGAAAATTTGACAGTTTCGGGTAGCCTGATATGCCGCAGTCTGTACCTAGGTATAGATTAACTAATGAGCTTTTTGTAATTTCAGACCTCAGAGGGCCTAGCACGAATGTTTTGACGAAACGGTTTCGTTCAAGTTAGTGAATTTTTAATATAAAAACTACAACCCCATAGTATTTTAGTTTAATTTTATGCGATAAACACAATTTGTATCATACAAAAATTTGAATACAGAATCCAATTCAAAGAAATATTATGTGCGAAACGAATATTATAAGTATAGTAATTTTACGTTAACCACGTTATTATACGTCAAAAACATTAGTGCTAGGTCCTCTGAGGTCTGAAATTAAAAAAAAGCTCATTAATTAATCTATACCTAGGTACAGACCCCAGCACATCAGGCTACCCGAAACTGTCAAACTTTCCCTATCAACCTTGAACCTAATACTCTAGCGATAAAGTTGAATATCAGTTCCTTTCAGCGTAATACTTTTTGTTTCTGGCTTCATTCAGGAGCGCGGAATTTTAATTAAGAATCGAAACCGAGAAGTATTTACAATATATGTTAAGCAAGAAGAACGTTATCTTTGTAATACATTTTCCTTATTATGTATATCTTCTTATATTATGTGGGTGATAAGAGCCGGGAAATACCTACATTTTCTAAGAACTATTAAACTTAACAAAACAAAATGGTTAGTCTACATCTGAAATAAACAAGCACGTACGACAAAGATACTAACTTCAGTAAATAATAAAGCAAGTGTTATATTCGAATATATGTTAACTCCCGTTTCTGGATTGTAAAATTAATGTGATATTACGAGCGCGCGTAGATAACTTGATTGGATGTTGACGATTTATTTAATCAATTTTATTTCAGTAGCTAAAATGGAGGTGGGCAGGACACCTGGCAAAGCGCGGTGATGATAGGTGGAGTAAGTCGATGAACGAGTGGCGTCTGAGAACTGGAAGAAGTGTGGGTTGTCCGACTGCGAGATGAGCAGACGACATTGTTGCCATCGCGGGTAGATGAGGATGAGGTCAGGACACCTGGCAAGGCGCGGTGATGACAGGTGGATTAAGTCGATAAATGAGTAGCGCCCGAGAACTGGAAGAAGTGTGGGTTGTCCGGCTGCGAGATAAGCAGACGACATTTTTGCCATCGCGGGTAGATGAGGATGAGGTCAGGACACCTGGCAAGGCGCGGTGATGATAGGTGGATTAAGTCGATAAATGAGTAGCGCCCGAGAACTGGAAGAAGTGTGGGTTGTCCGGCTGCGAGATAAGCAGACGACATTTTTGCCATCGCGGGTAGATGAGGATGAGGTCAGGACACCTGGCAAGGCGCGGTGATGATAGGTGGATTAAGTCGATAAATGAGTAGCGCCCGAGAACTGGAAGAAGTGTGGGTTGTCCGGCTGCGAGATAAGCAGACGACATTTTTGCCATCGCGGGTAGATGAGGATGAGGTCAGGACACCTGGCAAGGCGCGGTGATGATAGGTGGAGTAAGTCGATAAATGAGTAGCGTCCGAGAACTGGAAAAAGTGTGGGTTGTCCGGCTGCGAAATGAGCAGACAACATTGTTGCCATCGCGGGTAGATGAGGTTGACAATAGGTGGAGTAAGATGCTGACCGAGAGACGTCCAAGGACTGGAAGACTAAGTATCGGTCGTCCGGCGGTGAGATGGGCAGACGACATTGTTTCCATCGCACAGGAAAAGGAGAGTCAGGCTTTGGATAATGATTAACCATTTCTCACATAAATGTTTTGATAATTTACGTTTCATCTCGTAAATGGTGGCTCGACTCATGCTCTGAAGTCAGACCCAGACATTAATCTTGGGCTAATTGACTGCTTCCTTTCCTTATGCCGGTTTCATCCAGGTCTTCCCCTCAGTCCAATTTAAACTGTGTGATTGTCGTGTGTACTAATGCGTCATGCAATTCAAATCAAACTCTCCCAGTAAAATATTTTAGAATTTACACACAGACAAAGTCGACGATGGAGCGAGCTTACCCAGAAGAAGCCTGTTCAGTTTACTCTAATTTAGGATAGAAAAAATCTTCAATCCTAACATAAGCCATTTCTTATTTTTAGAACATCGATTTCCCAACGATGCTATCTAACTATTAAGAATACTTATAGGCAAATATATTTGGCTGTGGGTATGAGTGACTTACCGAAAACGGCGTACTTTTAGCAGTACGCTTAAAAGTAGGGGTGGTCTGCACGAAATTCGGTGATATGTTGCTCCCCGGCGATATGGGGATGTTGAACGGCGATATTTGCTCTGAAAATGAATTCCCTTGCGTACATATAAGAACAGCCTACAGGTAAAGCTCCATAAAGAGTATCAAAATACGTTCCGGAGTGTAATTTTTGTACGATAAAAACTTGTTTATGGGATGTTTTGTTGGTTGTTACGGGTTCCCATTGGAATATTACATTTTGTTTGTTTAGGTAAATTGCTTGAAAAACAACAACCACATTTTTGTTTTTCAAGCAATTAAAAATGTAAAGGTTTTGAATAAAACGTTGCGGAAACAATTTTAATGACTACAGATTTTTACGTCATTAGAACAGACATCATGCTAATTCTAAAATTGAATGTGATTACATTCTGTCTGTCTGTTAAAAGTTAAAATAGGCATTCCATTGAGCTCTCTATGATAGGCGACAAATAAATTTGCAATAGCGGTCATTGACCCACCTATATTTATTGACATTCTTAATTTCGAAAACGGAAACATATACATAAAGCTGTCCTAAATCGACATCTATCGTGATCCTTTACATTTTGTAGTAATAAAAAACGAATCATAATTTGTTTTCCAGGTACCTACGTAGATATATATAACGGAAAGGTCAATGTACTTTATTGCAAATTTTTCTGGCGAGTACCAAAGAGCCTCAGAGGCTCTACAAAATTGACAGAAAGCGGTTGTCAACACGTCAAAAACATATGGAATTGACAAACGCTGTTGAAATGTCACGTGATCTTCTCTCCCTTACATTTTGACATGTCGGCAATCACCATCGCTTATAGATTTACGCTTTGTATAGAGCCTCTGAAAATGTATTCTTAGAGCCTTACTAAATACTGAACCGATTAAAAAAAATCAGTCTAGAGCAAAACATAATTCCTAAAGAACGCGACCGAAACCGCGGCAAACAACTTGTCTACTACAAAGCTAAAGTATCAATTACTGGATTGGTTCACCAACTGTGCTTCTAAACTGCGAATAGTTCTGTGATACTCCTTCAGTTGGTGATGCTGCTTCTGACATAACTCGGTCATGCGTTTTAACTCGGTCCGTGCGGTATAGAATTTCTTCGTCTGAAACAAGTGGAGTGTGATAGGGTATGCGGAGACAGGAGAGCAATATTGAATTTTGTTTTGGGTCCTGACATGTTGGAATGTGGCAACAGGCCACAAAGTATTCACGAGATCCTTTAGTGCTCGGCAACGTATGGATCAATCTAGAGCAATGTGCAGTGCAGCAACTTCAATAAAATGTGCCAATCTATTCGGCAATATTATTTATTCCATATATTCCATATTGTTCTCCCTGTGTATTGTTTTTTTTTTCAACTATATGTCTCGTGTTTTGCCTAGTTTCTTGGAGTTTCTCAAGGTTGTCAAAGCAAAACATTTCGTCATTTACGCTTGCTGCTTTTGGCGTAAATTGCTTGATATTTTGTGACGTCACAATCGACCAGTATTGCCTAAAAGATTGTTCAATTTTCATTGCCCGTGTAAACGCACCTTTAGTACTACAAACTTTTCTCAGTAGGAAGCTAAAAGTGGTCGAAACTAACGAAACCACTGAAAAATTGAGACAAAAGGGACCGGACAAAAGTAGGAAAGTCACATTCTGATAATGAAAACGATGGATAAAAAGACCAAAAAGATGGATGATGGAGATGATGGATGGGATTGATTTTCCCTATTATAACAAGGTCTAAATTGTGTGTGGCGACGTTAACGGGCTTATAATAGTTTTCACATTATACTGATGGCGCAAATAAATGTACATAGATAGCCTGTTAGCAACCGTAAAAAAGTTATTTGTATTTTCCGTAAGTACTAAAATATAAACAAACAACAAAGGTACCTACTTATAGGAATAATATATAAAAGCTGATTTAATATTAGAAGGCAAAAGCAAGGTCTAAAATGTAATCTACAGAATTTAATTAAGTAGATAGCTAAAAGCAAGAAAATTACTTACTGATTGCAATAAATAAGATAACAACCGCCGTCTGTGTTGCCTCTGAAACTGTAACACCTCACAGGACTTTTTAATTAATTCCTCAGGATCGGTAAAGTAATCTTGAATCTCTTGTTTCATCTTAAAATTAAATCGTAAATGAGAAAATTACATTTCAAGGTATTGTAAGAAGTTTCTAAGAACCTAATATTTTGCGAAATAACATACGTCTGGAACAAGTTTCATGATGGAACACGGTGCTCGGCATATTAAACATGTACTGTCTTTACCGCCTATAAGAAAATTTATATGATCATTAATATTTGAATACAAGTACCTACCGATATCAATCTTGTTTTTTGGAGAAACCTAAAGAATACATATTATATTTACCTTTCTCTAAGCAATTGTTACAAAACATGTGACCACATGATGTTAAATGCAGAGTAGTTCCAGGTTCTAACTGAGTAAAACAATTGTTGCAATGAATCCAATCCATACTTAAATAATGGTTAAGTAGTTATTTTTTAAATAAAACTAAATGATTGGCGTACATACAAGCATTATTTTAATGTTTTGACATTTAAAACTTTTTTAATTCTTCAAACTGTTGAGCGATGGTATGCCTCATACGGACAAAAAAAAACAATTTAAGTAGGCACATAATTTCTTTCATTAAAAATAAAAAAAATTAACGTTCTGAATTAAAACAAATAAAAATCATCTATTTCTACAATACTACAATAACGACTACATACATATTTCGAGTAAGTAATATAATCACAAAAAGGACAATTTTAATTGTTTTTTTTTTAAATGGACCTTTACGTAAATAGGTTTTATACCTCATGGTACAAAGGAGAATCTCAACTTTAATTTTCTATAGAGAATATGAATAATTAAGAATCTGCTAATCAATTCCTTTGCTAAACGGTGTAATTTTTTTTATAAATAAAGGTAAATAAAAAGTGATCACTTAGCACGCAAAAAGTACTGTGAAAAAAAAATCCAGAAGGTTTCCCACAACTTAATAAAAAAAACAAATATCATCTTGATACAACATGTTCTGATATATTTTTCGCGTTAATAAGGAAGAATTTAAACTTAAAATAATAGCTACATTTGGCATTGTTTTGTATGTTTTATTTTTAAATCAAGCCATGGTCCCAAGCGAGCGATGACTCTTGCAAGCTGAGTGGGGATTGAAGATCGATGCGAATACTAGTGAGACACAAAGCCGCTAAGGTAATCAATATTTTTTAAATGAATATTTTAACATGACTGAAAACACATTGCGTAAGTTTATATACGTAAGTCTAATTTTTTTCCTAAGGCCTCGCCTTTTCAGGTGTTAATAAATATTTAGTGACTTCTCCGAAATTATCTCGGGATCTAATTTATTTAAAAAAACGATCGTAATCGAGTTTAATGCATAGTAGCCTACTTACTATGCATGACATAGTGCAAATCTCACGACTCGCAAGTCGATCGTCCGCAAATGCATAGACCACCAATATGTTCGTTAATACGGTAGGTATCTACATGGTGAAACAATCACAGTAAAGATATCGTGAATATAAAAGAAGTTGCATGGACGGTCCGCAGTAGTAAGGCGATAGCGCTCGAACTTGCCTTGACCATGGCATTAAAATACATTTATCTGATAGCCCTGACATGTGTTTGTGTGCACAGCAAATCGTCATGTATGTTCTATTTTTAAAACAGTTCTATTTTTTTCGACGGTTTTGCATTGTTATTTATGTTTTTTTTTTTCAATTTAAAAAGTTCAGGGCAATTTTTTTTGTTTATGGAATTCGATTTTTGAATCTGAATGATTCGTGAATAATTTTTTTGTTTTGCTTGTTATTGTGATGCTAAAAAGTGTGTGACCAAAGTTTTCCGGTGTTTTTTCATAGTGTTTGTTTATGAAAAGGATTGTATCTTGACGAGCAATCATAAAAGTACCTTGTTAATGAAACGTTGCGAGTGCATCCGAAGTGATAATGTAAACGGATTTAGTAATTTCTAACCGACCATCAGTTTTTAGTGATGGCGCGAAAACTTTGACATTTAACCCCGACTCGTGTGGACAAATATTTGCGCGTTCCGTAAATTTTGTTGAGAAACAAAATACAATCTTAGATAGGTACTAAGCAATTCCTACAGTTGAAGTTTTTTTTTTATTGAAACATAAAACAATCCACATTTTTCGTTTTGGTTGATATTTTCAAATTCTAATATTTTCCAACACAGAATGGTCTATAAATTGAAGCGGGAAGCTTTCCCTTGATGTGTTTATTCGATTCGGATCCCGAATTTCGTGAATCGATTATTATTCGATTTATGTGTGTAAGTTACTATCTCGATAAATCGCCTAGGATTTAGCAGTTTGGTAAGCTTAGATACCTATATTTTTTGCAACGATTATGTAAAAATACTGGTTTTTAATCTTACTTTTACAATCTCTATTTTGGATACTTAGCTAAGTTTTTGAGCATTATGTCATGCTTGTCGATGTTTAAAAAAATGCCATTATTGTTTTTATACACCGACATTCGACAAGGTTTTAAAATTAACTTTAATGTTTTCATATCGCGAAGGTCAAATAGCATGCAGTTAATCAACAAAATAAACACGTAATATGATATTAAAAAACAAGTTGAGTTCGTTGACATTGAATAAACTTGAAACAATTATAAAAATAGGTACCTAGTGTTGTAGGAAGTAGACTGATTGAGAAATAGTATATAATTATATCTTATTTTTAAGAGGAAATTGATGCCAATACCAAAGTATCTCGCGACTTTCCGGTTTTCCGAAAGTTAGGTACCTACCTACGAACTTTCGCAGAATTGCCTTTACACGATTGTATCTTTTCAGCTCAAAGAAAATATTAATAGGTACCTGGGTTCATATTTCAGCACTCAATAAATAAAAGAAATCTTTGGTCACAAATAAAAATAATAGAAGTATGTATATTTAACGCGTCCAACCCCTGAACGTCTTATACAAGTATTTGAACTATGAATTATGTTGCAGTTAAAATATGCGTCCCGTCACAATTCCTGAAAGCATGTCAGGACATGGCGAACGCTCCGACGAAGTCCAAGACCCAAATAGAATGTGTACCAGCAAGAGACAGGTAAAAAACAGAGAATCATAGTACCTAAAACAGCCATTATTGCATTATCCCTTTCGCATCCCTTTTTTTTGGATGAGTTATCGTCAAATATTGACCGCTATGTGCGGAGCGGGAGGGAGTGTCAGACTCCTACTGACTAAAACCCACCCGTGTTCCTCCAACGTTTCAGCTCTTTCGAACAAGCCCGCAACATCTCATTTGCATCCTTGAAGATCTTTCACGGGTTCATAAAGGTATATTGAAACCTACCTAGCCTGTTCCCAATAAGGTATGTCGGGGTCGGCTTCGAGTCTAACCGGATGCAGTACCGCACCAGTGTTCCTTGAAGCGACTCTCTATCTGACCTTCAAAACACAGTAACTGGTTTGATTCCATCTTTACCCATTATAAGGTTGCCTAATCATCAGATTCGAGGGGTCTTCTTCCTTTTTAACTACGCTAAGTTAGAAAATTTAGGGTTCCGTACCCAAAGGGTAATCAACGGAACCCGATTACTAAGCCTCAGCTGTCCATGCGTCCATTCGTCCATCCGTTCGTCTGTCTGTCATCGGGCTGTATCTCATAAAACGTAATAGGTAGACAGTTGAAATTTTCAGAGTATGTAGTTTTGTTGCCGCTATAACAACAAATAATAAAAATGAAAATGAAAAAAAAATAAAAGGGGGCCCCCATACAAGACTTGAATGTTTCTTGTATGGGGGCCATACAAGAAACATGTTTTTTGGGCTTATGTTACGGAACCCTTCATGTGCAAGTCCGACTTGCACTTGACCGGTTTTTTTTTGTTTCTGGCAAAATAAAACTTGTAGATAAAATAAAAAAATTCTAGCATCTAACGGACCGTAACCTAGTGTCTCTAGATTGCCTCTCAAAACACAAGGGTTGTCACGAGCCAAGTCGGCCAATTTAGCCAATTATGGCAACATTTTTAGAACAAACCTACCTCAATTGCTGTGGTTGTGTGCAGCAAATTGACTACCTATCCTTTGCACTATTAGGTAGGTTTGAATGCAATTGTTTGTTGTAGATTATGTTAGACTAGCTTTCGCCCTTGGCTTCACTCACGCCTAGTAATCGCGCATTCAACATTCGGCACACACTCGACATTCGGCGATAGTGTAGTGTAGCCATCAGTAACAGAATTTTCGTAACTGGGTGGTTACGTCAGTGACGTCTTAAAACCATCATGATTCCGGTGTGAGAGAGATACGGCCATATATGACATAATGACGGTGCGTTGCGTTCCATGCGCGCTTAAAAGAAATGTCAGCATAGTAGACCGGGCCCACTAGGGCCAGAGCCTGCCAGGGTTACAGAATTTTTTTGAAAAGGTCACCGCGGCCCTGGAACGCAAAGGGCATTAGTAGGAACACGGATGGGTTTTAGTCAGTAAGAGTCTGACACACCGTTCCGCTTCGATAGTATCCCATACTTTAAAAAAAAAATGTACATGACATATAGCACTATCCCTGTTTCACAATGGAATCAGGATGTCATTGGTAAGATTTCCAGAGATTATCTTACAGGAAAGTAGACAAACAAACAAGTTTTCCCTGTTCATAAATAGTTTAGAAAGGTAGCTAAATAAGCAAAGAGGCTATAGTACATTTGATATTTCATCTGAGCAGAGGTATTGTTTTCTGCGTCAACCTCTGAATCGCCCAATCGAACCAATGGTTGTAAAGATAACTGTAAAATTAAATACCTCCTGTCCTAGTTTTGTTTATAAAACTTCAATACATGAATGTCTGCAAAATAGTTCACACTACCGATATATTCCATCGCTAAAACAACACGAACGTCCAAACTCCAAACAATATCGACTTCGCAATACCTACTGAAACAAAAAACTACCGGAAAAACAAAACAATACAGATGTCATTTTATAGTTGAGTATTCACGTACCGCCTCGGTTTCATTGTTTAAGTTTCAGCGCAAAAACATTGCATGTTTGACTTCACTTGTTTCGACTACGCGATCTTTCCTAATGTATACTTAGGTAGGTATGTACTATAGATACGTTTGGGTATCTTTATGTATTATAAATGATCTGTCGAGATCAACGTTTAATTTGATATGGTCGGGGTAAGTGTAAGTTGTATTATAAGGTAGGTACTTCAGTTTTAAGGGTTATCAATACTTAATATTATAAACTAGCTTTTGCCCGCGATTTCGTACGCGTATATCCCGTTTTTGGAGTTTATTGGAGTTTACTCCTAAAGAAACGGTTTTATATTTAGCCCTGGGTGTGAAAATTTTATGTGGAGTAATATCGAGCGTTAACTAAAAGTGTGGCGTTACGTTCCTTTGCGCAACGTACTTTGCGCACCTTTCACTTCGAGATTATGTATGTATGTATGTATATACAAAGTATACTCAGCTTATTTAAGATGCTTCCATTTACCCTCTTTTTAACCGACTTCAAAAAAAGGAGGAGGTTCTCAATTCGTAGGAACCTTTTTTTTTATATGAAAGACTCAAACATATACCCTATTCTTCCAGAGTGGACTGTTTAAACCTCGTCCAGCAGCGCCAAGCAGACATCGTACCTGTCGATCCTGAAGACATGTACTGCGCCACAAAAATACAAAACCAGGACTTCGTGGTGGTACAAGAGTATAGGACCGAAGAGGAACCTGATGGTAAGTCTATGTTATGAAGGTTTTACAAATACCATCATCAGATAAACTCTGTAAATTACTCTGCAAATTATGGATTCCCATTAAGCAATACATCTGTGCACCTGCCATTGACAAAAGTATAAAAAAAATTGTGTTCTGGAATATTCAAAAAGTTCACAACTTCTTATTCTTTTCGAGTCTATGAATCCAAAATGTTAACGCTGCGATAATAGGGTATTTGACTAGTTTTTTTTTTATTACATTTCTCAAAACCTAGAGAGCAGACAAGACGCAGTAAAAATTTTTTGCATAAAACTAAAAAAAAAATGGCGGTGTAATCATAAATGCGGGTGACGTCACTCACAAGTCCCACCATATTGCATTGAAGCAATCCAGTACAAATTACATTTTCACAAATCGTAATGTTTTAATATTATCTATCAAATAAATATTCAGATTTAGATTTATCATTCCTTTATTTTAAGGATGGGAAATCATCAAATCTCTTCTTCCGCTCTGGGTGGAGCGGAAGGGCGTGTCAGACTCTTACTGACTAAAACCCATCCGTGTTCCTCCTAAAGCCGTTTGCGTTCCAAGGCCGCGGTGACTCTTTCGAACAAATTCCGCAACGCAACGCAACAAGAGATTTTGTTTTTCATACCTTCTCGTCAAATACTCTGATCTACTATGTAACTTCTTGTAAATGTCTTTGCGTGCCTTCACCTTAAGGAAAACCGACTAGTTTCCGTCCTGATGTTCAGAGCCCATTCCAAAGAATCGCGTAGGCAGACATATTTAGTGTTTCTTATTTAAACGTTAATTCACTTTCCCACCGTTTATTTAAACACTTGGGAAGAAATAATATCTTCTCTAAGAATTCATACCGACCACTTCTTAATAGCTTTTATTAAGTTTCACTTGTTTTAAAGACCCATTCAGAATTTAGAGTTCCTTCATATTTTATTTTCATAATTAAAATCCTTTTCATAAAATACTGGCTCGTTAAACGACTTCTCAAGTTAGAACTCCTCATTATAGCCCTCTTCAAAAGATCGCTACGGTAAACTTTAATGAAAACCACTAAATTCTGCTCGGTTGACTTCCAACTGTTTGAGTTCACTCCAAACTTATTTGCTTTTGAAGCGGCAAAGCCCAAAAGTAGTATCAGCTTTGTGAACTATGAAGGGCCAAGTATATTTTGACAGACGGTGAAACATGGAACTAGGTTTAAATGTACTTATTTTAACGGTTTTGTTGACACTGTTCTTTGCAACTAGCGACACCATCAACGGCAAAAATATATTGGTCGGCCATTTAAAAACTTTGGTGCTTCACAAACGTATTTTAATTTAAGTTCATTAAGTATATTTCCCTCTGAGCGACCAATTCTCTAATTAAGCTGATTTAGGCGAAATCTTTCGTATTCTCATTTCCCGCTTACTTCAGCTTTTGTTGAGAATCACAAAGACTTCTGAGTGAAGATCTTTAATTTGTTAACTTTGAACTGTTTCGTGTCCATGTCTCGGAGAAGTTCAGAAACTGAATTTAAGTTAAAGCTCGTGAACTAAAGATGTAGATTTACTTTTACTGTGTCTTGGAGAACGTCAAGAAAGGTTAATGCAGGGGTACCTAAACTTCTACTACACTTAATAGGTAGAAGTAACGTCTTGGAAGACCCAAGACGTTACTTCTATCTTATCTTTGAACCTGTCCACGTTTCAAGTTAAGGCGAACGACCTTTTCAGCACATATTTTATTAAAATACCTGTAGCTCGGATATTGGGTCATAAATATAAAAAAGTCCTAACCTAACACCATAAAACTAACGAAAGGTCTCTGAAAATAGAAAAAGGTTGAGATTTTTCGTCTGAAATCTATGCCATCACACCAGTCCTGAAATATACATAGAGGATTGTTTTCCTATCTCGATGTTGGGCACTTACGTACCCTCAGCCTTATGTCATGAAATATGTATGAACCTTACCCCGTCTCGGTATATACTTAGGGGCAAACAAAGGCTAAGAAACATATCTTTATGGCGTAAACGTTTGTGTTGAAGTACATAAGAATGTATGGCAGAAAATGGTAGGGAATACAAGATCAGATAAAGTTAGTTTCACTACATATTTTCATAAAACAGCAAACAACTGAGAAATGAAACTACTCGTAAAATAGTAATTTTAGATCTATAAAAAGTCAGGTCTTGTATTGAGCATACAGTTATATGAACACGAGTCAACATTTTTTGCTCTTTTTCTAGACAGACAGCAAATAAAACATGTGTTTTAGAAATCACATCTGACTGTTTCATCCTGAGAAATTTCTGAAATCCGAGCTGTGTATCACTACATATCATAAAACAAAGTCCCTCGCCGCGTCTGTCAGGCTGTCTGTTCGCGATAAACTCAAAAACTTTTCAGGTTTTCTCCAATGGATGGGGTTATTCATGAGGAAGGTTTAGGTGTATAATTCGTCCCAAAATTCCTACGAGATCCGGGAAAATGGGATATGCGCGTACGAAGTCGCGGACAAAAAATGTTTCAATATAAAGAGCTATTAGACTACAAAAATGTTACTGCACCTGAAGCCAATAAAATAAATAATGACGGTAAACGGTATTATATATAATAAATAAACGGTAAAAATATTGTGTGGGTAGGTACTTGCAGTGGCGTCTCTCTAGCTAATAGGTTGCTGTTACGAAATAAGAAATATCTATAAATAAAAGAACCTTAAAATGAGGTACTATTTATTCAAACAGATAAAATGTTATCAAACGCTTTCAATGGAATCGTTACTTACTCAAATAACGTTTCTTGTTGCGTAAGTTTTGATCGAGAGAAAGTTTCAAATGAAATGTCCCTAGGCTATCGGAACTGTTTTACTGGTCTCATTATAATAACAGTCGAGATAATAGAAACATTTAAATAGTAAGATATCTTGTTATGTGGCTCTGATATCAAAATAAGTTCTTTTGAACGAAAGTATGTATCTTTTGAGTATTGACAATGACATATTTAAACATCTAGTTGTACAAAGAGAGAGTGCATTTTGTATAGCTATTGTATAAGCTCCATCTCTCTCTCATAACGGAATCATGATAGCACGCTGAGGGCGTACAACGCCTTGTTGGTCCAGTATAACAATGTATTCAGGATGCTGTTGGGTCTGCCACGCTTTTGTAGCGCTTCCGGGATGTTCACCGAGGCCAGGGTTGATAGTTTTCATACCATTATACGGAAACGATGCGCTTCTATTCTCGGTAGAATACGTGCTAGCTCCCACAGCATCCTGAGTGTTTTGTGTGATAGGTGGGACAGCCCTACACTGGCTCACTGGATACGGCTACACACGTAGGTGTCACTCGTTTCAATGTTGTATATAGAGTGTGGTTATTTATTTTTTACGAACATTAGGTTAAGACTTTTACTAACAACATATGGATCTTGTAATTTATTATTAAAAAATAAAATAGCAATATAATATAATAATTATTAGCAAGTCAAATAAGGCTGGTATTGCTGTTGTTAATAGCGTTGACCACTTATCAAAGGGTGGCTGGCTGCATGTTTGCTTGCCTATATATAATCCAACAAATAATGACAAAAAGAACATCCATAAACCACATAAATGCGAAAGTAACTCTGTCTGTCTTTACCGTAGAGCGGACTTGAATGAAACTTGGCACGTGGGTAATCTCGGAGTTAGGATATATGATATTTTTTTCCCACGGGAAAGCTAGTACTTAATATACATCACTAGCTGCCACACGAATGTCGAAAATTGTCAGCCGAAAGACGCCACAACAACCGGTCCTGTGCATCACGCATCCATCGGCTACCCGCAACCCTCACCAGGTCATCGGTCCAGCTTGTGGAAGGCCCTCCAATGCTGCGTCTTCCGGTACGCGGTCGCCACTCCAGAACTTTTCGGCCCCATCGACCATCTGTTCTGCGAGCAATGTGCCCTGCCCACTGCCACTTCAGTTTGGCGATCCTTCGGGCTATGTCGGGAACCTTAGTTCTCTTGCGGATATCGTCATTCCTGATTCGATCACGCAAGGAAACTCCGAGCTTTGCCCTCTCCATTGCTCTTTGGGTGACTGTTAGCCTTCTGATGAGTCCCATTGTGAGTGACCACGAAAGGAACATGGGTTATAAATCCAAACTTCATCAAGATCCGTTCAGCCGTTCTGCCGTGATTGAGTAACAGACATCCATCCAAACTTTCACATTTATAATATTAGTATATAGATTTGTATAGATAAAGATAATGTCGATACGACACGACATGAACCTTAATTATGTATAGTAGATTCATTAATGAATAATTTCTCAAACTAAGTTAACACTAAATTAATGACAAAGACAAACTTAATGTAAACAAATGTAGGTAACTTTTGGAAGTCGTTACACAAAAGATGTAAGATAAAGAGGGCCACGGTAACCTCGCCCGTAAATTGTGTAACGTAAGGTGAGCGCGATAACGTGACAGCAAACAAACGGTGTCATTAATAACTTGCCTCCACAGGCATAATATTAACACCAGGATACACTAGCCTAAGTAGTTAATAGTTTATTTCTTGGAGATAATAAGTCGAACACTATACTAACGTGATCGAAAAATAACGTTAGACAGAGAATTTGAAAGCTGCCATTTTCTGCTTTTACATGCTTGACATAAGCCTCCAACTCCAGCTGAGGAGTTCATTGTCATCTATCGACGCTATTAATAAATAGCGTCGATAGATGACAATGAACTCCTCCTGGAATATACAGTCAGTACAATAGTACTGACTGTATATTTCAAAGATTTATAGCCATCCCGTTGTATTCGTACTCATTTTTACTATGTTTAACATCTTCTTGGCCATGTCCCATATCTTTGAGGTCAGCGCTCATTCACTCACTTCATTTTCCTTCATATCATTCTTCGACATCCATCTTTTCTCCGACATTGCCTACTTTAGTTGTAATCTTATTGAGCTTTCCAATAACGATTTCATATCATCACCATCAAATTTATCATCCTCTTTTCAAGCCAAATCCCAAACAACTGTTTCTTGTTATAGCACCATTCAGATATGAAGCTGTCATCGTAGTCCACAATGATCTGCCAATCAACAACCTGGATCAGCTGAAGGGGCTCAAGTCTTGCCATACAGGAGTCAACAGAAACGTTGGATACAAGGTAAGGAATTGATACATTTAGAATACTTATTGGTAAATGCTTACAGAGTTGCACGTGGATGGATGAAGATCGTGAACCAAATCCAAACCGATCTATGGGCAGCAGAAGTGTCTTAATGAAACGCATCTACATCATCATCATATCAGTCAATTGCCACCCACTGCTGAAAGTAAGCCCCCAAAGAGCGCCAACCATCCCGGTCTTGAGCAGTCTGCATCCATCCGCTGCCAGCCACCTTCTTCAAATCGTCAATCCATCGTGCCGCAGGGCGTCCCACACTACGTTTTCAACGTTTACGACATACGTTGTCGAAAAGTTGTCACTTTTTGGTACCTACCGGTAACTCCCGTTAAATTAAAAATGATCAATTTCGTTCATATAGTGATAACCAGATCAAATAAATCCTTTATTTTTAATGTAGGTATCCTAAATGTTTAGTGCTTGAGTGTTTCCAACAAACAACTAAATCATAAGTCTGGTAGATAGGTACGATATCAATCTATATTGGATCCTGCGACCCTGAAAAAGCACCAGGAAAATCCGATAAACATAATAAACCTATTTATCAGTTACCTCAACGTCTTTGTTCGCTATTATCTGCTTACTATGCACATATCAATTACCTACATGTCTTACTTTTTATGCAAGTACCGGAGTTCACTTGCAGAATGCAGATAATGCCATTATGGGTTCAAGGCGAAAACGAGTCTCATCTTTAAGGTGTAACTAGTATTACTACTTGTCATTAACCAGTTTCGTTCTTTGTGCTTTAAAGCCTAAATTATTCAAGGCGTAGCTTTTATTTCTAGGTACCTACTAGAATGGCGAACGGCTTCTGATTCTGAAGGTAAAACAATAAATGGAATATTTCCATCAAGTTTCTTTTTATGGAGCGACGACTCGGAAATCGTATGTCGGTCAAGTTCATCGGCTTTTGGGGAGAAAAAACCTGCATTATTGAAACACGTCTAGGTACTTACTTATTTTTGGATATCGAGGACTCATTTTTGGTCAAAGTCCTTTGAGGACGTCATGGTTTACTTTTAATGATGTTCCAACAATCACTACAACGTGGAACAGAATAAACGAAGATCTCATTATACTCATCATTATGAACAACTTTTACTATAGAACCAAGCCCGAAATCGCCCGAAAATCGCGCTGTTCACAGAAATGTATGGGGAAGTCGATTTTTTTTTCGCGATGTCAGTTTTGATCCCATAGTAAAAGTAGTTCATAATGATGAGTACAATGACCCTTTAAGAGGTATTGCATTTATTCTGTTACACGTATTATCAGCCTATAACGTGGGGACCAAGTGGACCATAAAAAATGCCAGGTCAAATTCACCAAATGTCACATGTGTTCAAATTTCACTTCAAGGTCTTATAAAAATCATAGCGCACCAATCTGATTCTCAGCTACTTATGAGAGTAAATCCTCCTTTTTATTACAGTCATAAACGAAGGAAACGTTGATTAAATAAGTCCATCCGAAAATCTTATCTACAAAGACGGAGATAGTCAAGCAGAATAATATGATATTAGAGATACTAGAACTAATAACAAAAGACCTCCGTTTGAAATTCTAGACGAGATGATTCAAAGTTACTGTATAAATGAATCTATATCGTCGAACACAGTCAACACTCAACAGATTATACAAAACGTTGTTGAAATCTAAACCTCAAATTCCCAAGTTAGTTCTTGCGTAAATCTAACAGATAGAATAATTAATTTGAACCCTTAGGTCCTATATCGCAAACAGGCCTTCTGTTTCCCAAACCATCCTGAAATGAGGGTATGTAACGAATACATTAGTGACTTAACAGGGGTAAGTAATTGCCGAGCAGGTATGAATTAATTTGCCTTATAAACCTTCTTCTGTTGTGAGTAAAGGTTCGGCAGACATGCTACTTTTCGCATCGACGGTCAGCGATTTATTTTTTTAATTAATAGTCTTGCGTTTCACTTATATCCACCATCTCACCTGATGGTAAGCGATGATGTGGTCGACGATGGAGTACGCTTGCCTTTCTAGGAAAGAGTAAATAAGTTGCTTAGTTGCAACCCATTCACTTTTGATACAAAGACCCCTAGGTTAGGCTATCAGGAAACACAGACATTTGGACGCTTGATACGACGACCGACTTACTCTGCTAAAGTTTCAACCATGATGCAGTATCAATATAATTTATAATTTGATAGCCGCCGATATTGCGTTTTAACGCCATAAGCTAGACAACTCCGAATGGTTATGCAAAGAATGGAATATCGCGACTATTACTACTAACTTATTATTACTAACTATTTTTTAAATGTGAATTAATATAAGCTGTTATGGTGTACAATAAAGAATTAAAGAATTAAAGATAGAGTCGCAAAGTCGCCAACCACCGATAATAAAAGTGGCATGTCTGCTAACGCCCTAAGTACGTCAGAAGTAATTACTTGAAGAGTTCCAGCAAAAAAGTTACTGAATGCTAGAACTAGACACGTAATGTTACTTCATTTGAACACGGCTCAAAAACACAATTAGACATAATGTGTCCTAATTAACTGTTATACTGTAACTATAAGCAGGTTTCAGGAACTTTTCCTGTAGGTTCGGTAATTTATCTAATGGCAGAACGTATTTGAGCTGCGCTAACTTCAAATGAATGAGTGGGTATGCAGTTATTTGAAAGTCTGTCCTGACATAACCTAAGTCAAAAGTGAAGAGGTTACTTCTAGGCAAGCGTACATCACACCATCGTCAACGACATCGTCGGTTTTCATCAAGTGAAATTAGTCAACGGCAAGTCTTAAGTAAACCGACCAAGAACTAATCAGACCTGCTTGAAAATTGTGAATTTGACCTCTTGAATCCTAGTTTACAATTAAATGATTATGACTTCTTAAAAATATCTGACATAAAAAACTAAGAAGATGAACAGACAGACAGACATACGGACTCGAGAGTGTTAAGAGTTATGGGTTCTGTTTTTCCTAAAGATATTCGGAATTGGGAACCCAAAACAAGTTAGAGAATCCTACGTATTTTCGATTATACCGAAGCCAATATTCATTCATCGAGAACCTATTATACCGTATTGTTGTTCATTTCAGTCTCGTATATCTTATCCGTGCTTCTCAATAGCTACTTGTAATTCAATCGACAACACAATGCGAAATGAACTCAACTCAATACCAGAGATTATTAAAAAGTACGCCGAACAATAGACTACAAAGAAGATATACTCTTAGAAGGGTTCTCCTTTCAAACGAGACGAGACGTAAACACCTAAATTGAACGGATAGATACCAATATTGGAAGAAAAATATAATAGCCTGATATTATCCCACAGCCGGGAAAAGGCTTCTTCGCATACATGAGAAAAAGCGGTCATAAATAAGTATTTCCATTCCATCCACCATTTGGTAGGTCGAGACGTACCAATTTTCCTGGATTCCTATTCCAACCTCGACTCGACTTGCGGATTTCGAATCCGCATTCTCACACTTGAAATTCGGGCCCTGAATCCTACAGGCAGGTATATCACGTAATTTAATAGACAAAGTGATTTAAAAAAGTGCTTATTTTAACAGTCTGCAAGCAATGTCAGCACAGCACACATTTTCGTACCCAAAAAAAAACTTCGTTAAAACAAATAATTATTTAAGTTTTTACGATAACCTGGCGGCATGCAAATAGCAAGTAAAATATTTGTACAAAACGAAAAAGTATGCTAATAGAACCTTTCAGACGTGTACTTCCATGAATGATGTCGAGTCGGCGAATGTCTGGCAGAGCACATTAGTATTACAAAGAGACGGGACTATGTTTAAATTAGAATATTTAGTCAAACAAGTTTTATGAGAATGGTAATGAAAAAATGTAGGTAGGTAACAGGGATTAAGTCAACAGACGTTAACCCTGAATTTCCGTAGATATGCCAAAAATGAGTAATCGATTATACGTAATCTTTATAAGAATAAGTTTTATTTTCTAAAACATGGTACAGACGCCAGCACATCAGGCAACCCAAAACTGTCAAATTTTCCCAATCAACCTAATACCTAATACCCTAGCGATAAAGTAGAAAATCTATTAAAGAAATTTGACAGATTGTTGTAGCTTGATGTGCTGGTGTCTGTACATTTAAGGTCTTATGATAAATAGAATTATGATCTGACATATTTGGCTATACTGGGCCATTCACTGGCATACATATACATATTTGAACAATAACTAATTCTTCTTTCTAACGAATGTTAAATGTTAAAGTAATGCTGAGTAACATAATAATAAATTAATTTATTACAATGAATTCGCACAGGTCGATCTTCAAGGTTAAGCAACGCTTGCCGTTGGTCTGTGGATGGGTGACCATATTAACATATCGAGACTCTTCCGTGCCTCGAAAAGCACGTTAAGCCGTCGGTCCCGGCTGTTATTTGTACATCTTTGGCAGTCGTTACGGATAGTCAGAAGCCAGAAAATCTGACATCAGTCTTACCAAGGAGTACCGTGTTACCCAGTTAATGGGTTGTGGAGGTCTGGAAGAAAGCCGCTCCACGTAAAATACTGGTATTCAGCTGAATCCTGTTTGACTGGAAGCCGACCCCAATATATTTGGGAAAAGGCTAGGCAGATGATGATGATTATAATGAATTCAATCGTTATTAGAACAAGTCCACATAATAAAATCGAATTAGAACATTTATATTATATTCAATTTAATATATTTTATACTTGGTAGGTAGGTAACTCTGTCAGGTACCTAATAGAATGATTAATTACCTGATAGATAGATAAATAGACTTTATGAAGTGTTGCGAAGATATTATCGAATATTTAATGGCTATTTTTTTTCAATTTGGCTTCGCGATGACTGTTTGCTTTCCAAAGGTCCCACAATTCCCGCTCCTTAACTTGAATTTATTCAGGAACTCGATTCATCTTATTGACTTTTCACTTATCGTGAGATCTGAATCCAACTTCAAAATAATTCCTGCTAAAGCCAAAGTCTTTATTCCCAAAACAAAAGAATTCGTAGAGTAACTACTTGTAATTCAGCTCAAATAGCAAGTGTCAGCTGTGAGAAATATGTTTTTATGGAGCTCGCTATTGGGGCCCTTAAACGTTATTCGCCACTAGTATATACGTGGGTATTCTACTAATTCTGAGCAGGAAAACCCGAAAGGATATTCTCATAGGTAATAATGACAAAGGCATTAATGTCAACAGGGTTTTGTGTCCAGAATTTCCTGGGCTTAAGCTCCGCTCGTAGTAATTGGGCTGTCATTCTCCACACAAAAGAAAAATGTTCATATCACGAATATATGATTCATATATTGTTCAAAGATGACTAATATTTGAAGAAGACGTCAATAAATGAGTAGCAACTATTTTCTTTTAAAACATCTTGTCAAGTGCATGATTAATATTTTGTACATTATTTAGAGTTTTTAAGATTAGAAAGTTGAGTTTTTAATGCCATATCAATAAACCTGCATCACTATCACCATCATCTGCCCAGCTTTTTCCTGAGTGGGGGAATCGTCTTCTAATCTAACTAGATGCAGTTGAAAGTCAGAGCTTTACATATATAGAACCCACTTACTGGTAATACTATACTCTTCCTGTATTTGTCGCTGTAGTTGAGTGTCCTGCCGTGGAGTCCATGGTACATAGAACCCACTTACTGGTAATACTATACTCTTCCTGTAAATTGTCGCTGTAGTTGAGTGTCCTGCCGTGGAGTCCATGGGTCAAAAGGTTCTGGACTAGCGACGGCAAACCAGAAGATGCAGCGTTGGAAGGCCTACCACAAGGTGGACCGATGGCCTGGTGATAAAAGCTGCGGATATCCGCTGGATGCGAGACGCACAAGACCGGTCGACGGGGTGACGCTGTAGGGCATATGTCCAGCTGTGGACGTCTTTCGGCTGAAATAATAATGATGATTACCATACTCCTTGGAAAAACTCGTTACCATTTCAACGTACATAAAGACCATAATCAAGATATTTTAATCCTTCTTCTTCCGCAGATTCCCCTTACGATGCTGCAGAAACGGTCAGTGTTCCCGAAGATGAACGATCACAGCATATCCCCAAAGGAGAATGAACTAAAAGCTCTTTCCACGTTCTTCTCCAAGTCTTGCATCGTGGGCAAATGGTCGCCGGATCCTAAAACCAATTCGTTCTGGAGTACGTAGACCTATTCTTATTCTTTATTGTACTCAAAAGTTAAAATACCATATTACTTAAGGACAGCTGACATGGAGGTACAAAGGCGAGTTTTTCCCAGAATAAGGTATTTTCCTGAAAAAATATATTTGGTCTGTCAGTTACATTACCTTTTTAAAATATTGTAGGTACATGTATTTTTCTACAATTTTCACTTGATAATCTAAATTCATTTTCTATCCAGGAAAATTCCTTATTGGAAAGCTAGTATTATTAAAGCTTATGTATCTATAGGACCTAATTACTTAAATAGTGCTGTAGATAAATATTCTAAGGTTTATGCATATTCCGAGATTGGTCCTTTAAGGCTATTAAAAGAACTTGTTTTTCATTACACCAAGTTTGGTCAAGCAAGTTGCGTTCATTGAAATTGGTAATACAAAATAAAGAAATTACCATATTGACATTGTCGAAAGAATATTAATGTTTCCAAAGTTATTATTGCGGAAAAATAAATGGCCACAAACGAATATTGACATAAGATTCGGTCAGGCGTTCGCGACCTTTTTGTGAAGGAA
Organism: Mamestra configurata; assembly: GCA_002192655.3. Classification (NCBI taxonomy): domain Eukaryota; kingdom Metazoa; phylum Arthropoda; class Insecta; order Lepidoptera; family Noctuidae; genus Mamestra; species Mamestra configurata. Next base: position 146,022 of record NDFZ01005162.1, read on the forward strand.
AAATGTTTAGTCGACGATTCGGCGTAAAGTAAATATGAAGCATTTTACCCTGAACGCGTTCTTTGAACTTTTCCTATAATTATTCAATCTTCTTTACAGTGAAAAGCACCGAATTTGAGCATTAAACACGTACGTTTATGTTACAAAACAATTCCAGTAAATCTTAGCAGATTTGCTAAATCGTATTAAGTCCTTGCGTTGCTTCATGCCACTCGTAAGCCATAAGCTGTTGTGTTTGTCAAAACACAACAGCTTATGGCTTACGAGTGGTTTATTTTGTCAAAACAATCAATCCTTAAACTTAAGCTTTTCACAAGAAAAATATTTACAGTATCATACAAACCTTTGTTAGTTTTCAACGAACCATTTTTCTTGTCGAAATCATTTGTGCCCACCGGGAGTTCCAACTTCCAACCCTTGTTTCGTCCGGATTGGCCCTAGAGAACAGTGTTTTTATAAGGGATATGTTTTCAGAGAGCCAGTACAGGCAGTTATGTGATATGTGCGAGCATCCCGACATTTGTGACTATCCTGACAACTACAGCGGGTATGAAGGGGCGTTGAGGTGCTTGGCAAGCAATGGGGGCCAAGTCGCCTTTACGAAGGTCATTTACGTCCGGAAATTCTTTGGGGTAAGTGAAATAAAATTGCTTTTATTTTGCAGCAGGCCCTACGGTTTGGAATGGTCCTGAACGTTGGATGTTTGCAAAAGAATTCGAGGCTTTTCTCTCTAATCCACAATGTGGACCACATTTATTAGGGATTGTGACTTCAAGTAATTTCATCAGTAAATTCGGCCTCTCTCTTTGCGAGATTAATAATTTTATTTTCTCCCTTTCTGCCAACTGTTTTAAATTCATTAGTTACTCCAATGTGTACCAATTTAGCTTTCAAATTGAATAACCAACCAGTTTCTACTTCATTTTCAGTAGGTAAAAGCTTAACTTGTTTTCACAGCGTCTCCCAAATATCCTCGAGAACTAATCCGGGAATCGGATTCTCTAAAATCACTTTGGCCCGTTCAATGTACGGTGACTTTCAAAATTCGGAGCGACTCAGTCACCTGTAAACCTTTTAGATTGGATATCTAAAGCCGAAAATGCAAATAGCTTTTAGAATACTTAGAGCAGATTTTTGTGAGGTCGTGACTTGAAGATCGGAAATAGGTTTTGGATGGAATTTAGGCTTTTAGAGCTGATGCTCCTAACCAAAAATATGCGATACGCAGGTATCATACAAAATATCTCGAGATATAGATATATTTAAATTTAATGAATCAATCTATCACACTTGCAACGGTCTTGGGCACCGTTAAAAAATACAATAATCAATAGTCGAACACAACATTTGTAACAAAAAGATTCTGTGGTAAGTGGTTACTCCTTTTTACGGTTCCGTAGTCAACAAGGAACCCTTATAGTTTCGCCATGTCCGTCTGTCTGTCTGCCCGTCCGCGGTCTGCTCAGACACGTTAATCACGCCGACATAGTGGTAAAATAAAATCTTGAAATACATTTTTTTAGGGTGGCCCCACTACATGTAAAGTGGCGATAAATTTAATTTTTTATCGTCTACCCCATGGTGAGGGGTGTCATTAGATAGGTCGTTTATTAATTAAATATTGAGGGTTTGCTAAAACCATTTTTTCATCAAAGGGTCCGTTTGCGAAATATTAAGCTTTAAAGTGCAAATTTTTGTTAGAGACAAGTTGCCCCCTCTGCTAGCTAAACAGTTGATTTGGAGACGTGAAAAAATTCATAGTAGTAGCATATTTAACGAATTTAAAAATGACTTAAAACCAAGTCATTCGACTGGCCTGTTGGTCGAGTGGTTAGTGACCCTGACTGCTTAGCCGGAGGTCGTGGGTTCGATTCCCACCCAGGACAAATCTTTGTGTGATGAGCATGATGATTTGTTCTGTGTCTGGGTGTAATTTGTCTATAGTATGTATGTATTTAGAAATATATAAGTATGTTTATCAGTTGTTTGGTTGCCATAGCACAGGCTCTGCCTAGTTTGGGATCGGATGACCGTGTATAAGTTGTCCCAGGATATATTATATTATATTATTATTATAAGTGCATTTGTTATGTAATAACATAGTTAAGTACTTTTTACTATTTTACGGAACCCTACACTGTGCGTGGTCTGACACGCACTTGACCGGTTTTATTTAAACGTAATCTAATAATTGCCCTTTCTAAATTGCCTCATTGAATCTTAGGGTACAGGGTGCTTTAGACATTAACCTACATGGTTCTTATATGTTTGACCAGTACGATTTTATGGACTTTGACCTCTGAGTTTGTTTCGGTGTTTCTTCTCAGGGTAGTCAGCTAGGAAAAACCGGCCTCATCTAGTTTAAAATTACCCAAAAAGATTGACGTGTTATGTTTAACCTACTTACAAAGTAAATATCATTTATCATGAGCAAAACCCAAAGAAAGCCTCAAACCCCATATACCGTCGTTATCAGCAAACAAGAGACCTCATACATTCCATGTTTTGTCTTCAGCAAAATTGCGATTGCCGTTCAACGGAAAAAAGTAATATGCAGAGATGATTAATCTTCTTTACTTCATTGAGAGCCGTCTATACACTGACTAGGTACCTACATACCCACCTACTTAGTACTCTGGGGAAATCACGGCTGCGTTCAAACTCGAAATGGAAAATGTAACAAGAACGAGCTTTAACTGAACATTTATGCAGCTAGTCTAAATTAATGTTGGCATTTTTATGAGTAGGTACCACGTTTGTTTGTCCGTTTGTGATGATTGAAGCTGCACTATTAATTTTTTTGTCCATTTTCTTGATTCTTTCATAACCTCGGCTGAACGGGTCGGGTTGGGTTAGTGTAAAACAGTACAGGGATTACGGAAGTCGCATACGTTCCCGAAATCCCCGGCGTAGGTGGGAGATGGAACACCGGGGTGGTTTTCGTCAGTAAGAGTCTGACAGACCCCTCTCACGCCCCAGGGCGTAGGACATCCATGAGAATTTCCCGACTTATTAAAAAAGAAAAGTGTAAAACAGTCGTTTCTTTTAATCGCACTCACAACCAAAAGGTTCGTTCGTCGACATGACCTCTTCAAAGGGCCTATTCTCTTGGTAACAACCAGACACAGAGGTCCGCAAGAACGGATAAGTTTCTATATCATACGACTATGTTACTAGGTATTATATGTGTTATAAATGCGAGTTGGGATGGATGTTTGTTACTCAATCACGCCAGGCGGCTGAACAGACGTTGATGAAACAGCAGATGGCACAGAGATAGATTATAATAGGCTACTTTATATCCCGGGAGAATGTGCCCTTGGGATAATTTCCGTCACCTTCTTCCGACCTATTTGTTCCCTGTTTCTATGTGACCTGTATCTTTATTTTTTTGCACTAACTTCTCCTGCCCAAGACTTTTTCAAGCAAAAAGTGTTATGTCCTAAGGGAACGTCCTAGTGCCTGGATTAGGATTCGGGTCACGGTCTACGCCTGTATCATGCCAAGTTTCATCGAAATCCATTCTGCCGTTAAGACGTGATACATTAACAAAAATACAGGCTTTCACATTTATAATATTAATAATTATGTTGCGTGTTATTTCTGTAGCAATAAAGTTCATAAACATTTTATGACGTAGCCATTCATCTGCAGAAGTAGGCCAATAAACTTTACCAAATATGATTGATACTCCGAAAAATATGTGGAAGTATCCTGATTTGATGGATAGGAAGTTCTATGAAGTGCCAAATACGAAACATATTTGGGTACCTACTTTAAATGTGGCTTTCCTCCAAATAATATTCTGTGTCTAGCAATAAATCGTTGATAACAATAGTTTGTCCTTTGGACAACAAAACAAAATAAGTGTGATAGATTTGGTACTTAGGTAGGTAATAGTCATTCTGATTTGAATGTCACCGGAAAATTAAAGTCTTCGTCAGATTGTAATGAATCTTTATTGAAAAAAAAAACCTACATAATTATCCTTTTTTTTTAGTTTCTCGATATATTATGAAAAAATCTTTTTGTATTCGAATTATTATTTTTGTAACTTAGTAATTTGGATGGGATTTATTAAATTAATCCCATCCAAACTCAATAGTTTCCAATATATCTGTGTCTTATAAAGAAAAACTTGTTTACAATTTCACGCGATATTTTACAATCTTACGGCGTTTGCAATTTTCTGGTTGACATTACAAGCTGGAACATTGTATGTTTGATTTTTGTACTAAATTAACTTTAAAAAAAAAGAGTATCAGGCTTTTAAAAGCCCGATATTTTTGACACTGGTACCTCGTACCTCAGGACCAAATTCACCCAACTTTTAACTATTAACTTCCCATTCTAGCCACCCAAGTAAATTGATTCTCTTTCCTCCAGCTCCCAGTAGGCAGAACCCCAGCTGGAACCGCAGAACAGAGCCCCGATGGATACAGCTACCTCTGTGTAGACGGATCGAAGGTGTCCGTCAAAGACAAGGCCTGCTCTTGGGCAGCCAGACCCTGGCAAGGACTCCTTGGACACAACGATGTACTAGCCCAGCTGTCTCCTTTGAGAGAAAAGATTAGGCAACTGTCTGTGATTGGTAAGTATTTTTGACACTTTATTCACCAAGTTCTGGAAGAAGTTCTGGAGTGGTAGCCGCGTACCGGAAGATGAAGTGTTGGAAAGCCTCCCACAAGGTGGACCGATGACCTGGTGAGTGTCGCCGGTAACCGATGGATGCGAGACGCACAGGACCGGTTGTTGTGGCGTTGTATGACCTATGTTCAGCAGTGGACGTCTTTCGGCTGATATGATTATGATGATAATTCACCACATACGATTTAGTTTCCGTTGACTTACTTGGCAGAAAATTACATAGAAATTCAAGTCCTTTCAAAAAGATACTGAAAAAATTCAAAAACTGAATTTTTGAATTTTTTCAGTATCTTTTTGGATACCGTAAAAAGAGTTTAGTTTGAAAGGATCCCTACGATAAGGACAATAGGTGTTAGATACCTTTAAAAATAATTTTCAGTAAAATTGTTGCCACTTGTTAGTCTGTATAATGAAAAACAAACCTAACACCGCTTTTCACTTTTCAAACGCAAAATGGCGGAGTTTTTAAACTGACAAAAAAGGAAAAAACTTTCGTCAAATGGAAAAATTAAGAGCAAAAAATTATAATCGGATTAACAAGTACAAAGTTTTATCTTGATTTCTGTCGCTCGTTCCACAGTAAAATTTATGTAGGTACCGAAAGCAACTTTTCTTGCTGGAATATCATCGCAGCTCTAACTTTCTATGAAACGTAAAACGACCTTTAAACCAAACTCCTTACAAAAGAAAAACTAAAATTGAATCTAACGCCGACTTTCTTTCACCTAGGTCTGCTAATGGACATTTCTGATGTAAAACAAAAGATTTCAACGAATTAAGAACCTCCTTCGTATTTTGAAGTTGGTTGAAAAACAGTAGGGTGCCCAGGCATTAGATAATATGGCACATAGATTTTCAATAACACTTGAATTTTTCTTTATCTCTAGCCTGGGTTTCTTACCTACAATATTCCCTGCATCACCCAAAGGTTGACTGGCAGAAACTGGCTAAGGCATTGAGTCTGCTTAAAGCAAAGTATCATCATCTTCCTGCCCTTATCCCATGTTACTTGGGGTCGGCGCAACACATTTTTTTCTTCCATTCTGTCCTGTCAGCCGTCACGCTATCACTAACTCCCTTTTCTTTCTTATCACTAACACAGTCCACTTTCCTAACACAGTCCATCCATCTTTAAAGTACCTATATTTTTTCCTCGTTTTTGTATTTTAGAAAAAAAAATGCAAATTTAACGCCCGTCTAGATCTCGACCATGTATTTTAGTACTCTTTGTGGTTAGTTTATACTTTTAACTTATTGTGTACGTAAATGAAACAAAATGCTCTGCGTCCTCAGGTGCGAAAGACAAACCATCCTGGTTCACGCAAGTGCTAGGTTTATCGGACAAGATCTACCACGTCGCCGACAACATTCCCATTAAGCCGGCAGACTACTTGAAGAAAGCGAACTACACGGAGGTCATCGAGAGGGGCCATGGCCCCCCAGAACTGATCGTCAGGTAAATATATTGACTCCTGCCAACAGGGTGACATGGTCCACGTGAATTCATGCGGGTTAATACCTGGATGTCGTAGCGTGATCACATGTGCAAGCAAATGGTGTAGCGCAACGAAATGTGCAAGCAAATGGTGTAGCGAGACGACATGTGCAAGCAAATGGTGTAGCGAGACGACATGTGCAAGCAAATGGTGTAGCGAGACGACATGTGCAAGCAAATGGTGTAGCGAGACGACATGTGCAAGCAAATGGTGTAGCGAGACGACATGTGCAAGCAAATGGTGTAGCGAGACGACATGTGCAAGCAAATGGTGTAGCGAGACGACATGTGCAAGCAAATGGTGTAGCGAGACGACATGTGCAAGCAAATGGTGTAGCGAGACGACATGTGCAAGCAAATGGTGTAGCGAGACGACATGTGCAAGCAAATGGTGTAGCGAGACGACATGTGCAAGCAAATGGTGTAGCGAGACGACATGTGCAAGCAATTCAGTGCCCCGGCTAAAAGTAACTGCTGAACACCGTGAGGTTTTGATCAGTAAGAACCTGAAGTCGTGCGGCGATGCGCTAGCGATACCTAGGTACATGGTGGACAGTACGTACAAAACCTTTTGGAAATATTTTCTTTGGCGTACAGCTAAGGAGTGGGATATCCTGCCGGAGTCTATGGTTCTTGATAGCTACAACCTGGGGTCTTTCACTCAAGAGTGAATAGTACTTCTAGGCAAGTGTGCTCCATCGCCGCGCCGACTACCTCTTTTATCCATGAAGTTTTCCACACGAAAATGATTATTGGTATTTGCTAAGGAGAAAGAAGGTTAGACCGACCAAGTAGGTGATAAGTACAGACGCCAGCACATCAAGCTACCCGAAACTGTCAAATTTTCTCAATCAACCTTGAACCTAATGCTATAGCGATACAGTTGAAAATCTATTAAAGAAATTTGACAGATTGTTATAGCTTGATGTGCTGGCGACCTTTATAATTTTAAATAGAGAACTCGATGTCTCATAATTTTAAGTCCGGCAACATTTCCATAAAGCCGGTAGATTAATTTATTTAGCCAAGGCTAACTACACAGGGGTCATCGAGAGGGGCCATGGCCCGCCAGAACTGATCGTCAGGTAAATATTATTGAGCCGGTATTTGTGAAGCATCCATATTTATGTTGAACGGCTTTGCGCGTTGTAAGGGAGATTAAATTGTCAGGTCAGTACGGTTTATGGTGTTTGCGTATATATTTTGTGAATGGGAGTGGATGGTATTTATATATAGATATTTAGAAGAGCCGAGAAATCATGGAAACCATATATAGATACCTACATAGTTATTAATGATGGAGTTATTTACTGTAACTAGTAGCCAAACAACTTTTATGGTGAACGAGTTAATGACATTCATATCAACATAGGCGTAGCATACCATACGGATAAAATTATGTTCAGCAATACTGGAACACGGACCTCATCTATGTGAGACCTCGTGCTAGGTAGGTAGGTAACTATTACCTACATTTTAGTAACATGTTACTCAAATTGAATGCCTAACAGTCTATTCTTAACGCAAAGGGCTTTAGAAGGAACACGTAGGTATGGGTTTTAGTCAGTAAGAGTCTGACACGCCCTTCCGCTCCAGAAGTCATTTGATAACTCCCATCCTTAAAAAAAAAACAGTCTATTCTTACGCAAGCACAACTATAATACATATCTACCGAAACAGATTGTCTCATTTCATTCCATAAAAACAAATAGATTTAAAAAACCTATCTCTCAAAATATAGCAACACTAAAACTCGCCTCCAGCACACTGCTCCTCGTTTTAATCTCCCCTCATGAGCTGAAAGCGGGGCCTACATCTGTGAAAGACATTTGACACACTGACCTTATGACCTACAGGTTGTGCGTGACCTCTAGCTAACGAGAGCCGCGCAAAACTACGGGAATATGAAAAAGATATATACGAGTATATTTGTAACATATGTACAAGATTTTCCTGTTTTCCATCGAAATATCGTTCAGCCCTCTTGGTTCAGCCAATCTACTTCAAAAGTGGCAGATAAAAAAACAACTAAGAATTAACTGCCTTTTTGTTGGAACATTATTTTTTAGTCTTGGTAGCCAATTCGTTACACATTAGTAGGTAAGTACTCCGTATTTTGTCCTTGAAGTTTTAAAAGCCCTCGTAAAACCTCTAAAAGTGCTTGCAATGCAATGACGTATAGTTTATTTATCATTGTTTCTACGGCCATTTTCATTCTCGTTTTCTTTTCAGTCCCACTATTTCGAGCTTCATGTTGAAAGATTAAAACTAAAAAACCGCTTCCCAAACTAAAAATTATTTCTCTACCAATATCTAACTATTCCAAACAAAAAGATCCCTTTGAAACAAGATTGCATAACACGATCGGCCTTTTCAAAAATCGGTCACATAGCCTCAAAGCCGGGCTTTCGTTGACTTAGTGAGACAAAGCGAAAGCCTGTCATGCCATTTTTTAATTTCGCTCACATACGCTGAAAACCGTCGCTGTATACGTTGGCGTACTATTGTGTTTGCCAGTATATCTATACTATACAGGTATATTTCACCAATCCCCGCTATTTACTTTCTTTGGGTTGGCTTTCATTCAGACTTTGTGAGTGGACTTATGTCATTCACTCATTGCAGCCCGCAGCTCCGCCGGTGCGTACCTAAATAGTAGGGATGCATCAATACGCACTTCAGCCGATACGATATCGTTACAGGTATTTATAAAAAAGTATCGCCGATACCGATACCGATACGGAAAGTTTTTTTTACGGAAGATTCAAAGAAAGCTATACAAAGGTGTGGCTTTATAAACAGACAAAATTAGTCATACTTACTTATAATAATATTTATTTAGAAATGATAATTGATAACAGATCAGAAGACAATTAAAATTCACAGACACTTGCGATATCGCCGATATATCGGTATCAGATGCATCCCAAGTAAATAGTACTTCTACCATTATAAAAGCTTATTAGTTTCTTCTAAATCCGTTCAGTAGTTTTTGCGTGCAAGAGTAGGTAACAAATATGCACCCTCACAAACTTTCGCATTTATAATAGTAGTAGGATAAAAATGGCCCCTGATCTTTGACCTGACATCAGAACTGTACCAGTATCCGACTACCAGTAAAACCTGTTCTAGTTTTTGTTTGACTGGCTTACGTTGGACCGGAGTGAGATCTCGGTGTGTAACTCAGTGCGGGATGTAAACATACTCATAAAAATAGTCAGTCAAACCATTCTCTTGAACTGATTAATGCGAAACGCAAATAAGAGGGTTTCCTCGGGTCGGTCTTAGTTAAAGACTATATAACCACATGGTTATAAACGAAAACGAAAACTTGAAGACTTTACCCAGGTAACCTACCCCTCCGGGCATACAAGCTTTGATGTTAGGTATATTTTACATTATAAGATGTGATGTGTGTACAAAGTGTATAAACCTAAACAGGTAAATGTATTCACAATTTCACAGGTTATGCGTAACTTCAAACGTAGCCCTCGCAAAGTGCCACCAGATGGCGGTATTCGCGTTCAGTCGCGACATTCGTCCGCGCCTCGATTGCGTACAAGAGGCTTCGGAAGCAGACTGCCTTAAGAGCGTGAGTATTTTTAGCTGAAGGACCATCATTATCGGGCTTTGGAGTTCCACTACTTCAGTTATGTTTTGGCGATTGGGTACTACATCTTTGTCGAAGACAGAAATATGTGGCAGAAATTACCTATGAGTATAAATAAGGAAAAGCTGGAGCATGGATCATGGATAGTCAAGCCGTTACGTTTACTTTACCCAGTTCAGTGTAACTAGTCTTCTATATGGCAACGTGAATAGAAATTTGCTAACCTAAAAATAGCAATAGGTAAATAAAGGTTAAAACGGGACTCTATTACTAAGACTCCGCTGTCCGTCCGTCTGTCTGTCTGTCCGTCGGTCACCAGGCTGTATCTCATGAACCGTGATAGCTAGACAGTTGAAATTTTCACAGATGATTTATTTCTGTTGCTGCTATAAAAACAAATAATAAAAATGAAATAAAATAAAAATAAAAGGGGACCCCATGCAAGAAACATGTTTTTTTCGGCTTATGGTACGGAACCCTTCGTGTGCAAGTCTGACTACTACACTTGGCCAGTTTTCACACAATTTTGTTATATTTGTATCCATATGACACAAACATATCTGGACAGCTTATGTGCAAAGGCGAGCTTAGTCTACAATTGGGTTTTCCCACACCAAACCTCAGTGCGATAGAGCAATTTGCAAGTTAACGGGGCTCCCCTTACCTAGGTAACTAACCTACAAAACATCATAGGTTATCTTCATAATACCTATATTTTTTTTTAGCTGTTGAAAATTATATCATACTTTGCTAAGACTATCTAGATGATAATTTGATTGCTTGCACCTGACTAAGACATTAGCAATCAGTGCTTCGTACGGGATTCGTGCTATACGTAGAGCTAAAGCTTGCCTCATCCATACTCTGAGCTATTCTTAATTGCCTCATTTCCCGGAGAGTTTAGTTGTAACGATTGTTGTGTTTGAAAATATTTGGGCGCCATTGATTTTAATTTCCGCTCGCTCGGAAACTCCGTTTGGTTATGTTAAAATTTTCCGTGGAATGACTGAAATTCTCTGCATAGGATCTTTGAATTGAATCTTTAATTTTAAACTTTGCGTTTTATTCAAATATTCCTCAATATTTGAATAAAACGCAAAGTTTAAAGTTAAAAAAAAAGGGTTTTGGAAATTGTTTGGTAAGGGTTGGTGGAGAACCCACAAAAATATTTGAAAAGCCGGGAGATATCCGTTCCGTTTTGACACCATTTTCGCATTAAACTTTTGTTACACCCTCACAATCTTCTCATGATAAACTTAATTCTGTGTTATGATCGTATATTTGAATGATTTCGGGATTCAACACATAGTTAACCAAAAAAAAAACGTAATACGTCTCGAAACACCAAAATATTAACTCACACCAGTCACACACAGATTGGAGGTTCCAAAATTAAAACTTTAAATTCAGAACCAATTTTATTCCTGAAGAATAGTAAAATACAGTTTCCAAAAATTAAATAAAAACTTGTACAACACACAGGTACAAGACAACGGCTCAGACTTGGCAAGCGTCGACGACATGCGAGTGGCGTCGGCTGCCAACAAATACAACTTGCATCCAGTGTTCCACGAGGTGTATGGAACTGCTAAGACTCCCAACTACGCTGTGGCTATCGTAAAGAAGGACAGCAGCTTTAAGACGATGGAGGACTTGAGGGGCAAGAGGTAAGAAGAAATATAGCAAGGATTATAATCTTTAGCTGCCAACACATACAACTTGCATCCAGTGTTCCACGAGGTGTACGGAACTGCTAAGACTCCCAACTACGCTGTGGCTATCGTAAAGAAGGACAGCAGCTTTAAGACGATGGAGGACTTGAGGGGCAAGAGGTAAGAAGAAATATAGCAAGGATTATAATCTTTAGCTGCCAACACATACAACTTGCATCCAGTGTTCCACGAGGTGTACGGAACTGCTAAGACTCCCAACTACGCTGTGGCTATCGTAAAGAAGGACAGCAGCTTTAAGACGATGGAGGACTTGAGGGGCAAGAGGTAAGAAGAAATATAGCAAGGATTATAATCTTTAGCTGCCAACACATACAACTTGCATCCAGTGTTCCACGAGGTGTACGGAACTGCTAAGACTCCCAACTACGCTGTGGCTATCGTAAAGAAGGACAGCAGCTTTAAGACGATGGAGGACTTGAGGGGCAAGAGGTAAGAAGAAATATAGCAAGGATTATAATCTTTAGCTGCCAACACATACAACTTGCATCCAGTGTTCCACGAGGTGTACGGAACTGCTAAGACTCCCAACTACGCTGTGGCTATCGTAAAGAAGGACAGCAGCTTTAAGACGATGGAGGACTTGAGGGGCAAGAGGTAAGAAGAAATATAGCAAGGATTATAATCTTTAGCTGCCAACACATACAACTTGCATCCAGTGTTCCACGAGGTGTACGGAACTGCTAAGACTCCCAACTACGCTGTGGCTATCGTAAAGAAGGACAGCAGCTTTAAGACGATGGAGGACTTGAGGGGCAAGAGGTAAGAAGAAATATAGCAAGGATTATAATCATTAGCTGCCAACACATACAACTTGCATCCAGTGTTCCACGAGGTGTACGGAACTGCTAAGACTCCCAACTACGCTGTGGCTATCGTAAAGAAGGACAGCAGCTTTAAGACGATGGAGGACTTGAGGGGCAAGAGGTAAGAAGAAATATAGCAAGGATTATAATCTTTAGCTGCCAACAAATACAACTTGCATCCAGCGTTCCACGAGGTGTATGGACCCGCTAAGACTCCCAACTACGCTACGGCTGTCGTGAAGAAGGACAGCAGCTTTAAGACGATGGAGGACTTGAGGGGCAAAAGGTACGGTAAACGTAGTGATATGAAGGGCAATTTTTTTCTATGCTTTAAAAGGTTACGATATAAACCCGTAAAAAGATTGTTTTTTTTTAGGATTCAGATCGAAAGCCATATCCGCTAGGCTATTGCTTAACTTATTGAATACTAAGTCGGTGGGTACAAAGGGCATCTGGTTTGATGCTCAGACTTAACTAGATGCTTCCAAATAACCAAACCTAGGTTTTTTTCAAAACGGGTTTTTTCCCAAAATTGGTATTGGTAAATAGTAGATTATTAGGGAGGTAGGTATGTATACAAGGATACGACTAACGACGATACGACAATAAATCAAATATTAGTTCATACGAATATGTTGTCTCACAGATTTCATGTAATGAAATGAATAGTAATCACTATCTTTGACTAGTTTGAGCTTTTTTGATATTTTATGTAATTTGAAAGTTTATTATTTAATTTCGGTCACAGGATGTCCATTAGTTTCAAATGTTTCAAAATATGCACCAGTATTGCCAGTGTTTTCATTTATTGTCGTATCGATGTCTCAACATTGTTTATCACGGATTTTTTTGGATTCCTAACTTCGTAACGGAATATGGGATAGCACTAGTCAATATACTCAACAGAAGAAACCAATCAACGGATACGAAAACTAACTCGATCAAAGCCCAACAATATCGCGTAACGAACTACCCTTCTCCAAAAGTACTTCAAGGAGAAATATCAGACCTTATTACTTATATCCGGTTCACTACACAAAGTAATTCCTGCTTATTGTACTCGCTTCAACAAATATCCGATCCCTGGCGCCGACAAGCCAATCTGGGTAAATCACCTAACTAACTAGAGATAGGATATACCAACTATTTGGGATAGCCGACCATCCACATAGTCGGCGATTATTCGGCACTTACGTCCGGTCTCAATAACTTAGCTGAAACGTCATGTTTGAAAAGCAAACTTGACGTTTCAGCTACTGTTGGTAGCTGATTTGACGGCATTGAGACCAGCCGTTAGTCGTCTACTCGATTAGTCAGTCAAGTCTATCGTCGACCCATCTCTACTACCTGCCTGGATACCTCCAGTTGCTATCGAATTTCCCAAGTCCTATACTATACCAACGAATTTGATCTAAGTTCTTTCAGCACTTTTCGAATACGAAGCAAGTTTTAACGAACGTTCGCCTTTGAAACTTTTAACTAGATTTTTGGAAGATAGTGGATTGCCTACGTACCTCAGGCGAGCGACGAGACTGGTTCCCAAGCTTCTTTATATTTACCTGTGAAGCTTTAAGCCTGAAGGCCTTCAGTCACGAGTACACGTTACTACTATGCAAGCATGGTTCATCGCTTACCATCAGGTGAATAAGTGGTTAAACGCGAGCCTAACAATTTTTCTAACTAGTCCGTTGTGTCCTACAGTTGGGCAAAAGCCTCTCTCTCCCTTTTCCACCAATCAATCAATATCCTATAAGTAAATATTATTTTTAGGGTTCCGAACATCCTCAAGAAACTAATAGGATCGGGCGTCTGTCTGTCTGTCCGTCCGTCACAGTTAATTTTCTCCGAATCTACTGGACCGATTCTGTTGAAATTTGGTACACATTTATAAACTCCTGTGACCCAAACACGGACGCGTTACGTACATAAATAAATTTTGAGTATTGGGGTCATTTTTTGGGGACAAACTAGTAAATTTCAAAAAAAGTTTTTCAAATGTACCTACCGTGTAACCATAACATATCAATCAAATGAAAGGGCTTATTGTGAAGGTTATATTATATTATATGTTTTTATAATTTTAAAATAGTTTTGAAGTTATTCAAGAAATTACAAGAAAAATTACCATTCCCGAAAATGCTGAGCCTAAAATTTACCTATAGATTACAGGAAAACTTATAAGAAGTCTATAGTGTTGAAATAACATGTTACAAAAATTTAATTCAGTCGGACCCCTTTGCTCGCGAGTCCGACTCGAGCTTGGTCAATTTTAATTAACTCCGAGTTAGTTGCTAAACCGGGTCATAACGTATGAAATATTTGCAATTTAACCTCTTGTTAGCAACTTACTTCTTATACGAGCGGAGTTAATCAAGTTTGTGTTATTTTCAGGTCTTGCCACAACAGCTATGGCAGCTTCAGCGGATTAGATGCTCCTTTGTACTATCTCATCAATAAGAGGATAATTTCGGATGGCCAGGTAAGTCATTTGCATTCATCATTTCAAACTTGGCTGTTCCCGTACGTCTCGCATCCAGCCCGCATCGTTTCAATTAATAAACGCCTTAACAACATGGTAGGCGCCAGACAAATCTGCAATAAGGTTCATTGCCCTTTCCTTAATTTCTCTGCGCAGATACTCGGACAATAAATTATGAATCTTCATTACTAGAAAAAGTAAAGGATCACGATAGATGTCGATTCCGACAGCTTTGTCATTATTTATGTTTTCGGAATTAAGTATGTCAATAAATGTAGGTGGGTCAATGACCGTTATTGCAAATTTATCTGGTTTCGACCCTATTACAGTATTATATGACCACGCATTTCTGTAAAACCCTGTATGTATCAACATTATCTTCCTGCCCTTATCCAATGATACTTAGGGTCAGCGCAACACGTTTTCTTTCTCCATTCTGTCTTATCAGTATCACCCGTCATGCTATCATTTATTCTCTGCTCTTTCGTATCACTCCACACACAATCCATCTTTTCTTTGGCCTCCATCTTCCTTTCCATACATGTAGGTATGCATAGTTACATATATGACCTAATTTAAAAAATCACCTGATACATATTTTCATTGGAGATTAAACAACTTATTATAGACCGAAGTTGCTTACCTTACCCTTAACTACCTATCTGCATAATTATTCACAAAAACAATAAGGAAAACTGACTCTACCTAAAAAATAAAATTTGAAATGCCTGGTCCTTATAAAACCCTTGACACAAGAGCATTGTGCATTATTTTTATCCATATTAATTGCCACTCCACCAAGATATGAAGTTACTCGGTGACCTATTTTCCTGAGCCACTTTAAGCCTTCTAACAAGTTACTATTTTTATATTTGTGGAATATTCTTTACGTCAACTATACCTACTTTAAGGCCCAGTTTCTCGAACGGAATTGTCAAAAGCCTGTTTTCTAGCTGTGATTGGTCGAATGAGTTTTCAACAGTCAATCTCGTCACTCGACTAACGTTAAATTCGTGATGAGTCGAGATATTGTTTTTCTAAATCCGGGGTTTGCCCCGTAAAAGTTAGATATTTTTATTTATTTATTATATTTTTGAATTTAATTATTATTACTTATACTAGCGGACCCGATAGACGTTGTCCTGTTCGAACGTTTGCTTTGTGTGACGAAAAATTATAGAAATCGATTGCAGCGCCACCTGCCGGGTCCAATTGTGAATCTAAACCATTCTCGAATCCCCTTGAATACACACAAAAAATTTCATCAACATCGGTCCAGCCGTATAGGAGGAGTTCAGTGACATACACACACGTACAGAAGAAATATATATCTATATTAAGATTACATCAAAATTTTGCCTTGCAGTGCATCAAACAACTTGGCGATTTCTTCTCGGGAGGTTCGTGTTTACCGGATGTCGACAAGCCCGAAAACAATCCCAGAGGTAAAATATATTTACTTAAGTACCTATGCGAAAACGCCATAGTAAATAAATTACTAGTGTTCCTGAACAACGAAGTTTACATAAGTAAGAACTTCGTTGTTCAGGAACTCTAGTAATTTATTTACTATGGCGTTTTCCTGCCTCATTGCGAAGACAAATAACTACCGGGCGAAGTGATCACGAGATGAGCTGTCAATCTATATATAGTCAAGATGGAATGACAGCTCACGCCGTGATCACTTCGACATGGTAACAGAATCGACCGGCTGGTCCTTGCGACCACTTCTGATGGATACTCCTGAGCACGTAAAGAGATATTATTTATCATTGCGAGGGCAGATGATTTTCCGACGCTAAGGGTGAGGCCAAAAGAATTCTCTTAATCGGTATGATTATTATATATCATATTTATTAGTTTATTATTTTAGCATATATATGTATTTTATTAGTATTATATATATTATCTGTATATTCTTTCCGAAATGTTAAAATTCAATTTTGTATCTTAATTTTATTTATTGTACACCTACCACAGTATAGTCTTAATAACCCAAAGGTTGACTGGTAGAGAATGCCTTGATGCATTAAGTCCGCCCATGTACCACTATTGTACATAAAGTTTAAATAAATAAATAAA
>NDFZ01005162.1:162915-232976 GCA_002192655.3 Mamestra configurata
AACACTACTTAAAAGCTTGTCATTCTTAGTCGTTCTTCGTCATGATTACTATGAATTCTCTTAATCGGTATGATTATTATATATCATATTTATTAGTTTATTATTTTAGCATATATATGTATTTTATTAGTATTATATATATTATCTGTATATTCTTTCCGAAATGTTAAAATTCAATTTTGTATCTTAATTTTATTTATTGTACACCTACCACAGTATAGTCTTAATAACCCAAAGGTTGACTGGTAGAGAATGCCTTGATGCATTAAGTCCGCCCATGTACCACTATTGTACATAAAGTTCAAATAAATAAATAATAAAAGAACGTAATTTTTTTGAGTTGTGCATTGCGTAATTTGAGTCGCGGAGCTTACGTTGCATTCGGTTTCATACGAAAGTCCTGTTTGTGCCACAAGGCGACGCAAACTCATTTTTCAAATTACGCTCGTTTGGCTTCACCCTAAGTCAGTCACCTAAATTCAGGTACCTCCTCGAACATCCAGGCTTTACTTCCTAAACTTAGCTCTCAACTAAAAGATACCTATTGTTTCAGGCGATGACGTGTCAAAACTTCGCCAGCAGTGTTCCGGTGACAGTAGCCCGTTGAAGTGTCTTCAGGAAAACCGCGGAGACGTGGCCTTTGTTTCAAGTAAGTTTATACCTACCGACCAACGCTTGTCAAAGGAAAAGGTTCAAGTACCGTCAACTAATTAGATAATAAATGTTTGCAACAAAATACCTCACAGCTGTTCAATGTTTATTAAACTTTTGTGCTGACCCTACTTAGTTTGTTTAAGTAGTTGTTTAGTTCCCCCCAAATTTTTATGAACTACCGCCCCATTTGCCAGAAAAAAACATCCAACCCTTTACATAATAGTTAATTATACTAATTATATATGTCTTGTGTATTTAATCTATTAATAAATCACATATTAAAAAATATTTCTCTCTCTCTCTCTCTCTCTCTCTATAATAGTGCTACTCGTGGTCGTGGCTGAGGGTCGTGGTTATTATTTAAAAATACAAAAACATGTAAATAATAATAACAACATTTAATTCAGACAAAGACCATATATTTCTCTCATTTGTCTTTGGACTCGCTACCGCCCCACGAAAAGCTCCAGCGACCACTAGGGGGCGATATCGCCCCCGTTGGGAACCTATGTTCTAAACGATTAAATAGTAGTTTTCCTTGAGCTGATATAATATTACGTTACGTCACTTGTGGATCAGAGGTCAATTGATGTTGATTACCGTTTATCTAATTATGTCTGCGATGTACACGCACTTTCTAGATAGAAAGAACAGACAGGTAATTTTAGTCCTTCCGCACAAACATAACTAAAAATAAAGTCAAGCACCATCTTACGCCCTTTTAATAGTAACCTATTTTTCTGTTCCCTTCTTCTTATCTATTTGTTAAATGAAAAAATAAATACCTATTCTATCGTTTTACCAGGTGCGGATCTTCCCAACTTCGACGCATCGCAGTACGAACTCCTCTGCCTGAACCGCGAGGCAGGCGGACGCGACTCACTCGCCAGCTACACAACATGCAACATCGCCATGGCTCCCTCTCGCACATGGCTGGCCGCTAAAGACTTCTTATCGGACGTGTCTATCGCACACACACCACTCAGTCTGGCCCAGCTACTGGACACCCGATCAGACCTGTTCAACATCTATGGAGAATTCCTCAAGAACAATAACATTATCTTCAGCGTGAGTTCCAATTTCTAAATAGAAAAAAAAGATGTTCAATTAGGTTTCACAATTAACCATAAACATGTTTTTTTTTTCAGAACTCTGCAACGGGATTGGCAACCACCGAGAAATTGGACTTTGAGAAATTCAAGCAGATTCATGATGTTATTTCTACATGTGGGGTAGCCTAAAAGATTACTATAATATGCTTAATTATTATTCCTATTATATAACTGAAAAACAAAAATATTGTAAGAAAACAGTTTTACTGACAGTACTCCGACATCAGTAAAATTGTTGAAAAATACCTACTAACAAAAAGTAAAAGGAGGTCTCAAAAACAAGTCTGATTGATTAACTTTTATTTCATCACTTACATTGACAATAAATAAATAATACCCAACAACGTTTTATATTTTATTCTGGTCCTAAAGAGAAATTTATAGTGCCGCCAATATCAATGTGAGAACTACGGAGAGACCTAGCATAGCGTAGCCAGAAGAGTAAACTTCCTTGATTGTGAGTCCCTTAGCCATGTCCCAGAAGAGATGCCTGATTCCATTAGCAAAGTGATAGCCTACTGGAGCAGCCAGCACAAATTTTGCCAAAAAGATTGTCGCCGCTGACAAATTGAGGCCCTCAATTATGGCAATGTAGTGTGAGATGTCATTTGGCAGTACCAGAGCCCCAATGCCCAGCACTCCAAAGTAACCCGATAAGATGATTCCTAGAACAATAATTGTATGTAAAGCAACAATTTGTCACAATAATTAAGTAACTCTAAAGAATCAATTGATTTGAAGAAAAAAAGTCACTTCACTTAACCTACTAGCAAAACCTGTTTTCGCTATCAATTGAGCATTACAAGGCTACTAACAGTTTGTCATACACTAATTTGTTCTCTCTTTCAAGTAGTTTTATCTAGATTCTACATAAATGACATAAATTATGATTTTCAACTTGTATATTAAAAAACATATATGATATTATTTATCATTTTCAACAATAATAAAAACCAATTATTAGGGACTGATTGCATATACTAATGAAATTGAGTACCTGATGTTCTATGGGTGATAGAGAGGATGCTGGTTAGTTGCGGCTGGTAGATGGTCAAATGCGGCGACATAGGCCGATTGAGACGAGCGTTCCTATCGTCATGATGCTCCAACTTTGGCTCCTCAAACTTCTTAAACACAATTTTAGGCGCTGCAGCTTGAGCGTAATTCACGGAGCCTAGCACACTAGGGATCTTGTTTAAGCTTGCTAGCACCGAGCGGCTGCCCAACCTGCAACATTAAAATACAATAACACTGCCAACTTACACGAACCTAACCCATGTTACATAATTTGTCAACATACCTGCTACAGCTGAAGAGTGCCATATTATAAACGGAATTAATTATTTGACACTTTCGTAGGCTTCTGCAAAAGATTAACCAGTAGGATACTATTAAAAATTATTCTAAAAACCTCAATTACAATGAAAAAACAAACAAATTGCGCTCACCACTGAGTCTGACGATTTGAGCGAATTGACAGTGACAGACAGTCAGTCAGTTCCAATATTTTGAAATTAACTTTCATCAAAGTAGTTAACTAAACTTTACCAAAATATTTGTTGAGATTTTTCAAAACCGTCTAGAAGAGAAAAATTGGACAAACTTACGTCAGTAGTTTGAAAAAGCTTCGGAAAAAGTCTTGTGTACATTCAGAGTTTTCTTCAAGTCAGTAAAAAAATTTCATCACAAACATTTCTCAAACGTTTTGTCAAATAGCAGTATTTTGAGCTGGCATCACTAATAGTTTTAACATGATCAGAACAAGACTACACCATGCGCTTTCAATTTACGTTCCAATTTACGGAAACAAGCAGTTGGCACAACGAAGCAAACGCCATTGCTGGCTTGGTTTAGTTAATTTTTTTGGGTTTTATTGTATTTATTTACATGTATAAAATATTACGTAATTTGTTTAATAAATAATAAAGCTTCCCAAAATAATAATTGCGTTATGTCAAAAGAAACGTAAACGTCAGCCAACTGCGGAAGCCAGAAGAAAAGTGGTATTATTTCTATACGTAAATTCAAAATTCAGCACGTCTTATTGTTTTATTTCTTTACATAAATGTTACGTTTATTAGTCTTATCAGTGGTGACTGCTTCTTTTAGGAGCAGCTTCACTACTGTATCAGCAATGACTGCTAAAGCAGTCGACTTCGAAGTATTTGGCCGGGTCCAAGGAGTATTCTTCCGAAAGGTTTGTGAAAATTAAATTATTCCAAGTAAAAAAATTAAATAAATCTACAATAATTTATACTTTCTTATAGCATGTAACCAATATGATCTCCGAAGTAGTGCATTGTTCCATGGTAAAATAATTATTTATTTTAAAATAATATCCTTATATATACCCGAGCTTTAGGTGTAGTTTTCGTTATAAATTAATAAATAATAGGATTGTTTAATGACATCTATACAACATGAAAATATATATTTCGGTATTTAGTGAATCATTCATCTGCACGAAAAAAAAAGATACTTAAACCTACTTAAATAAAATTTATCTTAGTGAAATTCTCTTTTGTTGTTCAGTGACCAACTTTGTGCACGGTAGGATAGGACGAGCAGGATGAACTTTGAATGAGTTTTCTTTTCAGTGTTATTTGAAAATTTCCTATCATATCTTCTTTAAAGACCCAGAAGGTCTTCCAAGCCAACCCAACTTCTAAATGTGGAAGACATTCTCAATCATCAATTTGATTTACATTTACAAACCGATCTGAAAAATACTTTTTTTATATGAAAGAATATATTGTCCTATTGGTCCCAACGAATTTCGTCAAAATCGGTTCTGTAGTTTGGTTGAAATCAAAAATAACTGGAAAAATTATGTCATCCAATTAAACAAAATTGCGTATTTTGCTTTCCTGTGACTTACGAATTAGTTAATTTGTTTGCAAATTACGATTAATGATAAAGTAAGTACTAAAAAGAGTAACAAAAAAAACCAAAACAGCTTCCAAATAAAAAAAAACACTACAAAGTTACTTTAATTTCGGAAGGTGGTGTCAAAAAAACCATGAAATAACCAATAACACCAACTTCAGAAATTAAAGTTATTATATTGTATTTATTGTATACAACGTGTAACAGAATAAAAGCCATACCTCTTAAGGGGTCATTGTACTCATCATTATGAACAATACTAAAATCGCGAAAAAAAATCAACTCCCCTATACATTTTTGTGCACATACGTAGACAAAATGTACTGAACAGCTGATTTTTTTTCGCGATTTCGTTGTTGGTTTTGGCTACACTCCCCAAGGAAACTACATACCAAATTTCAGCTTTCTACAACCAGTAGTTTCGACTGTGCATTGCCTGTCAGTCACTCATCAGTGACAGAAGAATTTTATATATTAGGATTAGTTTCTTCGGCAGCCACATGTCTATGTGGTTGTCTAACCTTACTTCTTACTTTTGTTAATAGCAGTTATGACTTCGCATGCTTATTTTACCACCCAAAATTTAAAAGTTTATTTCATACAACATTTTTAGGTAAATATTTTTATTAAATACATAATGTACAACTTTTTACAACTGTATAAAAATTAAAACTAACTAAAAATAGTCTAAAATATGGCATCGAAAAATTCGGTCCACTGGTAAAGTACCCAAAAGGCTGGCAGCATTGCCACGTTGTATGGCAATGCTTATCCTTTGTCCAAGGTAAAAGCCAGCCCTTGGGTCACGCGAAGTGTCAACTAAGCGTCTTGAAAGATCTTTAAACAAGTTATGAGCACTCGGACCCCACGACCCGAGAGTTTCAACCCCAAACGTCTCGAAAATATAATTACCAACGAGGTTATTATATTTCCGCCGCTTGAGGTTTTCCGAGCCGCAGCGGCAGCGCCAGCACAGCACGATGAGCTGGGAAGATGGGATGGCGCAAGAGTATCGACACAAGTAGCGTCCCACACTATTGGCCTACCCTATTTCTTCCATGGAAATAACGACATGCCGTCCGGTCTCTTGCCATCGTAGCGTGCCAGGCCATTGGGTTCTAATACAGCCGGAACGCCGACGGTGACAAAAGCTCATCGGATGATGTCGTTAATATTCGCGTGCCGTGCTATGCGACCCGCGCTACGGCGTGGTATCCGAGGCTGTTGACAACTACGCCACAGTTGCAGCAATAAGAAGAACAACAAGGAGTTCCAAGACGCAGGGATTCAGCAAGGCGGAAAGTAGTATTGTCGAACAAGGTGCCAATGTTCGACGACGGTAGTGCGTGACGTTAAGGTCCTGACTCCCATTGCAGCACGCGCACGCTCTTCAGTAGTTGTTGATGTGGCAATAAGGTTTTCCTAAACTTGCATGCAAAGACGCTCATCCCACAGTCTTTGGGATAAAGGGTAGTCGGGCGGATTTGAATTCGGGCAAGTGAGTCTCCATGCCTCCACAGCCTCGGTGAAGCACGGCACATCAAAATCAATCAGTGTAAAAACTAGAATGTTCCTGATTAATTTATAAGTGCCGTGAACCGAGGATATAAAAGCTGGTAAACTGATACTGGTAATTTTGCGGACGCCGAGGCCTCCCATACGGATGGGAAGGGTTGCTTGCGCCCAGGCTCGGTCGTCCATGCCGGCCACATTTAAAATTAGAGTAAGTTTATGCTTGATAATTTGGTCCATTTTGTCCAAAAGGAATGGAAGCAACCCCATTGCTTCCATAAATGGGACGCACGAAGGAAATATATTAATTTTGGGCCGAAACAGCAATAACGAATAAGAGTGATGGCCGAATGCATGTTAACTTAGAGCAATCTTTCCGAAACGTCATTAAATTTTTGAATTTTTTCTTCAACAAAATATGGAACAGAATTCTCAAAGATTGGAGACCCAAGGAGACGAAGAGACCTTTTGTCCATAATTTTAATTTCAGGGGCTATTGTGTTGAATTTGGAAGTGTGAGTAGTCTGTCAGTATTGTCCGATAAAAAATTTCGTTAATTGATTTTTAAAAATTGCATCGCCTCCAAGGGTTCCATCATCAAGATACCAAACGTTAAATTTAGAATTTAACTGTCGAATAATTGGATGAATGGCTAAACTAAAGATCACTGGCCCGAGGAGATCACCTCGTTGACAGCCAACTGCAGATTCCAAAAGGTTGTCTCGATATAGTAATTTAGATGGTGGTCTATAACATTGCCAGAGAAAACTGAAGATCTGAGGTATTTCTTTTTTTGTTTCTGACCGCAAGGTGTTCCCTGTTTACCGAATTAAATGCATTTTTGATTTCAACCTTCAGGATAACCTCTCCTTTGCTAGAATTTAGATAGGTCGACAATGCGTGTACGGCAGCCTCACAGCCCCCTTTGGAGCCGTAACCTAGCTGCAGGGGCTGAAATTTTTTCGAAATTTGACTACCTCTAGACCTGTAACGGTGAAGGTGTGAATGTCCGGATCAAGGGGGTCGGGAAAAGAAAGGCCATCCGACGGGGCAGGGTGTTTGCTCTCCAGAGCTGCGAGGGTATCTGGAAAACACGGTGCCACCACATCACTACTAAAAAGAATCCTGGCTGCTCTGCTAATGTCACTTGATGAAGTAAACCTCTGCGTCGATAATTTTGAGTCCAAATTATATGCCGAAATATTACAATTTTAATTTGTGCAGTTAATGTCTTTTTGGTACATTTTTTTAAATTATTGGAAGAGTAAATGCCTCAGAAATTGTGATACAGACTCTTAGACCAACAAAGTCATATAAATAGCCTTTAGGCCAAGATATTAGATCTCTTACGTCTTCTTTAATGAAGAGGGCTGGGATCCAGCAAAGGGCAGTAGGGTTGTTTTTGTATTTAAATTACCACAGAGGGTTTTCAGTTGCTTTTGAATCTGTTATAAAATTTGCATTTATTAATTTAATCTTTTTCTGTACAATACCAAACTTTTTAAACTGAACCTATAATTTACATCATAATGACATTTTTACTGAAGTGGCTGTCATTTGCTAGAAGATTCAACAAATTTGTAAATTCAGGAATATAACGGGTTGTGCTAAGAGTTGTGCAAGAACTGCAAGGAGTAACATGGCATTGCAAGGGATGGATTTTGAAGTCTTTGGAACTGTTCAGGGGGTCTATTTCCGGGTGGTAATGGAGAACTAATTTTGACTTAGCAAAATATGTTTATTTAACAACTAAATGATTTTCAACTACTCAGAACAACTTTTTCTATGTAGATAATTATTATCATAATCAAATGATAGTTTTATTGAGAAGGGTTTCAAATTGAGAAAAAGCATCAAATGAGATAGCTTATTTCGTAATTGGCCAGTAGCTGATAAATATTTAATCTACGGATTGTAATCAGTTGTAAATAGTAGTTTTATGTACCTAATTAGTTTGTTAATTTAAAAAAACATAAAACACTGCTCGTAGGTAGTAATCTAATCCATAGAGAAATCGGCACTTAATTTTTTATAGGGGTTTAATAGAAAATGCTTACATTTTAATGATTTTCTAATTATTAATTTCCTTTCCTTACACAACAAATAATATTAGTAGGTAGGTAGTTTAACATACCTACTTTAATTTGATAGCCTAATTTAAATGCCATTGCTGGTCCAAGGGAGCCTTTCTCCTTCCAAGCCTCTGTATCCTAAACGATCTCTAGCCAAGTTTGTCCCGCAAAATGTGATCAGGGCCGGTCATCGACCGAATTCGGTCGATAAGTCCTAAGGCCGCCAGTACGCATTCAATCTCGAACGCGATTTACGATCAAAATCAATTATCAGATCCGTGGATAGCGATTCGGTTCGATTTTCGAATTCGTTCGATAAGTCCTAAGACTTACAAACCGAATTTGAACGGTAGGCGATCTGTAACCGGGTGTCAGCACTGTGAGGATCGCCCGGAGGACACGATGAAGCATACGGTGGAAGTCTGCCCTGCTTGGGCTGAGCACCGCCGTGTCCTCGTCGAGGCGATCAGCGGCGGCGACCTGGCGTCCGGCCCGGGTTAAATCCACGGTCCGGAGCGAGGAGGCTTGGGAAGCGGTCACCTCCTTCTGCGAAGCAGTAATGCTAGCGAAGGAGGAGGCGGTCCACGCTAGGGAAAGGCAAGGCCTTCGCCCCAACTGCCGCTACAGGAAAAGACGCCCCGGGCGTCGGGAGTCGCAGGGCGATTCCCGGCTATCGTAGGCGCGGGCCTGCGGACGGCAAGCGTTGGGTGGCTCGCTGTCCGATCACCACCAGGCCCGGGTCGATGGCGCGTTGTGTTTCACGCGCGCCTCAAAGAGATGTCAGCATAGAAGACGGGGCCCGCTAGGCCCAGAGCCTGCCAGGGTTGCGGAATTTGTTCGAAAGAGTCACCGCGGCCCTGGAACGCAAAGGGCTTTAGAAGGAACACGGATGGATTTTAGTCAGTAAGAGTCTGACACGCCCTTCCGCTCCACCCAGAGTGGAAGAAGTCATTTGATGATTT
Organism: Mamestra configurata; assembly: GCA_002192655.3. Classification (NCBI taxonomy): domain Eukaryota; kingdom Metazoa; phylum Arthropoda; class Insecta; order Lepidoptera; family Noctuidae; genus Mamestra; species Mamestra configurata. The sequence goes on from NDFZ01005162.1 coordinate 172,114, forward strand.
CCCATCCATAAAAAAAGAGGCGATCTGTAACTGTGTCGAGACAGGCCCAAAACGACTTCGTAACTACCTACTAACAAATTTAAAAATAAAGGCATATTTCCAAAAACAGAAACCCCCAAAATAATGCATGTTGTCAGGGTGGTACGCTTTCTGTTGTTCTGCATCTAGCTCCTTAGCCTGGTGCCTAAAGGAAGCATCGTCTGTTGATTATTGCTCTTGGCTATTAGAATATTGGCCGAATCAATCACATTATGACCGTTAGCAAATCCCACAGGGTACGGAATCTTTATGAATATAGGCGTGAAGAGACGCCTATATTCATAAATTGCATATAGGCGTCTGTCCCTGAATTGCAATGAGGGTTTAATGCCAGGAGGGTGGAGGGGGGAGTCGGTGGCAGCACTGACACGTCAGCACCCGGCACCCGGCGGCACCCGTCAAATTGCTTATGTTTTCCGACATTTGGCAGTTAAATTCATCGCGCTGGCGATGGGAGAGAGTGAATTTTCGTGAAAACTAATTCTCATTGTTAAAATTGTGGCGTTTCGAAAGTTGACACATGATACACCCTTGATTTGTATTCAAAGTGTTGACAAAACGGTCTCTAGCAGTGACCGCCGAAAGGCCTCCTTGCTCTGTGCTAAAGTCCCTTAAATAGTTTCCACATGGAGTCCCCGAAATAAATGTAGAGTGTCTTATGTGTCCGTCGCTTTGTCCTCCCCAAAGTGCACTTTGATTTGGAAGGAGCAGACCCCTTAGTCTGCTCGCCCCACAGTGTGAATCGGTCAAAGGCTTTAACATCGCTATATTTTTCCGCACACCACACGACTTCTACCCGCGACTTCGCCCGCGTGAAGTCCACGTGGAACGTACTCCTGGGACAGAAAGGATCCGAAGTCTTCCAAGGACCAATCTACACCAAAGTTCACCAAAATTTGTTCCGCGTGGAAACGTTACAAACAAACAGAGTTACTTTTGCTTATTGATTTTAAGGTTTGCCCATTTTGTTTTTGAGAAAATGGTCTACCTATTCGAAGGATACAAGCATGATGTTATGTTCTTGTTGCAGCATACCAAGGAGCAAGCAGAGAAGCTAGGTCTTCGCGGCTGGTGCAAGAACACCGCGCAGGGAACTGTCCTGGGCCACATGCAGGGACCGAACGACAAAGTGGAGTCCATGTGAGTCCTATTTAACAAGTATTGTGCTTGGCTGCTGCGCAATCAAGGCTCGAACACTCCGTATTTTTATGAGCAAGATCCCCGAGAAGATAACTTATCTTCTCAGTATCAGAGTGTGTAGGATAGAGTAGTGTTAGTATGTACTTTGCTCTTAGCTTGGGAAGACGACCATTTTGAGGGTTCCGTACCCAAAGGGTAAAACGGAACCCTATTACTAAGACTCCGCAGTCCGTCCGTCTCTCACCAGGCTGTATCTCATGAACAGTTATAGTTAGCAAGTTGAAATTTTCACAGATGATGTATTTCTGTTGCCGATATAACAAAAATTACTAAAAAACAGAATTAAATAAATATTTAAGAGGCCTCCCATACATCAAACGTATATTTTTAAATTTTTTGGTCGATATTGATAACGGCAACAGGTAGACGCTTGAAATATTCACAGAATATTTAGTTGTATAATTATTCACTTTAAAAATAAATAATTAAGTTAAAATAAAAGTGATTTTTACCGTTTTTATAGATACGGAACCCTTCGTACGCGAGTCCGACTCTTACTTGGCTGGTTTTTTTTATTTGATCTTTTATTAGAATATATTTCAAAATAAACCTATAATCCTTGATTTTGATGTCTGGGGGCTCGAGAATGTCTAGTTACAAGGCTTTCACAAGCTCGGTTAGAATGTGAAAAAGAAAGCAGCTCGATCGATAGAAGTTTTCAGGTGACCCCAAAATGCAAAATTATTGGTTCGAGTTTTCGAATACATGCTAAACTGTCTAGGTCTCCGTAGCTGGTCTATACCTATGCTTTCATCTCAAGTGTAACTGTAGGTATTTTATACCTACTGTTTTCCCCAAACCGTTTTGATCGGAACAGAAAATTTATTTTACGAGGAAACGGCGATGCCCCAAGTATTTCTTTGAAATAAAGATCGACATTTTATAGCTATCTTTCAGCTGGTAGGGAATTTGAAGATCCGTTTTATTTATTTGAGAGACGGCCAACCAAAACACAAATATTTAGTTTATTTTGACACCATCCAACTTCAAATGCTTTAAAAAGCTGAAATACATCAAGTTTAGTGACAACTGCATCCCTGTAAAAATACTTTATCATATTTTGTTCAGTCTCCCAAACTTTCGTGCAAACAAAAAAAATGCAATCAAGAATTTCCCGGCGCCCTGCGGCGAATCTCATTTAACGGCAGGCACTGAAATTCACAACTTGATCCAAATATATTCGAAATGTTACACTTTTATCTCGCTACGATTTAATGCCGCCGTCAGAGAGAAAGCCCGCAACTCGTAATGAATACGAACCACGATTCATTACACAGTGAGACCAGCGTGCAAATTAAAGTCTCCCCGACTTTGTAATTAGTTTTCTCTTAATTTCTAGAAATTTCCACTGTCTTTGCAGGATGCAGTGGCTAAAGACCACGGGGAGCCCCGCCAGCAAAATAGAAAAATGCGAATTTAGGAACCAAGCTGAACTCGAGGACTATACTTTTGTGGATTTCAATATCCGTAAAGATTAACGTAGGTAAATATTATGAAATTGCCTCCTAATCTCGTTTGTATTTTCAATGTGATATTTTGGAGTGGAACGCCTATGACTGTAACATGGTATTAGTAATTTATTTGGTTTAGTTTAAATACACTTGGGATTCCACCGCAATTCAAAATGTTTTAATTTACACCTTAACATTTACCTATATAAACATTATTAAAGTTTATTAATTATGCCGTGTACAACATGGTAGGTAAATGAAACAAAAAGTCGACGGGATTTTTTAATTACATTTAGCTCTCGCGTCAACCTCCATCTCGCAAATGTGCAGAAAACAAAAGCTTATGTCCCGAGACCGTAATGAAAGGCCTCCACTCACTCATTACTCCAGTAATCAGTAAAAACTCTCAGCTCGCTGTAAATTCCATTTCATCAAATGCTGATGTCACTCCGAGAAAATCTAATCTCATATTATGCGGAGGGACGAAGGTCACATTTTGTCGCCAAAGTAAACAAAATTAGGTAAAGGTGGAACACGTGGAAAGTGATGTATTGGCAAAGTAAACAATGCGTCAAGGCTCTATCTTTCTCTGCTGAATACGCAATTTGTCAAGTACTTATATCGACTCCGAAAATAACCCAGAAACTGAGGGGAACCTACAGGTGGTTTTGTTTCATAGTTACCATTATTATTTCTTGATTGAGTTATTTTTATGTTAAGCTACAGGTAACATTGTAATATGTCACTGGGGTACGCGGGCGGTAAGCTTATAATTTTGCGTCACGCGAAAAACGAGGGAGAAAGTATTAAAAATAATGTGCTAGGGTCGCTGGCTGAATGAAAAAGTTTCTCCCGAAATATGTGCCTTGGGAGGCATCCCATTAACGCCTGAAAGACTTTCAAGGTTTATGCTCTGCTGGATTTTATATGAACTGCTTCCATTTAGATATGAGTGATGGCTGCCAATATGTTTTAACGACACGCTGAATCTTCACACAGATGACGAAAATTCGCTCGCAGTAACGCGAAGTCGTAATTCACACCGTAGTCGCATAACAATAATCCAATTAATTAAGTCCATAAAAGTAGCAAAGCAAATATAGCATTCCGTCGAATCAAAGAATTATATACCATCTGTTAGCTAACAATAGACGTCGACCTTGAAGGCTTTTACGGAGGAGTTTTCCCTCGAAAGGGTAGGAAATAATTACGTTCGAGTCAGTAACCCGGGCGTGCGTTATTGATGGGCTCGCGCGGCGGCGCCGAGACGCGCGGTAAGTGGGTCAGGGAGGAGCGAGGGACGCGCAGTCGCTCCGACACTGCGCCCTCAACCCTCAGCCATGGCGGACGCGCCGCCCGAAGTCCTCGAGCTCAACGTGGGCGGCGTGCACTACGCCACCACGCGCGATACGCTGCTGCGCGAGCCCGACTCGTTGCCCGCCGCCGCGCTGCAAGACGCTGATCACCCGCGCGACGCCCGCGGCCGCATCTTCTTCGATCGCGACGGAGTCCTCTTCCGTTATGTTTTGGATTATCTCCGAGACGGCGGGCTCGTACTTCCGGAGTGCTTCAGGGAACACAAGCGACTGGCGCGTGAAGCCAAACACTACAGACTCGCCGGGCTAGAGAACGCGGTCCGGGATGCTGACCCGCGGCCTCCCAACCGCGAAAAGGGATGCATCACCGTCGGCTACCGAGGCAGCTTTGCGTTCGGCCGCGACGGACTCGCCGATGTTAAGTTCCGCAAGTTATCGCGTATCCTCGTCTGTGGAAAGGTGAACCTTTGCCGTGACGTGTTTGGAGAAACCCTGAACGAGTCTCGAGATCCAGACCACGGACTTGCTGACAGGTACACCTCGCGTTTCTTCTTAAAGCACTCGTTCATTGAGCAAGCTTTTGACATGTTGCAAGAGAACGGTTTCAAGCTGACTGCGAGCTGCGGCAGCGGCACCGCCGGCGGGGCTGCCGAGCTCAAGCCGGGAGTGGACTCGGAGGAAAATCGTTGGAACCACTACAACGAATTTGTATTCACGCGCGAGTAAACACTGCGCTGTGTCAGAATGTGATAATCATCTGCTGTTGATCGGAGTGAGGCTTAATAATATTTCAGTCGTTAGAAGAATGTTTACAAGCATTATTTTCGTAATGCATCTCTCTTGTATCCGGAGTTAGAAGTAATATAACTTTGAAGTTCTCGTAAGTCGTTCGCAATATTTGCGTAACCGGATAAAGCTTAAAATAAACTTTTCTAGTCATTTTAAAATGACTTTTCATGACAGTCGATCATATTAAATGATCGGCTTAGTAACGAGAATCATAGATGTCGGCATTATGGCGCTGAGAGACATACAAAAGTTCAAGTAAATAAATGTTTAATTATTATGTAGATAATGAAACTAAACTGTAATCATGTAACAAATAGGTAGTGTTAAATGTAAAAATATAAAATAGTAGTTAATCCTTTAGGGCTAATTTCGTGTACTGTGTACCTATTTCTATCAAGTTTTAAATTATTTTATAATCGATTTATAAATCAATGTTTACTGATGTATTTTGAGAGAATACGAGGGCCATCGATTTTTATAAAAAAATATGCCAAATTATGATATGAGCGTTATGTATAACGAGTTTGATACAGTAGCTCTGAGTTACTACATCATTTGTTGAATATTTTATGATTTACTTCAAGGTACCGTAGTACCTAGTGATGTGTTGTGATGAATACATACGTTCTCCCTTCCTCTCGAGTAGTTGTAAGAAAATTGGATTTCAAAAGTGTAGTAATAATGCAAAATGAGCGCGTGTGAAATGTACCTTGAAAAAATAGTATGTTAATAGTTGAAAAAATTGTACATCTCAAGAGAATTAAGATTGTAGCGAGAGCATAAGAACGTGAAACTTTTATGTAACAATTTAAAGACGTAATTATGAGTATCAGAGCAGTTCAGAGTAAAACTTGGGAAAATAATGTCGCGCGCACGGCGAACTTTGATCGTTAGCATACGAATTTATTTTACTACCCTATTATCGTTTCAATTTTAAGAATATCTTGCAGTCCTCTGTTTTCTAAACGTTGCTATGTCGAATTTAAGCGATCGCAGCCATATCATTAGATTACCTAGATATTTTAAGCTGAACTTCCATAATTATCTTCCTGCTTAAATTTGTAGGTAGCCATATTCCGTAGCCAAATACCTCAGGGTGGATTTGTGGTTGAGAACCAACACAGAAGGTATGTTTGCGATTCCCGTGTGCTGAGTTCTGATGTATAGAGTCAAATATATGTAATAGTTAAAAGTAACATAAACATAAAGCATGTACGTCGTTGATTATGCGCTAAATAATAATATAGATAATTAGATGCCATTATTATAATCAGCTGTTCTGCGTAACGGATTTATTTCAGTATCTTTGAGAGCTTTTTACAACTCGTTTATTAAAATTATTATTTTTATAATTGGAAATTTATTTATGTAAACTAATTATTGGGTAAAAAGCTATTTCTTCAAGAATAATTTATGTGGCAGAATAGAAAACTGCCTTTATTGTTAATATTTTACTCTATTATGTAAAAGAATTTTTAAAATTTCGACTACCAGTTGTACCTACTACTTACTAAAATTCATTAAATAATATTATTAATAAGTAGGTAAACTTATATTTTTATTAAAAATCATAAATGTAACCGAAATCAAATATAAGTAGAGTAATGTACCAAATTATGTTAGCGACGAATATTTATTGTGTTTAGAAGAATTAGTTTAAAGTTAGAAAATATAATAAATATTATTTATTTGACCTTTATCTAATGGATACTGTGAGGATCCGTTGTGATTGTTATTATTATTATTATATTTTTTGTTTGTCTGGAGAAAAAACAGTGTTGGACCTGGACTCGATAACTATTGTAGGATTTCTAAAAGAATAGTTTTGAGAATAAATTTAGTTAAAAAATAATCTCTTTTATTTTTTCCTAATCGTGCCTTTTAGTATAGATAGTTTTATTCAAATGAGTATTTCATATTTGAAATACTAACTTAACCATATACACTTAAAATAAACACAAAAACTCCTAACTAAAATATGACGTCAAAAAATTGGTACGCATCGCTATCGACTGGAAGTGATACCAAAAGGCTGGCGGCATTGCCACAGTGCATGGCAATGCTTATCCTCTGTCCGAGGATAAGCCTTTTAGTTGATTTCCGAAAATAACATTTTTCATAAACATTTTTACGATTTAGTCTGCTCGCATATTTTTTCAACGTAGATGCTATTTATTTGCCACCATAATTCAGTCTTCATTCATAACTCATTCAGTCAGTATTGAAAAAGCTGCCTGTATTAAATTATAGTCTGACATCGTATTTATAGCTTACACACTTTCCATATTTAAGCGTTTTAGTTTCTGAGCTTTGCAGAAAAGAGCGACTTTATGGTTTGAATAAAAAAAAAGTATAAAATAACTTTAATTTCGGAAGTCGGTGTCAAAAAATGAAAAAACAAAAAAAAACACCACAAAAGTTATTTTATACTTTGTAGTGTTTTTAATTTGGAAGTCGGTTTTTTTTTTTTGTTAAAAAGTTTTTTATTTTCCACTTTTTAGTGGTGATACAATACCCCACAACTAAGTGACATTATTACCATAATGAGTGGTTGTACTATTTGCCGTTAAGGAGTTTCTTTGTGTGCCTTCGCAGTCCAAGTCCACACCAGCTCACAGTTAAATATCTACTTTGCTTTGGTACCACTTTTTACTGATTTTAAGGTGAGGAGGTCACTGGTTTATCTTTGAAGTGCATAGTACAGTGCAAATGCAATATAGCTATAACTAAACCCAATGCAAAAAGAATAATTAAGATCGGTAAATGAACAATAAAGTTATGCCCGAACAGATAACCCCAAAAACATGTTAATTCAGGTTGACTTGTTTGCTTCTGCGTACCCCTTCAAAGCCTACCGGCGTGATGTTATGTTATGAACTGATGTAATCAATAAACAGACATGCAATTTCAGCAATCCCGGGAGATTTGCTATCATTTATTGAAGAGTTCCGTTGCCTACCTCCGAAATCCTTCATCAGATCTTCACCAAATTGCAATGGAGCCAGTTTGGAAAAATACTCTTCCAAACAAAATAAGAATCATCCAAATCGGTTGACAATTGGGAGAAAATATCGCTGATCAAACAAATGTCATGGGATCCCAGCATCAGATCCTAACTTATACCTTCCATCATCAGCTCAGCAAGATGAGATGTTGATTGACACAATTATCTGAATTGCGTTAAAAAATATATGAAAAACATTGTATGTGCCTTTAAAATTTGAGGATTGCCCTCGATTTCCCTAGGAAAAAAAATAATCATCAAAATCGATTCATAATTTTATTGACGGAATGATCGCATTACAAACATACAAAAAAAAAACATACAGTCGAATAGATAACCTTCTTCTTTTGGAAGTCGGTTGAAAATATATTTGTATTATGACAAAAAATACAAACTCTTTTGAAAAAAATAGTACCTAGGTCTAAGAGGCGCCTGGACTTTTGGGGAAAACACCAAGGATTGTGGTAATTTTACCATATACAGTGATCATTACCAGCACACAAGAAGCCCCGTGACAACTTAAAAGGCAACCCCGGAACCCCTCTGTGCTACACCGGTTAGGGTGAGATCTCTGGGGAACTGTAAAGGGTTCTCCCCTGAGCCTCACGGTAGGTCACCAACTAGAAAAAAAGAAGCCACGTTTATTCCGCCCAAAATAACGCTCACAAATTACAATATTAAAAGAACAACGAAAAAAACAACAACAACTTATCGACTAACTAAAAAAGTAAAAACTCTCAGGAGTGTCAGGGCCGGACATTAGCTGCTACTCCCTGGTCACACCATAGGCATCACATCAGCCGAAAGCCGTCTAGTGCTGGACACAGGCCTCCCACAAGGGTCCATAATCGCCGCGCTTGGCAGGCAGGTTGGCGATCGCAGTGTAGCTGTTGCAATGCACTGATATTGCTGCTGCCCATTCTCTGGTGAGTCCCTTAGTCGTCTCTTACGACACCCACGGGAAGTGATGGGATATTCTTTTACGTCCGACACCATACATAACGTGTGAGGTATAGGCATAAATAACTATTTCTATTTTTCAAGACGATACTCTATAGTTAAACGGCCCCGTATTTTAAAACTAAGTATTAGGTACCTAAAATAAAATCCAAGTTCGCGCTTAAAAACAATATTTTCTTAGTCTTTCACAGTTATTAAACAATCTTCTAAACATAGGTACTCTACGTTGAACGATAGAGAAACAATTTTCAAGAGTTACCGGTATTAAAAAATAACGGTCGGGGAAAATTGTTAAGAGAATCCTTGGGTACTCGGGTACCCGTTGCGTGATCTTATTTATTAGACAATTATAAGCCTGTTGCTTATCCAGATGAGACTGGCAAACGTGTTTTAGGACGAGGTTTACCCGTTTCATATTTAATGAGAAGTAAATAAATTGCTGAATACTTTTCGGAGTGCGATTTACCTTATAACGGGGAAATAGGAACGCAGGGTAAATTGAAACAAAACTTTAAAAGGATTTTCAACGTATTGTTTCGATTCACCCCGTCCGTCCCTGAATTTGAAATCAAAGTGCAAGGTTTTTTTAAAAAAATAGCTATAGCTAGTTATTTTTGTGACTTGTGTGGGAAATTAATGTTTAGAAAGAAAAGATAGCGTGATGATTGTTAGGGTAAAATAGAAGAAGAAAAGTTATCGCTCCGACCCCAAGTAACATGGGATAAGGGCAGGGAGATAATGAATAATGATGAAAAGACAAAACAGAGCTTATTTCTTTATGTGGACTTTCAAGCAAAGCATAAACATGCTGGTGGTAGGAAAACCATAAAATCTCAACTTATAACAACTACGATAAAAATTCAAGCTATTTCCGGCCCCCTTGTTAATAAACTCAGAGTAACGGTATGATAAGCTTACATTACGCCTCGCGTAGCGTAGGTAATTCCGTGTTTTATTAATAATGGAAACGGAGATTAGCTCCGCTTAATACCACACAATGTTTCGATTAGGCTTTTATAGACCGTCGTTATGGCAATATTACTACATAGAGGTAAATTATATTTACCCCTTGGTTTCGCTAGCCTGGCCTATTCAGCAGGAACCGTACTTTTTTTTTCAGGTTATAAAGTAGGTCATAGCACAGCGGTATTGTAGTTTTATATTAGTGAAATAATTAGGGTTTCGAACATCCGTTTGGAAAAACGGAACCCTCATAGGATCACACCGTGTGTCTGTCTGTTACAGCCAATTTTCTCCGAATCTACTGAACCGACTTAGTTGAAATTTGATACACATACATAGGTATGAACTTCTTGTTTTACCTCTATAGTTGGGATTTTTTAGCTCAATAGCCTATACACAATTTTATCTCCACAGGTCGAATGTCTATAGGGAAACGTTCTGCACACATTTGTTTATAAAAAATCGAATTTCTCCTTCATTATAAACTAAGTAGGTACCTAGTTATTTTGGAGACTATATGTCAAACAAAATCATAGATTCCTTAAGATCACACTTATTCAGGTTACAAAGTAGGTAAGTATTAGTTTAGATTTCATTATAAAACGGTCTGCAATAGCAGTTCATTTCTAGCATTGTGATATGAACGCGGACGTCGTCGTTGGAATATAAAGCGTTTCCTGCATAGGAACTAAACAAAGACGGAACGAGCAGGCTGTATCTAGATACCTACCTACATAAAAAGCAAAGCAATCTGATTGCTGTCCCATATTTATTGTAACTAACTACAACAATGGCTTGAACATTCAATGAAAATCATTGAACGTTGGTAGATGTTTCAAAAACTACCCAATTCGCTTCAAGTGTGCCTATAAAATTTGAAGAGTTTTCTCTATTTCTCCAGGATCCCATCATCAGATCCTGACTTGATAATCATGGGACCACCTGGGAAGTATACTCTTTCAAACAACAAAAAAAAATCCAAATCGGTCCAGCCATCTTCGAGTAATCGGGCAATATACAAAAAAAAAAGAAAATATAGTTTCCGACGAATTGAGAACCTCCTCCTTTTTTTAAAGTCAGTTAAAAATAGTAAATCGCTGACCTTGCATAGCTACCAAGGCGTCTTAAACCTACGTAGGTTCTATTTGTGGAGAAAAGATCCAAAATCCATAATTTCATTTTCTCTGAAAAATAAACAAGAACTTCAGAAAAACATAAGCTTATTCGAAAACTCTCCGGAGATTTGCGGAAAAATCTGGGGAGCAGAAAATATCCATCAATTAACTTAAAAATTAGGATCATGTTAGAAAGAAGTCCGAAGCAGACTATAAGATATACCTATTTGAAATCCATTATCCAGGACATCCAAAAGGATAATCAGACATAGCATGTTTGTAGCACACACAAGAACTCAGCTGATTTACAACCCCCGCGGGCAATTCAGAAGCCTACTCTGCGGGACCACACGGCTTAATACATTGTAAATCTACGTGCCCTAAAGTCGATCATCGCAACAATTAAGTGGGGAAAGGACAAAGGACCGGTAACCCTTGTCATCCCTCTTTAGGGCACAAGGCTGATTTATACCCCTGTTGTCCAATAATACCTGCCAGAATAAAACTTATAGCGCTATAAAACCAAATAGGTACATAGGTAGTGTAGTTTGGTTTGAAACGGATCGGAAGGTGAATGCACGCGGCATAGCTTTCCCGGAAAAGTATTTCGGGAAAAACTGACGGTACGTGCTTGTTGTAAACGTTTGATTATTTATTTATTAACACTTTACGCACACAAATGTACAGAGGCGGACTTAATGCCATAGGCATTCTCTACGAGTCAACCTTTGGGTGATGTAGAGAATGGTGGTAAGTGCAATATGGTGAATAAAAAGCGATTGATATTTAATTAATACATACAAACATTAAAATAAATAAAACGAATATATAAACTATGCATACAATATAAATATATAATAAATACTCAAATTAACAAGATAAATAGGTACACGAAATACTTAAACAATCATAACAAATAGGTAATTGGGAAACATTAGCGGTGTGATGATACCACTGCCAACTTCTTTCGAATATGTTCCCGAACTTCAACTTTGAAGGCTAATCGGTTTGATTATTTTCTATTTGATAGCTTTGTTACTATTGGGGTTGGGTAATCTGCATTACTTAGCTTCTGTTAGTCGTTTGTGGTGCGTGTTCCAACTCATCAGCTCGAGATGTTCCTCAAAGAAGAGTTTTGGCCGAAGGGTGTCGTGTATGGACGTTTCCGCGGCCAGCTGCGCGACACCAGTCAGCGAAACACGATGCCGTCATTTCATATGTGCAATAGTTTAATAAGGTTTATTAATATGGATGAGTTTATTATTGTTTAAGATTATTTTGTGTATTGTGTATATGGGCCTCAGTAGCCTGATAATAAAATGATTATTATTAATATATTATTAGGGACACACAGACGATAATGCAATTTTACAACTTCGAAAATGTCGAGATGATATTTTTTTAATAAAACACTGAAAGAGAAACAGGTAGTAGAACCTAAGTATGAATTCCCTAAACTGTTTACTTACTGAATTAAGAATTTCATATAGATTATTTGTCCAACTCTACTTTAGCCTGAGAACCTGTCAAACTCAATTCAGAAATCGAATATAAACCCCTGATTAGGCCCTTGGAGATGAAAGCTATGTCAACATGAGTACCTAATCCTAAATTCAGTATTCAGATCGTGAAGGCTTTTTAGAGTTAAGCACCAGTAAAAGTGTTCAAAGGGCCTTTGTAGTTTTTAGGTCCTGCGATTGGCAGATTTGATTGGTTGCCGGGTAAATGTGAAATATTTACCTACAATATAAAAGCTGAAGCTATTTAACCATCTGTATGAACTGACCTTTCAGTCACCTATAGCTATGTGAACAAAAGCAATTTGTTGGATATTGTACGCACATATTGTTTCTATTGAAACAAAGATCGATGGGTGTGACCTACACGCTACGCAGCTCAGCAGAATTGTTCGACCTTTTTCTCTAAATATTTCAGTAAGCTAAAACTGTTCTCTGATTTACAGACGATACAAAAACGGATTGCTATTAATATCCATAAATTATAGATTTACGTAGGTGGGAAATTACATCGATCTATTTTAGTTAAACCAATTATGATGTCGATTATAACTAAACTTTATAAATTATTTACTGTTTCTAGGTATATCTATTTCTGGGTAACAGATGTAGGTTCAAGATATCACGCCTTATTAAAAAAGGGGGTAAGTAGAAGGTGAAATCCAGAATGTCTATATCCATTTTCCCGGCGATTTTGTCACCCCGAGTGACAAAAGGGTATAAAAAAATATATTAAGTGCCATAGGATGAACGACGTCGCCGAGGCCGGTCCAGAGAGCAGTGGCGAGATGACCTAGACGCACATCACGACGCCTGGTTTGAGATGGCGCATGAAAAGAGTGTCTGGAAAGATATGGGGAGGCCTTTACCCAGCAGTGGAACACCATAGACTAGGTATTTAAAAAAATAGACAGCTCTCTTGTAGCTCACTGCCTAAGTTATAACGGTAAGAATGTTACAGAATAGCACTGCTGATGCAGTGCCTATTTAACACAGAGTACAAAGTGACTGCCCATCTGACCTCCACAACCCAGGAGCCCTTGGTAAGACTACTTGAAGCCAATGCTAGACGGGACTCTTACAGACTAATTACCTGTAACGAATGTCAAAGATCTTCAAATTACAGCCAGGAACAACGGCTAAACGTGCTTTCCGAGGCACGGAGGAGTCTCAGTATGTTAAGATGGTCACCCATCCACTACCGATCTAATTGTAATTGCCCTTGAAGATTAACTGACCTGTTTGGCTATTATTGTTTAGCCATGAGCCCCACTGAATATTTAAAACCTCTAATAATAAAAGCAAATCTACTTATATCCGAGGTTAATATAACCCACTAGCCTGCAGGGTTCATTGGACTAATACCCCTTTGATCGCCTACTCTAGCTGGGGGAATGATTTCCCTAAATTATTACCGGTCCCGTTTTACGCCTACCACCGTATCGAGTTTACCTCAGTAAGCAAATTCTGACATATTTAAGGCCTACACAGGCTATACGGCTTTTATTAAAAAAATATTCAAATACGACACATTATTTTAGTCCTTTCAATGTTTATTTTTGTGGTTCTATCGTTTATCCCATGGTGTGGGGTGTTGTTTAAAAATATTGAGGGTGTCGAAAACCATTTTTTCATCAAAGGATATCAACAAAAAACCATTTAGCTGCAGCTGGCAGGGGGGGGGTCTCCCCTCTCTCCCCACTGCCAGCTAAACTGTTGTTTTTGGAGACGTAAAAAAATTCATGGAAGTAGCATATATAACGAAATTAAAAGGAAAATTATCACCGCTAATAAGGTTTTACAATCTGTCGTCACAACACTATGTTGTGACGACAGATTATCGTGTCGTTTAAAGCGTCGTGGCTTGTGCATTTAAATGGAGCTATTCCCATATAGGACGACAGGACGACACGATTTCCAATGATAAAATCGTCACGACATAGTGGGAACGCGCCCTAATAGTCGACCAACCTATAAAATATAACTGGACAACTAAAAAAATCGTTATAACTCCATAGAAAATGACTTAACCTTTTGAATGCCAGAGCATAAACGCATCGGCGTGCCCCCGACGCCAAGACACAAATTCGCCATAGGTACTTTTTGTTTACGTTTTTTTTTACATATTTGTGACGTTTGGCGTACAGGGCACGCGCTTGCTTGTCAGGTATACGTGACAATGGCGTTCAACAGGTTAAGAAATGTATAGATGCAAACGTTTTATTAATAAAAAGATGTAAGTAGGTACTTATAGATATCTATTAGCACCGCATGGAGTACTTAGGGGCCAGGGTTGCGGAATTTGTTCGAAAGAGTCACCGCGGCCCCGGAACGCAAAGGGCTTTAGAAGGAACACGGATGGATTTTAGTCAGTAAGAGTCCGACACGCCCTTCCATTCCACCCAGGGCGGAAGAAGTCATTTGACGATTACCCATCCTTAAAAAAATGGAGTACTTAGGGAGGTAACCGGCGAAATATGGCAATAGGTGGTGGCACTATGCCCGACAACTTCAAGGAAAACAGAAGTGGAGTCTTGTAAGCCTTTTGAATATTTATATACTTACTTACCTAGCTTCATCGTAAGTAGGTTCCTAGATAATTGTGTGATGACGCGACAGTTTTAAACACGTAGTTTGCAAGTTTCAGTGAATTTATATGTCTAGGGCTCGGCTAGATATACAGCCTTGGCCAAAAGTATTGAGCACCCATGACATCTTTCAGTTTTATGAGGAGTATCAAATAGAAATAAAACAAAACGTTTTATATAGGTTTTGTTTTACTATTTATTAATTGAAAATTAATATTTCCAAAGTAAATAAATAAATAAATATTTTGTGGGTCCACCCTTTGCCTTAATTACGGCAGAAATTCTTTTTGGTAAAGATCTAACAAGATTTTTACAGTCTTCAGCAGTAATCGCGTTCCATTCTAGGCACAGGTAGCGTTTCAAATCCTCTCTGTTGTTAATTGTGTGGCGCCTAACTCTACGCTTTAATAAACCCCGTAAATGTTCTATGGGGTTCAGATCTGGCGACTGGGCAGGCCAGTCAAAAAGCTCTGTGTTATTTTCCCGAAACCATGTCATAGTGCGGGCAGATTTGTGGCATGGCGCGTTATTCTGCTGGAATTTAACACCATCCATGTTCGTGTCGCCGAAAAGTTTCGTGAATGAAGGCAGCAACGCAGTTTCTAGTACATTTATGTACTTAGTAGAGTCCATGCGGCCCTCACACACGAACAATTCGCCAACTCCAGAATCGGTCATGCAACCCCAGACCATTATGCTGCCGCCGCCGTGTTTTACGGTTGGGATCACACACTCTGGCTTAAATTCTTCGCCCACCCGGCGACGCACAAAGGTCACACCAGGTGTACCAAAAATCTGCAATAAAGAGAAAAATATTGAGTTCCGGAAAAAAAAAAACTTCATATATGCGTTTGGTTTTTAAACCATTTTATATAATTAAAACCATTATTAGGGCATTGAATTGACTTACTCACCTCAAAGTTTGATTCGTCTGACCACACAACATTTGACCACTCTTCAGCGGTGAAAGTTCGGTGTTTTAAGGCCCATTTATACCGAGCTTTTTTGTTGTTGTCGGAGAGCCATGGCTTCTTCCTAGCTTTACAGCCTTTCAGACCAGCTTCCTGAAGTCTTCTACGAGTAGTTCGAGCAGAAATTGATTTCTTAATTTGTTCTGACAACTCAGCAGCGAGGCCAGCGAGCTCTGAAGATGTTTTTTTCCTATTTCTTAACGACTCTCTCAGTAACTGACGATCCTGACGGTCTGTGGTGATGCGTTTGCGCCCGGTTCTCGGTCTATTTTGATGTGATTCAGTAGCGCTTAATAGCATATTGCACCGATCGGCCCGAACATTTCACAGTTTTGGAAATCTCTAGGTACTTGTGATTTCCCTTGCTAATGCAGAAGCTGTATCTGCACACGTTTTTCTAAAGAAAGTTCGTTTCGTTTTGGCATATTGCAACGATAACACTTAAAACTTTGAAATAAAATACCAAAGGCGCACTAGATGTGTTCACAACGAGCGATGGTAGCGAACTGATAAATAAATACAAAAATTGTAAAAGACACATTTTATTGCACCCAGGTGTTTTATTGCTAGCTGCTGCGTGGGTCATTGTTTTTAAATCTTTGTAGATGACCGACAAAAGAATACTTCAACAGTAGATTTGGGGTTCTCCCATACTTACCGTGAACGAGCGAAATTTGTAAGGTGCTCAATACTTTTGGCCAAGACTGTATACAGTACCTACCAGCTGGACTTAATAAGCTTATTCTAGTCTGAAACTAGGTCGAATCTAGTCAGCTATTTTTGTAATTTAGATATTTGAAGCCTTATATTTCAGTTTTATTAATATTGAGCTTTTGCAGTGTTTTCTTGGCTGTGCTGCAGATTTGGTCGTCTCAGAAATCAGGATGTAGCAGCATCAATGCCACCACATGAAAAAAGAAGCGAAATCTGTACGGCAACAAAAATAACCGCAACGCCATCTACGACGAACTAACAACGAAATCCTGCATCGCGCAAGCAAAGTTCTCCGTGCGATTTGAACATGTACAACAGTCCGAATATCAACTATCGGGCAGTTGCCCACCAGACACAACAACCGTCTACTCGGAGGATCCTCCCATTTCAGTGGAGGTATGTGGGACTTTACTCTCTGTACCGCATACCCTCTATAAAACCTTATGTTTCAGTTTTATTAACATTGAGCTTTTGCAATGTTTTCTTGGCTGCACTGCTGATTTGGTCGTCTCAGAAGTCAGAACACCTGTGCTCAAGACTGTCATAGGAAGTTTCAAAAGATAAAATTACCAATGACGCTGAGAAGAGGTGTAAAAACAAAGCAAGGTTTTGCTGAACTTTGAGACAACACATCTATAGACAACATAAACAATAATAAGCATAACGCATAGTTCAATCAATCATCACCTTCAAATATACCTAGGTACCTACCTACTCTACATTAATTCCAAGCTTTCCTCGAAAAGACAAATATCATTCACACACTGATTATTATTGACCTGAATACAATTCTGCAAAGGAAATAAAAGCTACCATTACACGCAGTAAATAACCTGTAACGGCCAGGCTATCTACCGACCTGAATACTTACCTAGATTAAGCAGAGTCGTGGCCTTTATTTTAGCCTATAGGAAATTGCCTATGTAGGCACTAACCTTCATAACAATGAAAGAAATGACCTTCTAGCACGGAACTATAAAGTGCCTAATGTGCCGTTTTACGTAATATCTAGCTACATTACCTAGGCACCTACTTCTAAATGGAATTCTAGGTTCTTCCGGTGCCTACTGCGAATAAACAGCCTTGCTTTTATAGGATAGTTACCTAAAGATAGGTATTACCTTTGTGTAGGGAAACGTTAAGCTGACTATCCACTATATTCGCGACATCGCCCGCGTAAAAATTTAACAGGAAACATCTGCTCCCGGGACAAATAGTGCGAATATAATCCTAAATACACGAGTTACTTTCACATAATAGTAGATTATGCACCAAGGGGATAAAGCAGTGTCTTATGTCACGGGCGTCATATTGAATCCCGAACGCAATGAAGGATTCGAGAGTTAACTCCCGAGCCGAGCGTAGCGTTGTACAGCTGAATGCAGCGATGGATTTAAAAGCTAGCCCAAGGCAAAGACATCTTTATCCCTGAGTACTCTACTTTTTACACCTACTGCGAGAAAATTGAGCTCAAGTCATGAAGAGAGGCTGTACACCGCGAGCGGCACGCGTCGGCCTCCACTACTAGGAGCAGGTCGCGCGTCTGAAGCTGTGCCCCCGTCCATCGCCGGGCAATAATATTGTACTGAATTTCATTATAACTGCCGGGCAATAATGTGATTTGAATTTGGAATCTCATTTTGACCGCGCGACCTACACCTAGCAACGGAGCTATAATGACGTACTTTAGGTTAGTTTTGCACAGAATATAATTTGACGTTTTCGTGCAGGTGGTGTGAAAAATGTTACATAGTAGGTATTAGTATGGATGTCGATGACAAAAGTAAAATGTAATGTCCTCTTTATTACTAGGAGTCTGTTGCTCCCCGTAGCCAACTTTAGATACTTACTTGAAATTCAGGATGTTGGATGTAGGTACTTCATTTAATGTGTTATCGTACTACTAACATCGGTATAAGTTTTTGGGGTTCGGGTTTTTGCTAACTAATTTATTTCATATGAGCACAGTCGGCGGGCGAACACAGTGGACCCCCAGCTTTACGTTTGAAGTCTTTAATCAACATAGAAATGTTTTATTCTAAAGCAAAAGTCGGTCGGCACAGTTTTTACGACTTCATTTTATTGCGAAACGGCAAAGCTCCGGATAGTCTATGCAAATAGCCTTATCGATATTGAATCTTGGCTCTTTGAAACAGAGTTCATAAGCCGCTTTATTAGTTCTGAAAGTCTGACACTAATAGGGACGGAAGTTGGGAACTGGATTGGGATATTTTTTTTGAATTTCTGTTTATTTGTTTCGTTTATTGGTGCTGTGTAAGAAGGTAACAAGAGTTATTAAAAGTTGAGTTTTCCATATCATATAGGTACCTTAATGGTCTCAAATCATTCGATATGTAGGTATACCTAAACCTGGAACTTTTCAGCATTATAGAGTTTCTGTTATTTGGACAATAAATACAATCGTTCCGATTTTTCTTGTAACATTATGATAAAAATATGTTACCTACTTAACTAACTGTTCATAGTTCTGTTCCTTGCGTCACTGCCACCTACATCAAACCTAGGTAGGTAGACCTAAGTATTCTAAGCAACCTTCATAAGACGGTTCGATAAGAAAAGTTGAAAATAAGTTCATAACTTTGATGGTGGATGATGAAGTTTTGAAGTTGATTGACACACAGGGTGCTGGGTGACTGACACGAGTTGTTAATGCGTATGTATGTACCTAGGAGGGTTACCATCACTTCTTGATAAGTACCTAGTAGATACCTACATAAGCCTCCGTGGAAAGACGCAAATGGAACACATCGTGTTTTGTCTCTGTCATCTATGACCTAGACTAGAGTCAAGAGCAAACCCATATTAAATAAAATAAAAAAACGTTTTTGTGGTAAGATAAACTTAAACATAATATAACCTATCCTGTATTCCTATTAAGTATTCATATACTTATATGTCACCGGAAAATTGCAAACGCCGTAAGATTGTAAAATATCGCGTGAAATTGTAAACTATTTTTTATAATACCTAAGATAAGACATGAATATATTGGAAACTATTGAATTTGGATAGGAATGATTGTATACAAAACGATTATTTCATGATATATCGAGAAATTATAATGTTATAAAGACTTATTAGGTACAATCTTACGGAGTCTGCAATTTTCCGGTGACATGATATATAAGTAAAGTGTAGGTACCTAGTCAAAGAAATAGTGTTTACGTACTATCCTTACCTATACTATAGGTAAGAATATACCTATGATCACGAGGTGAGCTGTCATTCCATCTTGATTATATAGATTGACAGCTCACCTCGTGATCACTTCACCCAAGCCTTTACTTCGACATGTTACAGAATCGACCGGCTGTACAATGTATAGTCAAATAAACTATTTGGTTTGCAGGCCGCCAACTTGCAACTATTTTTAAACAATGTTGTGAGTGTGCTGAGTAGATAATTATTGTGCACCACACTCGTAAGTATTTCATAAGCTTAAAAAGTTATGCACACATCTATATATATAAAAATCAATTGCTGTTCGTTAGTCTCGCTAAAACTCGAGAACGGCTTGACCGATTTGGCTAATTCTTTTTTTGTTTTGGTCGCCAGATTACAGGGAAGGTTTTAAAAAAAAGGGAAGTAGGGTAGGTAGAGTAGGGTAGGTGTGTAGGGTAGGTTAGGTATGTAGGGTAGGGTAGGTATGTAGGGTAGGGTAGGTATGTAGGGTAGGGTAGGTATGTAGGGTAGGGTAGGTATGTAGGGTAGGNTGTAGGGTAGGTATGTAGGGTAGGTATGTAGGGTAGGTATGTAGGGTAGGTATGTAGGGTAGGTATGTAGGGTAGGTATGTAGGGTAGGTATGTAGGGTAGGTATGTAGGGTAGGTATGTAGGGTAGGTATGTAGGGTAGGTATGTAGGGTAGGTATGTAGGGTAGGTATGTAGGGTAGGTATGTAGGGTAGGTATGTAGGGTAGGTATGTAGGGTAGGTATGTAGGGTAGGTATGTAGGGTAGGTATGTAGGGTAGGTATGTAGGGTAGGTAGAGTAGGGTAAGTAACGGTTGACGGTTGTTGGTGAAGGGAGCGAAGCCGCGGGCACAGCTTGTTAGAAATAAATATTGGCAGTGCAGTGGAAAAATTAATATTTTTGCCTGTATACCAAATAGCTTTGTTGACTGTACATGCATGTCTCGGGATTGTCTGACTCCAGACAGTTTTGAAGTCGAACTTAGCCAGATTTTTAGGGTTCCGTTGTCAAGAAGGAACCCTTATTGTTTCGCCATGTCCGTCTGTCTGTCCGCAGTTTAGCTCAGAGACGCTTAGCACCTTGAACGTTGAAATTTGGTATGGGTACCTATACATATTAATCACGCCGACAAAATGGTAACGTAAATTTTAAAATAAAATGAATATTTTTTTTAGTCTATTTTGTGATGTGGGGTGTCGTTGGATAGGTTGTACATATTGAGGGTGCGCCATTTTTCCATTCAAGGATCCGTTTGCGAAATATTAAGCTTTAAAGTGCTAATTTTTGTCAGAGTCAAATGTGTCCCCCCGTCTGCCAGCTAAACGATTGTTTGTGGAGACGTGAAAAAAAAAACATAGTAGAAGCATATAATATTAAGGGGAATTATAAAACGAGCGATTAAAAAAAAGCTTTGCGACTGATGATGACATAGGTACTGTATTAATAACTTGAGCGGTATGAATTTGAGTAAGCGAAAAATTAACTAAACTAACGACGAATATTGATTAATAATAAAATCCAGAACGAGCTTACAAAAAGTGGATTGTAATAAATCCATTTCATATATTAAAATTTTATCCGAGCGACTACATTACTAAGTGAGCGACTGGAAATACAGAGAGGGCAACTTCAATATTAAGATAGAATCGATTTTTCTAAGTGAAGTTATACATAACGTAGGTACTACTAAAAAGTTCACTTTGAGCAAAGTTTTGTAAGCTGCTTTATTAATTATGCTGCTTTATTTATTGGTTCCTGATATTCTATTTGAGGGCTTATGTTTTTTATTTTGATACGTTTTTTAATGAAAACTACAGATTGTTAAATGCGCGCGAATTCAAATGGGGGCGGGGCGACGAATCGTTGCTGTCAGGTGAGTTGGGCTGCGGACCAATAGCGTTGCGTGTTTACCATTGCCATGCGCTCGCAACACTGGTTAGGTTAGGTTTATTTTATTTTTGTTCATTTGATTTAAGTAACTGCATACTACTTTAGTTTTTACGGAGTATGTTTTATTTAATTACCCTTAAATTTCAATAATAAAATTTCTTAGCTAATAGAATAGTGTTTCTTCAAATAGTTATTTCATATTATTTTTTTTTTTTAATGTGAGCTCCTTATACTCTGCTCATTAGTGTATTTTTCAAAGTGGTTTTTGTATTCGAAACACTTCATTTAAGATAAAATGCCGCTCAGTATAAAAAATACATTTGCCAAATATTGAAAAAAATGCAGGACGTAACGTTGACACTCAAACAAATATTAAGTCGCTCAAATATTATGAAGCTGCTCATTTTGTATTTTAAGTAACTCAAATTAATGTTTGTAAGATACTGTTCTGTTGATTTTTCGTCACTTACAGTCAGTCGCTCACTTAGTAATTATATTACCCAAATTAATTAATTTTGACACTTAAAATTGTAATTTACAGTCACTCGTTTTATTGCTACCCTTTTATTAATAACGAGTTAAAAAGGGAAACTATCACAGCTAAGTAGGCTTTACAAGTTAACGAGTAATAGTCGACCAACATATAAAATATAACTGAATAACTAAAAATAATCATTTTAATCCATTCATAATTAGCAGAATGGTCGCATAACAAACACACAAAATAAAAACAAACAGTCGAATTGAGAACCTCTTCCTTTTTTTAAAAAAAAAATCGTAAAAAATCCATAGAAAATGACTTAATAAGACAGTGCGGTTGTAACTTTGCAATCGTATTGTAAAATTAACTAGGTATTTATTTTTTGTAATGGATTACGATTCGGGCAACTTGACGAACTAGACGACAGGTTTCGGTTGGTGCAGTGGATGAGCGATTGACAGCTGCGCTGCGTGTCGCGGGTTCGATCCCCGCACGGTACGAATATTTGCATGGCCTACAGATAGTTGTTCCGGGTCTGGCTGTTTGTGTACGTAAGTTTATATGTTTGTAAACGCACCCACGACAAACAAACAAAAAACAAAACAACTATGAAACCCTTCACTATGCGTGGCCCGAACCGCACTTGGCCGGTTTTAACTTTTTAACAGGGATAAAAGATTGCAGCAAGGTGAGTGCATAGTTGTGTCTTGTAGATAAGTCGGCATGACATTCACTGAGCCAATAGAATCTCAAGTTTAGTCTGGATTTCATCTTCTTTTTTATTTGGTTTTACGTTTCAACTTATTGATAACTTACATCAATTAATTGATTTAAAAGTGTGTCCGTGACAGTCCGTGGAGTTTCTTGCACGTTCTTCTCAATAGAGAACACTTTGGAACATGTAAATAGCTTCCCACTTTGACTGACTGACCGACCTTGAAAATTCAAAAGTGCCTGTAAATGGTTTAATTGAAATAAATATTTTGAGTTATTGAGTTTTATTTGTGTCCTGGAGACTTGGACTGAACTGAAAATAAGGAAAACCTGGAAAAACTATCAGCTGTTCTTTAGATAGTAAGTACCTACCTAGGTACTTCGTTTACTCAACACAAATGATTCAACATCTTATGTGTAGGTACCTAATGAGAAAGTAGGTGCTTAAGTACGTTTTATATACCTACCTATGTATTTAATTTAAGAGTCTAGAAAATATTTTCTACTAAGGCCCCGTGCACGAAATCAACTCATTTCGAACAATTTAGATCGCTACTTGTGGGAAAAGCAGGAAGAATTAGAACCTTTTTTTTTGTTATTGTAAGAGACGAGTTCTTATTCTTTTACATGGCTTGAATGATTTTTTTAAAATAATGTATAATATCATGGCAATCACCCATATTCCAACCCCCTTTTCCGCAAAAGTAACGAGCGAGTGGTGTTTGACTGCGTTGGACAACAAAACTACATAAGATTGTGCACATTAAAAAATATTTATAACATCATTATATAGTCTACTCTTACATGCATTGAAAACATTATTGAAATCAATCCGAAACAAAGCAGAAAAAATTGTTGAAAAACATAATTTTTGAGAAAACGTTTAGATAAATAAGTATTTTTTTCCATAATAAAAAAACACTTTTTGGAAATTTTAGAAATTACACATTAATCTCAAGTAAACATTTTAATAGAATTTAAATTTTATTATATAAAAAATCAATAAATTCATTTCGTAAATAATAAGCAAAGTGAACTATATTATCGACCGCGCGAATCCGATTGCCTCAGTAACGACCGGGCTCTCCCAGCGTGAACACGTATCACTTTGCTTCGCAGGCGCTCGAGAGTTTTACGTAAATATAATTCTCAGATTGTAGGCCGACTACCACATTTTGATCCAGTAAGTATTAATTTTGATTTATATACTTTTTGTTTGTTTTTAAGATAGTAAAACTTACTTCGTCTTCAATCCTAATATTATGAAGAGGTAACGTTTGTATGTTTGTAAGGGTAATCTGCGGAACTACTAATCTGATTCCGAAAATGCTTTAACTAACATATTAGGAAGCTAAATTTTTGCCGGGTGGTACAAACTATGTATCATTGTTATATAACTTGTGTTATATAGCACGTTCACATTTTGTAACATTGTTCACATTTTTTAAGTTCCATAACAATGTTGTATAACATATTTTGCTACATAATTTGTACGCACCTTTATAGGCTATATACAAGATGTTGATATTTTTAAAAGTTTCATATTTTAGATACCTACAACTTGCTTTTGGATTTACATATATTTTGGAATAATTTAATTGAATGAATGGAAAAGTTGATAATATCTTCATATTCGAACGACTGCATTGATTTCGGTTTGAATTCAAGATCTGGTTTTCCAAATATTTTGACATCTATAATTTGTTGCAGATAATGGGTCGAAAGAGGTCGAATTATGAATGCATAATTTTGATATGTACGCAGATGACCAATGTCAATGACCTTTTATTCGGCTTTATCCGATATTGGTTTAGGTATACTTCGTCAATTTAAAAAAGAATGGCAGTTAAACAATTTATTTTTAACGTGTATAAGTGTTATTTACAAATTATCTACAAAAATAAATATCATTGTATTATCATTTTTATTTATAGTTTTGTTGAATGTCTGTTTTTGTTGATTGTGAAAAATATACAGAACACACACATTCCAGACTTTTATTTCTAGGCCGTACACTACATAATTATGTTACTTTAAATAATATATTCTAAAGGATCAAAATTGTTTAAGCGGTCACTACGCTCGAACTTCACCCGCGTGTGCGTGTATCTGCATGAGCGGTGCACACAAACATAAAATTGCGACGAATTAACCTAAACAGCAGCGAGTGAATTTTATGCACGGCCTCTTAAAGTAGACCTATTACACACACCCGGTTTGAAAGTTTAGATGGAATTTTAACCAGGCAGGCATAATATGTGTTACACCTCTACCTACGTGAGCAGGCAATGTATGGAAATTAAAAACTTTTATGATACCTACTCATTAACTTGCATGAGCTATGCTGTATTTACATAACGAAGGTATTTTAGCAGAGTGAAGGCTCTGCTATATAGGTATCTACTAACCTAGATTGACAGTACACAAGGATTTTTTTTTATCTATTGCCTGGGAAAGATTTTGGAGGTCAAAACAAAAACCGGGGGATTCCTTTCTTCTAGTTTCCTAAATTTACTGCCAGAACTTTTATGTGGTATCTAAGTACCTAGTGTTAGCGATCCCTAAATTTAATAAATAAGTGAATGTCAATGAAAATGTCAAATTTGACAGATAGTCGAAGGCTGCGTTTAACGACGGCGGCCATTGTGAATTAGACATTCATTTAAACTTACGAGTTAATTAAAATATTTTAGGAAATTGAGGGTTGTGTGTAATTTCCCCTGACACCGATCACACTAGTAAGTATTACCTTGTAAATGTTTTGAATGTCTTGTTGTAGTGTGCCTATGTACCACTAGTCCAATTCTGTACATTTAAGTTTATAAATGCGTATTCAAGCAATTTACTTACCTACATATCGTCGAGAAAAAAATAGTGTCTTCTCTGACCTACCGTATTTTAGAATTAATATTGTATCTATCTATTTATAAAAAAATAGTGTCCGCCCACGGCTACGCCATCCTTGCATTCTTCAAAAACCGGCTAATTGCGGGTCAGGCCAGTCTACGCGCAGCCGCCTGTCGGCGGTTGTACGTGGGGATCGTGCGATCGATGGCCCTGTATGCCATCGGCTGACCTGACGGCCAGCACCGTCCTCTCGGGGCATGGCTGCTTCGGGAGGTTTCTGTGTCGCATAGGCAGGGAGCCGGACGCACGATGTCACCACTGCGTCGACTGTCGGGAGGACACGGCGCGGTATACGCTGGCAGAGTGTGCCGCTTGGGAGGAGCCGCGCCGTGCCCTCATCTCTGTGGTAGGCGGTGACCTCTCGCTGCCGGCCGTAGTTCATGCTATGGTCGGCGGTGAGGAGTCCTGGGACGCGGTGGTCTCCTTCTGCGAGACAGTTATCGCGCAGAAGGAGGCTGCGGAAAGGGAGAGGGAGATCACAACCGCTCTCCCTGCCCGCAGCAGGCGCATCGGGCGTCGGAGGAGGGCATACGCTGCCCTCTTCCGGCCCCCCTAACTGGGTCCAGGGGCGGCGGACTTGAGGATGTCCGTCGCCCCCCATTCATCCGGACCCGAGGTGGCGGCGCGTGGTGTTCCCGTGCGCCCCTCTTTGAAGTAGCGAGGGGAGTCAAACACCTCACTCCCCTCGCCAACGCGAGGTGGCCCGCAGTGGCGGGCCGGCAC
This sequence comes from Mamestra configurata, assembly GCA_002192655.3. Lineage (NCBI taxonomy): Eukaryota > Metazoa > Arthropoda > Insecta > Lepidoptera > Noctuidae > Mamestra > Mamestra configurata. Next base: position 198,667 of record NDFZ01005162.1, read on the forward strand.
CAGCCGGGGATTGCCTAAGTCGCATACGTTCCCGCGATCCCCGGCGTAGGTGAGAGATGGAACACCGGGGTGGTTTTAGTCAGTAAGAGTCTGACAGAGTCTTTTACTTTGTTTACTTTTTTACGCCTTTGTACATGAACTATTTAAATCACTGTGAATTAATATAAGCTGTTATGGTGTAGGTACAATAAAGAATTAAAGAAGTTTTTACTTAACCAGTTGCATTTGTCAAGATGGTCGACTCTATTAATCATTAACTAAAGTTAAAAGTTAAAGTTAAAGTTCCTTGGTTAGAAAATGGTTTTCGCACATCCACAATATTTTTCAGTGACCTATATAAATACAGTATGTAAATAAATACCCCCATACCAAATTCCAACTTTCTAGTGCTAAGCCTCTCTGAGCTAAACCGCGGACAGACAGACAGACGGACATGGCGAAACTATAAGGGTTCCTTGTTGACTATGGATCCTTAAAAACTAGCTTACACAGTCGTAGACTCGTAGTTTCTAAATAACCATGTAGTTCCACTTCTTTGCGACAGGTGGCTCTGTCCGTATCCGTTTACAACTTCAAGTGTCAATAAAATGGAGGGTAAGTCCACATCAAGGAACTTCCGACTACCCTCCGGTATTTTACCGTACAAGTTGTGAGTGCTCCAAGTTTTGACGATCCATCATAAAGTTTAGGTCAAAATAAACCATTTGTTATGAGTTGAAAATTATTTATTGGTCGTAGAAACTTTCTGGTTAATGGTTGAAGTTTTTTGCGTGCTGGCCGTGACTGGGAATAGACCATAACAACCTTGTAAAGTTGTAGCCGTGTGGTTTCCCGCGAAAAGTTTATTGTAGGGGTCTACCTGATGTAGACGTTTATTAAACCATAATTCTTCCAATTCAAACAAAAATATGGTCGAATGTCCGATATTTTCGCTCTAATTTCACGACCTGCCATGATATACTTGGCTATTTGTAGGTGTCTTATGGCCAGTAATCCATTAGAGGTAGGCAATCGACTGTAAGTGCAGACACACCTGCCATTTTCAAAAGTGGACATTACGAAAAGTCGTGTGATGATAAAAATATAGATAATTAAAGACAGTGGGGATAGAGCATCATGAAACATAAGGAAGGGCGCTCTCAAACTTGCTGGAGCAACGAACGGTCGATTTTCGCAGGGTGACTGGAAACAGCTGGATGGGAGTTGCCGAAGAAATCTCTGTTGTGTATCTCATTTTTAATCTGACTTTAATCTGATGACTGCGGTCTAATTTAATCTAAGGGGCCGTCCATTAATCATGTGAGGCTCGAAAGGGGGGAGAGGATGTTTAGCGAAAATCACAAGGGGGGATGAGTAGTAAGATATCAAGTGTATTTATTTTTTCGTCAAAAACAACCTAGTTTCTGTCTAGATATTTTTATCATCAAATCTTTGAAGTATCTTTGTAGGTACTAAAAAATACACGTAATTTTGGGTGGGTTAGCCTTAAACCTCACCACGTATCACCAAGGGGAAGGGGGAATGCTAAAAAACAAAACATAATTAATAGACGGCTCCTAATGACGAAGTAGGTAAGAAGTAAGAGTGTGAGCATCGCGTTGATTGCAGTAAGTATGATCCTTGAAGCCAGAACGCAAAGACCTTGGTAGTACACCAACAGGTTACAATGTTTCAATTAGGTACCTACCTATTATGAAGCCTCTTGGTCCTTATCGCACAACTCAAGATTTCAACTCCTGAAGGACGAGAAAACATAAATTCGTACCTAAACGAGAAGGTATGTGGGTACTTACAAGAAAACCTTACAAAATAATGGAAAATACACAAAGGTCAGAAGCGTCAACCCGAAGGTGCCAAGAACTGGCCACTTAAGTAGGTCCAAATTGTCAACAACAGAGGTCCTTACAACGCTTAATATTTTATCATATCATCATAATTAAATTCGTCGCATGTCCAAGACAATTTTGTGATCCCTTGAGCCTCGACATTTTGTCCAAGGTTAGTTTGGGGACGTTATTTGCCCATCAAGAGTAGGGCTGCCATTCGTGGAAGGCGTCCGGGGAGCGTCCGGGCAGGGTTTTGAAAAAAGTGTCCGGGGCACTTTGCGGCAAGGGAGTCCCGATTGATTGAAGGTTGAATTAATGAATGATACCTATATTTATTTGCAAGAATAATTTTTAGTAGCTTATCTAAGTAAGTACATAATTCTTATTAAGTTCTTCTGTTCTTCTTATCCTATGGGTTTCACTATATTCAGTATTTCAGTCGTACAAATATTTAGATTTTACATCTTGGTCATCTTGATGGTGATGTTTTAAAACAAATAATAATTTTAAAACATCATTTTTCATCGTAAGATTTGTAAGCCGCATAATAATCTAACTCGCTAAAATAGCCGACGCTTTAGTATATACCTACCTCAAACAAGCAGTGTAAATGAATAAAAAAATAAAAACGTAGATAGGTAAACGATGTTTTTATTTAAAAACTATGATTTTTTTTTTCGATAGTGTCCGGGGAAATGCTCAAGTTCACCCAGATGTCCGGGATTTTTAATGTTTTTGTCCGGCGTCGGCAATTACGTGATGGTAACCCTAATCAAGAGTTACAATAAATGTCGTTCGATTATGCCTAACTTACGATTATGAGGTCGGAGTATTAACGACTTCATTTTTCTATTGAATGGCCGTGTTTTATGGGGTGATCTCCGAGATGACAAGTTTCTGCAAGAAAAATGAAAATTTTAGGCGAATTAGGTAAATTTAATGACTACCAAGCATGAGCTTTAAAGCCATGGCCATATTTATTTAGAAATAAGTACCAAATTAGGTACCTACTACCTTCTCATAGGTGGAGACCTATCTACGAATACGAATAGATAGGTAAGCATATTAAAAAAGAAACTTAAGGACATTGTTTGTAGGTACCTGGGTAGGTAAGAAGCGTAGGTAGGTACCTGTCTTTTTTCTATGAAAGGCACTTTAGCTTAATGGCACTCAGGACTGCCTCGGCTCATTAGCATAATAATCTAAGGACTCTTCTCAAGGTAAAGTAAACTAGATATTTGTGGCAGAATCGCCAGACGACTTTCAAAGGAAAAACTTAACCACACATGCATAAAATATAGAATGTGTGTTTCTACCATATATGTTATATGATCTATGGTTTCTACCCAGAAAACTTTTGATATGCATGATTTTTGTTTGGAAAATGTTTTGTAAAATTTAGGCTTTATCAAAACGTGCTACACTGGTCCCTAAAACGTGTCTTTTAGGACGCATCATCACTAGGTATGGAATATAAGTAGGTAGTTAGGCTGGTACCTAACGGTTAGATGGAAGATCTCGAGTATTAGAAAATTAAAACTGAAAATAAAATGAAAAGAAAAAGCCGGACAAGTGCGAGTCAGACTCGCGCATCGAGGTTTCCGAGGTCTTGATTGTTTCCGAGTAAGTATACCTACATTACCTACGGAAGTTTATAAACTATGAAAGCAAAATATTGCAGGTAAGATTGAAGGACAAACATAAGTTTGTTGTTGAAAAAATGTTCTCCTATACATCAATGTACGTCACGGTCAATTCTTAAACCGAAAATATAAGTTTGTAAGTAATGTAATCGTAAAAAAAATATTTCTTAAATGATTAAACTATAAATTACCAATTTTCTGACTTTTTCCTGTTATTGGTACCTACTCTTAGATCTATCTTGTTAAATTTCATGAATCTAGGTCAACGGGACGTTTATTGCGGTATAAACGGCCGTAGGTATCTATTTTTTACGTTAACTTCGAAGTTTGATTTTTTCACAGCTTCAAGGTACGATAGACCTGAGCATATGATTTTGGTATGGGTTAATTTCAATTCGATACCTACCTCTACGCGTTCCTGACAGACAGACAGACAGACAGACGCACAACTAAGTGATCCTATATGAGGGTTCGGTTTTTTCCTTTTCAGGTAGGTACTTACGGAAGCCTAAAAAAAAATACAACCGACTTCCAAATAATAAAAAAACACTACAAAGTATAAAATAACTTTATTTATTATAATTATACTTAATTGTACCTACCTACACCGAGAATAACATAAAACGAAAACAAATTTTAATTAGTTTAATTAACTGTAATTTCGGAAGACTGTTTTTGGTAGTTTCTTCGTCAAATCGGTTCATAAATGACAGAGTTATGTGAACTTATGTGGTAACAAACATAAAAAAAGAATACAAACGAATTGAGAACTTCCTCCTTTTTTTGAAGCCGGTTAAAAGTCCACAATAACAAGGGTGCCTACTGTCTTATCATTCTTATCCCTGAAATAGGTATTTAACTCACCCAGTAGATATAAGGCATTTAATTATAACTACCTACATACATTACATGGAAGTTTGAAGATATAGGTACCTACCTAAAGAGCACATTAAAGTATATATAATGACATAAACAGTAGGTAAGTATTAGTTTACCCGGTCCCTTTCGAAAACCATTAAGTAAACCCGATACTTACTCCGCTACCTACTCCCTCTGACCTTTACGTAAACCCGAGCTGAACAAAAGTATCCAGGATAGGTAGGTAGGTACACTTCTGATCCCTGATGAGGTTGAAGCACAATTAGTGCTAACTTATTTGTCTCAGTAGGTAGTGAAAGTTGGTCTTTTAGTAGGCAGGTTACCCCATATCTACTTTGATAGATAGGTAAGTACTTAGGTTTGAGATGGGTTCGAGGAGCCGCTCTCGCAGAGGAATCTGTTCTCAAATTAACGATAAATAGGTACCTACCTAAGTAGTTCATAACAAATAGTAGAGGGCCAAGTCTGCCATTGCAGTCGTGGCGGGATTGAGGCGGTTTATGGAGCCAAAGATGCAATGGCAAAATACGCGTAAGGTGCCTTGGGGTAATATCGGACGGATTTTCGAATAGTTGCAAGGATGTTGCAAAAACTTTTTTTTTTCAATTTTGGTATAAGGTGAGTGGGGGTAAGTCAGAATGAATTTTTGATGAGATAAACAGTGTTGATTTGAAACTGTTGTGAAACAAAGGGATTTAAGTCAAATGCATAAAATGATGTTTTGGGTAAAAAAGTATAGTCAACTTGTTTCTATAATATTGACAGCAATCTTTTTGAAACAATATTTTATGAAAAAAACGTTAGTAAAATTGGTCTTAAGAAAAAAAATATGTAGGGGAAAGATGAAACGCTGAAGGGGTAAGATTGAAATAGTGACTAAAATCGTATTCATGGTCATTATGCTTGTGTGGTGATCAATAAACCTTCTGCTTCAATAACCTAAATAACTTGAAAATCAGTAACATTCAAAAATCGCATTCTAAATGCAAGAAAAAATAATTTATCAAATAAAATATATCGATCTTACCCCGTTGAAACGGCTGGCAGTCAGGGGTTCTCAACATGTTATGGATATTAAAAGAATTAAATAATCATGCTCATGCATGACTGTCAAGTCTAACTCGGATCGATAAATAAAACACACGTTTTCATTTAGTACCACGTAGCGTACATTATAATTATTTTTATAAAATAAACAACGACAGCAGAATACAATTAAACATTATTAAAAATATTATTTCAAAGGATAGAGGTAATACCTAAACATCACAGTTAAATGAAAGCAGTCGGTAATAAGTACTACTTTTAAAACTAAAAATAAGCTCTTATCAAAAATATATTTGACTTTATCAGATCAGTTGGTTATTCCGCAAAGCAGAAGTAAGTTACTACAATATAAAAAATCACGTACTCGTATTTTTGCGTCCCTTAATAATTAATAAAAAACAACAACAAAACCAGGCACTCTTGCCTTTATAAACGTTACTAAACAGTACTATTATAATCACTGCCAAATTGACATTAAAATTCTAGATAATTGTAAAAAACACCGTTCATCAGAACGCGAGAAATCACTGCATGTTGATCCTAAAACAAAAATAAAAAGTTATCCATATTATTACACAAGTTGAAATTGCATACTTTTAGTGTTCCATGCCGTGGATGATTTACAGATCGCAAATCAAGGTCTCTTTGATATTTATGTATAAAAAACAGAAACATGAAAGAAGCATACCTACCTAAGTACAGATACATTAACACAGTAATCAGCATAAAATGCCTGTATTCCCCGAAGGGTAAGGCAGGGTGTATCTTCTTATCGTGTTGATCAATGGCATTATATTTTTTCTAGACACTGGTCTATAAAAAAAATCTTCCGGTTTGTGAGACAAAGTACTGACTTCACCACACAAACTAGAAGTGTATAGTACGTACGTTAATATTTTGCCAGCTATGTTTAAGTTGTTTAAATTAAAAATTTATTTAAAACTTTAACCATGGATTCAGTAGGTACATAATTCTAGACACCTTAACGTAGAATTTATTCATCCGCTTAAAAATCAGCTGTATACATTGGTACATTTTAATCGTGTAGGTATTGCACTTATGTACAGAGCATCTGACTTTTTTTAAGCCGACAAGCGGTTTAACACTAGAGAGTTTAGAATTATGTACTAATTTCCTTATACAAGTTTTTGTTACGATGTTGTGGAAGGGATACCACAGTGTATTTCAGGTTGAGAACCCCTGACCTTTTGTAGGAGTTTCGTAAACGGGGTAAGATGGAAAGTTCTATATTATCATCTTACCCCGTCAAATTTTGCAGGGGAAAGTTTGAAAGGCACCATAAATCTTAAAATACGTGAAATATAATAATCACCACATTATAGAGCATATTACATTTCAAATCTAATTACGAATATCAAAACAAAATGTTTGTTACTTACCTGTGTAAGGAGATACAGCGAGCGGGGAAAGATTGAAAACTCAATTTTACGCGGGAAATGTAACGTTCGGAGAAATGTCAAATAACACACGATCACCCTCACTTAGCGACTGACGCAGACTGCGGGGCGGGGCAAGACAAAATGGTGTCCACAACGATATTGCCAGCATTAAAAGAATTCCCTGGTATTCGGTGTTATTATACTTTTTTTTATCTTTCCCCGTTTTTTATCTTACCCCCAGTCACCTTACAGCTAATACAGCACATTAATGAAAAATAGTGGAAATTAATAATGATTCAACACAGTGTAATTTTAAATTTAATTTATTTATAAACACTCAATACTTTTTGCTTTGTAAGCCTGTAAAATCAGGACACAATGTTTGTGAATATCATGACGATTTGGCTCTCAAGGGGTAAGTTCGGACAACAATTTAAAACTATTTCTATAGCTAGGAGCACAAGGTGTATGAAAAGAATGTATCCGATCTTTCCTGTTCTTTAACATGACATCAAAAAATCTACCTAATACTACAAACATACATGTACCAAATTATTCTTATTTTTTTCGTTTAATTTGTCCGATCTTTCCCCACGTAACAAATTTAGAAGATATTAAGATTCTCAACGTTTGGTTTTATCCACAAGAATACTACCAAATAAAAATAAAGCAAGCGTATGTTAAAGCGTGATATAAAATTGAAATACTGTACGGTTGGTAGAGAAATGAAGGGAATCGGAATATTCAAATAATGAAACGAATGCGTAGCAGTATAAAATATTATATTATAATAATAATAATATAAAGTATAGAAATCACTAATACGGAATGAAAAAAAATATAATAAAAATGAATACAAACAATTATATTTTACAAATTGTGGCGTTGACGAAAAGAAATAAACCAGTCCGGTCCCGGTCTGCCATCATTGAAGGGTTTTTTTTTTAATAATATCTTGAGTTACATCGAGTACCTCTTCTCTTGATAACCCCCAACCCCACTTTTCCAGTGTTCGTAGGCAGTTTGCCAGTTCAGATTCTAATGCCACTGGGATAGCTGTCGGCCTGCCAAGGGTATTACTTACTATCGCTGTTTTCTTCAGGATTCTATCACTAAGTGTGGATGTAGGTATGCCGTACATTTTTGAAGCGGCTGCATAGGTGAGCTCCTTATAATTTATTTTCTGCATGGCTAATTGCAGCGCTTCTTTTGTATAAGAAGTGGCCCGCGAAGAGGTTCGGGAGTATTTACGTGGCATCTGCAAGTGAATTGTTGATATAAGTATCTAATATGAGCCCAGACGCAAACCCTAACATCTCAATAACAGTTACGTAAGTTTTAATTAACTTATTGCTAATCCTTTGAATACTTCCTCAAATTTCATTTAAAATTAATGTCATAAAAAAAACAGATAGCTGCAGAGTCGAGCAGTGGGTTCCTTGGTTATAAGCGCCATATTGAAACGATTACGAACACATTAAGTAGGTACCTATTTAAAATTAAATTTAAATCATGTGTAATAAAAGTTTGACAATCACTGCCAATTTCGAAACGGGTTAAGACCGGATATTTTTGTCCGATCTTTACTCGAGATGGGTAACACCGGATTTCAGCCTACAGAGGTAGTAGACATATCTGGATTAGTTTTATCATGTTATCACTGCTTAAAACTTAGTATTTAGGCAAAACAATACCAAAATAAGCTATACTTTTGCTAAAATATGCAAATACGAATGAAGGTGAAAGACCGGATAAACAAATATTTCATAAAACTTACCTTGTTTTCTCTAACGGCGTGTAGTACACGTCCGAGTTGCCGAAGCGACTTGCGGTCACTGCGGAACGGGGCGGAACATAATGACGTGGCGCGCAATGTGGCTAGCATTACAAAATATAGCCAAATAAGTGGGATATTTGATTTCTACCTTCTTACCCCTGCGCCGATCTTACCCCAACGCACCTTACCTATCAAATGATGTTCTTCAACACTCTTGCGAAGAAAAAATATGTGTGAGAAATTTCTATACCTAAGTATAGAAATTTTTCCGCACTAAAAAGCTGTGCAGCAGTGAGGTGGTTCCTGCCAGGGTTGCGGAATTTGTTCGAAAGAGTCACCGCGGCCCTGGAACGCAAAGGGCTTTAGAAGGAACACGGATGGGTTTTAGTCAGTAAGAGTCTGACACGCCCTTCCGCTCCGCCCAGAGCGGAAGAAGTCATTTGATGATTTCCCATCCATAAAAAAAAAAAAAAAAGCAGTGAGGTGGTTACTAACTAAACTTCTTTCAAAGGTAAGCAAGCTTGCTCCATCGTCGACCACATCATCGCCATCCATTAAGGGAGATACCTAGTGGTCAATAGATTACTGAATGTCTTTTCTAATTAGAAAGAAAACTAAAAAAAAAAAGTACAACCGACTTCCAAATAAAAAAAAACACTGCTAAGTATAAAATAACTTTAATTTCGGATATCGGTTTTAAAATACGAAGAAACAACCAAAAACACCGTTTTTATTTTACACTTTCTAGTGGTACACACCCACACCTTACAACACCACTGGAAAGTCACAGGAAAGCAAAAGGCGCAATTTCGTTTACTTGGATGGTAGGTGATATTTCTGATCCAATCTCATAAAAAAAATACAAATCGGTTCATAAATGACGGAGTTATGAGGTAGAAACTCAGACCATAGAAATATAAAAAAATACAACCGAATTGAGAACCTCCTCTTTTTTTTTGAAGTCGGTTAAAAAGGCATTTAGTTAGTTTACAGTGGAACTCTGAATGCATTTTCTGTAGGCAAAACGGTAGTCTCAGCCTTTTTTTTCAACTATTGGAAGGCACTATCCACTACATATAACCACTATCTCACCTACTGATGGTAGGTAAGCGATTATGTGGTCGAAGATGGAGCACGCTTGCCTAGAAGTAACCTATTCACTCTTGGCTTAATGACTCCTAGGTTGTAGCTATCAGGAAACACAGACTCTGGCAGGGAATTCCACTCATTAGCTGCACCTACGCAAAATGAAAGTGTTCACAAAACGGTGTTGTGCGTGAGGGTGGATATCCACCATGTACCTACCGGTGGCGCATCGCTGTACGTCTTGTGGTCCGATGATGGATCGGGCTTGGCGGAATTAAACCAAGTAGTTATATACGCAATACTCCCCATAATGCAACCGATAGAAAACTGACAGGCTAGCAACTCGGCATCGATGCTCAAGACTTTGGAGCTTCGACTCAACGAATCTATCATTACCGATGATCCTCTTGGCTCGTTTCTCAATTGACTCAAGGAAGGGCATCAAGCTGGTATCTGGAAGATCCGTCCCAAAGATGAGAGCAGTAGATTCTCCATACACGATCGAGCTTGCGCTTGATAAAGTTTTAGCAGGTGTTCCGGCGTGAAGTTCCTAAGTACCTACTCATTTTTTAATTCAACGTTTCTATTTCAATCTAGACAGACAGACACATAGAAATATAAAATATATCTATGGACAGACACATCACCGAAACCGAATCCGTTACAGGCACTAAGATCTAATTTTCAATCCCGTATGCAAATGAAACAGCCAGCCGACCACTAATTAACTTGGAGAAGCTTAACAGTCCGTCTAAAAGGCAAATCCATTTGAATGTGGCGAGCTGCATTTGCATCCACACTGCACTGGCTGTATGCAGATGAGATGGCCATTATGTTTGTAATTGAATTGACGGTGACTAGTACCTACGAGAATAGAATAGAAACGGTTGATAATATAGAGATCGAGATGAAAACTAACAAAACTGATTTGCATTCGTACCCTCAACGTAAGGTTCAGTTGAAAATCAGCGTGTTTTCCTGGACTTTCTTGGCGCAGCCGTACTGAGACACACAATGTTCGGTACCTATTATTATAAAACAATTTTGTAGATAGGTAGGACATTGTGTGTATCTGTGCTTTCCATACTTGGCATACGGCTAGTAGATCGAGTTCCAATTATCAACATCTAAAGGCGTAGGTACGAAAGTTTTCGACATCTAACTGAAATGGGGCTGGGCAGGACACATGGCAAGGCGAGGTGATAAAAGGTGGAGTAAGGCGGTGACCGAGTTGCTTCCGTGGACTGGAAGAAGTGTGGATCTCCGGCGGCGAGATGACGACTTCGTTGCTATCGCGGGTAGAATCTGGATGAGGCTGACACAGGAACGTGAAAATTGGCACAAGAAATGAGAGGCCTATGGTCATCAGTGGGCGAAGTTGGTCTGTGGATCATGATGAAGTTTATCTGTATGTGATGTGCTAAATAAACATGTTTTCTCTTAATTGCAGATAAATTTGTGATGCTTACTTTTGCGGTTTCTTCTTTTAGAATTTAGAACGGATGGTAAAAGTATCAACATCATAAACATGTTTGAGGTACTTTATCGGTCGTTTATCTGTCCGTTAACGCTATTTGCCAAGACGCTATTGGTTGGTTATTGGTTAACGGACAGATAAACGGCCGATAAAGTATCCCAGAAACCGGGCATTCATGAATGAGTTATATTTGTCTACAGTGACATCTATACCGCCACCGACGAACTATAAAATGCCCTGTACAAAATTCCTACATCGAAGTACACCGCGCGATCCTTAGGCCGTTTTTATATTAGGACGTTAGCAGCGCGACAGTATCGCGTTTTAATAAGAAACGAGTTAGTCACGCATTAATAAGGCATGTGCTACTATCGCGCTGCTAACGTCTGAATATGAAAATAGTCAGGGGATCCGCCTTTTTCCATGGTTGCGAGACTTTACACCTTTACACCTCCCATACATCTTTGCAAGAGGTGTCTCAGTCAATCGTAGGACCAGTGGTTTTTTTGGTTTTTAGAAGGGCAGACGTAGTTCATTGGCAAAAGCTAGTTGCAATAGGTATTATTCAGGCCCGAAACATCCTAAGTGCTGCCAGAGACAAAAATGTTTATTTGAAAACAAAACTGTCTTATTATAGCCTAAAAATTAATGTGTAGAAAAAAAACAAAGTTAATTTTTATTTTACGTTTTATTTTCAGCTAGGTACTCAATCATACCTACATTCAACATTGTACTTAATAGATTGTGGATTTCTGAGCTAAACAATCATCAGTTTAGTAGTTTAGAGTTCAACATAATGTCAATATAATTCAAGTCATTGCTTTAATTAAAAATACCCGTAAAATATTGAGTTCTTCAATACTTCAAACTTCCGTTTGCAGTTTCGTTGCGGACTTAAATATATGCTGTTTGAAGTACTTCAATTCCTCTATGCTTTCAAGAATATCATCCACAGATCGGTGCCTAAACTTCTTCTGAGGCATAAGGGAAAATTCTTTTTGATACCATCGCTTTGCCAACTCCTTTATTGTACTGACATCTATTACTCTATAGTGTAAATAATTGTCTAGTATTGGCATATATTTTCTTATAAATAAACGGTCCATGTAGACACTGTTACCACCCAATGGACATTTCTTCTCTGGGGCGTGGGATTTGACAAAATCCAGAACTTGTTTCTCAGCATCTTTCAGTGAAACATTTGATTTGCGACTAGCCTCCGTCAGTCCGCTCTGTAATGATAATAAAACATTGTAAATCAAAAAATAATTTGTCTTCAAGCAGCCGTAAAAATATTGCAGTATATTTTTTTTCTGAAATTGTATGTTTTTCTAATTTTGTTCACGAAATTAGAATTACATGGAATGAATAAAATTTTGTTAACAAGACTGTTCTTTATTTATGCTGCCAAGTAGAAATATTATTGAGATGCTTCCGATGGGAAGTCAATAGGCAGAATGCTTCCTGGGAAAGAGATGTCTTTCATGCTTACATGCTTGAAAATTGCAAATGTCAAGATATTGGCATAAAAATAAAAGGGATATGGACAACATATCCCTTTTATTTTTATGCCAATATCTTGACATTTGCAATTTTCAAGCATGTAGCTGAGCTATTATGTGACTGCCTATTGGTGAGTAGTCAAGTACATCATCTAAGAATATTCGCAAGGCATTGCAAGTATGTGGCCATCCTAAAGGCAAATCAAATGTGCAGCTTTGTTAATATCACAACTTTGATATTATACAAAGAAATTAATTGTGGAATGTTTCAAATTAAGTTAATAATTAATATCAAATAGATGAAATCAATACCTCACCATGCTGAGCAACACACCAGTCATTCATTTCGTTCAGGACGCTGTCTGGCTGATTGATAACTATGTTCGGCCCTTTAGCGATAACATTCAAGTCTGAATCAGTCACCACACAAGCAATTTCCAAGATATGGTCCTTTTCAATGTCTAAGCCAGTCATCTCAAGGTCTACCCAGACTATTCTCTTAGCTGCATTCTTAACTGCTGATAAAGACATAGCAGTGGACAATTTGGAACCTGAAAAGTAAGTAAATGTATGCTAAGCTAAATCAAACCTTTTAATGTATGCCATGATATGAAATAAAGGTTCAACATAGTCGTACTTACTGGTCGAAAGAAGCCTAACAGGAGGTTTTGTTAAATTAACAAAACTAGATCTTAGATAGCAGCGTACAATATTCATTTATTCTTGCTGTGATGATGTGTATTTTTACAGAAACTAAAATATATTTCCAATGGATTTAAACATTTAGGTTATGGTCGCGAACAACAATCTGACATTTGACAATCAATAAACTACAGCGTGACTAGTCTATCTTAGTTGTGTGCACAGTCTCGAACTTGGGCCGGACCGAGCATCGGAAATAATTCACTCCGTACGAAATCTGTCAGTTTGGAATAGCCAGTGGTTCCATAACTTTTATCGTACGTGCCACCCAACCTTGTTCAGTCAGTAGTGTTGGCCCAGTGGAAACGACCACGTCGACCACCACTTACGAATTGTAGCTTGTGTGCGAAACCAAACTGGCAAATGAAATACATTGCCCCTGCTCTCAAAAGTTGAAAGAAATGTGCCATCCATCGAATAGCTCGTAAGAGTCGTAAGTCGAGGTCTCGTGGACCACTCCCTGTCTCTGAGGCCTGAATCTCCAGCATTAGAAACATTATTAGTATGTACCAATTTCATAAAACCCATAAATTGGTTACAGTCATAGTGATAACATAGCTAATTTAATGACTCTCGTTTAATGACTTGCGTTGCCAAGTAGTAGAATATAGGGCCCAGGGAGCTTTAGGGCACCCCGACACGTATAGGTTAGGTTCCTTTGAACTGCAGACAAAGAAACAAAAAAGAAGGAAATATAACTTTAGGTTCAAATTTAGAATCGTTTGGCACGAGAAAGAGGGTGAAAGTGGAAGGGAGGGAGGGTTGTGACCCTTCTCCCCTGGCACCACTTCCATGAAAAGGTTTCTGAGGAAAAAAAATTGTATGCTCACCTCAAAACACTAAGTTGCCAAAAAAGGCGTAAAAATTAGACCCCGCTATCCCCTTCTAACCCAACCTGTCCGAGTCACGGTGCCCCAAGTCCCGAGTTCACTTGCATCCTAAGTTCTCCTAGTAACAATAGTAACATTGGTAATTTATTATTATTACCAACTTTATCCAAGTCTTACAAGAAATAGATAATGTAAAATAGTTAGATTATTTCATACATTCTATGTTATTTATCAATTTGTCCAAATTGAGTGGATATTATATATAATGGTTATTATATATAACTGTTTCACTGTAACAGATTTACTATGTCGGCGATCGCGGGTCGGCCTATTTGCTTGTGAGTTTAAGGAATGGAATCCAGTCGAATTCAAAGACGCCGTACGTTCAAACATCAGTGAGGTTTATATCCTTTCCTGTTTCTTTATAACCTTTCATTTCTTGGTTTTCTGAAATATTCTGAATGAACGTCTTTCACAATTGACCATAAACCAAGAAAGAAAAGTAAACTGAAAAGTCTATATTTTTTATCTGTGCTTTGTGGACTGTGATTCTTTACGATTGTCATGGTGCACTAAGGGTTGATTTTGTTTTTGTTATATTTTCAATATTTCCTGTAGATTAAGCCCTGCGAATAGCGACCAACATGATCAGGCTAATTACTAACCAATGTCGTTGCATCAAGAAATCGCGTAAGTAAATAAAATTTTGCAGCAAATGTCATAACTAAACCTTAACCTAAAGCGGAATTTGATTGATTATTATGTACACCTATGTATGACTTCATCATGGAAACTGTTATGTTTACGTAAAAGTATCATATAGAATTATTTATAAAAACAGGACCTAAAAGAGTAGGCGTAAATAAAAATACGTCAACACCTGTAAATTATCTAATTATTATTTTTGTTTCATCATGAGTTCATAACCATCACATGGTTGCTGCGGTTCTATTGACTTTAATTTGAGCAAAATAAATAAAAGGAATTTTACCTCAATTTATTTACTTTATTTTTACCCAATAAAGCCAACTGGATTATAACATTGAATAATCATTCAAAATCAGTTGTTGTCTAATTCTCTTATTATATGATTTTCAAAATGTTTGTAGCAATGTATGTTTGTGTTTTTTCTAGCAATACAATGGGAGAACAGGCAGTATCAAAACTTTCCATACATAACATTTTCAAGGTCATTGTCATATTATACAATCCAGCCTATTGGACTGAATTATGATGTTACACAAAAACCTTTCAATTCAAGAGTTTACTGTCACCCACAGTCCATCAGGTCTTTCTCAACCAGCAGATATTACTTTGACAAAGAACCACTAAAACCATCCTCAAAGGTTGAAGCTACTGTTGAAACCATTAAGAAAGCCATAGAAGAAAAATTAAAAGGCCCACAAACAGGAGCCCCCCCAAAAAAGCCTTTCAAAGAACGCTTTATGAATGAGCTTAAACACTACTATCACGGTTTCAGATTACTTTTCATTGAAACAAGGATCTCAGCATACTTTTTCTTTAAAATTTTAAAAGGTGACACATTAACACGAAGGGAACATAGGCTTCTGGTCACAACCATTGGTGATCTGTTTAGAATGGTTCCATTTATTGTATTTATAATTGTCCCATTTTTGGAATTTTTCCTGCCTTTTTATATCAAACTGTTTCCAAATGCATTGCCATCTACATTTGAGAGTAGCAGTCAGAAAGAAGCTAAGTTAAAGAAACATTTAAAAGTGAAGTTGGAGATAGCTAAATTCTTCCAGGAGACTTTAGATCAGATGGCTCCGCAGGCCAGTAATAGGCATTCAGAGCTGGCCAGAGAGTTCTCTAATTTCTTCAGTAGAATCAGAACATCAGGAGACGTTGCAACAAGTGAGGAGATCATGAAGTTTTCTAAGTTATTTGAGGATGAGATCACATTGGATTCATTGCAGAGACCGCATTTAGTTGCTTTGTGTAAGGTGGTGAATGCAACCTCTATTGGTACCAGTGCCATGTTACGGTTTAATCTTAAGATGAAGCTGAGGTCTTTGGCAGCTGATGACAAAGTGATTGCTAAAGAGGGGGTGGAGAGCTTAAACTTCAGTGAGTTGCAGCAGGCTTGTAGAGCGAGAGGTATGAGGGCTTATGGTGTGTCTGAAGAGCGTTTGAAAAAGGAACTGAGAAATTGGCTTGATTTGTCCCTAAACGAGAAGGTGCCGCCATCTTTGCTGCTGTTGTCAAGAGCTTTGATGGTGCCAGAACATGTCCCAACCACATACAAACTGAAGGCGACCATATCTGCTTTGCCAGAACATGTTGTTACCCAGACAAAGGCTGCTATTGGTGAGAAGGAGGGCAAACTAGACTTCAAGGTAAAAACATTTCTTATTTTAGTTAAATACATTAGTTTACATATCTATTGGCCGATATAACTTTCATTTACTTGGGAACTTTATCTTTGTGCTGTTCTTTAGTAACAGAAAACAAAGGGATATTATAAATTGATTAACACTCATTCATTCATGCAAATAGGATTCAATAATACATCAACTACACATTGGAATTGTATTTTTTATATATCCCAATGTTGGTTAATTACAGGCTAAAGCAGAAGCTATCAAACTAGAAGTTCAGAAGATCAAGGAAGAACAGAAGGAGCACCTGGAAGCAGAGAGAGAGAAAGAGATCCTGGAAGCCAAGAAGAGGGAGAAAGAGAAGGAAGAACTTAAGGATAAGGCACCAGTCATTGACCTTGAAGGTGGTGCCCCTATGGTCGACCCGGCTCCAGTAATAATAGTTGATTCACCCAAACAGAAATCTGAGGAAGGTCTCTCTGGCAAAGACATTGAAGTTATTGAAGACGCTTTAGAGAAATTAGGTAAGTTCATATTGGCAGTTTCCCATATTTTTTTGTATGTACTGAAGTTCAAGTTTGTGTTGTTACCTTAATAATTACGTATTCTTCACGTTTTGTCATTGACATAAATAGATTTATGTATGTGTGACATGTGCTCAAAACGTATTTGAACTCTGAATATTTATGTGCCTTTGAGTTTACAAGCTGCTTTGTCGTGATGTAGATCTATTTTCTTTCACTGCGTTTCCTTATCTCCAGTGATCCGCGTCGGTAGTTAGGTAGGCGGTAACGTGTTTCCGGTTAAATCTAGATTTCTGCATACATTATCAATTATCGTGCACATTGCACTAGCGCGTTCATAATATTTTAACATGAGTCAACATAGAAGTTAATTTTAAAATGTATGTGCTATCTTAAAATAATTTTGTGAACATAACTGATAAAAATCGGGCGTCTTGTATTTGAAGGTAAATAGGGAGATATGGTAAGTGGGTCATTTTCACAAAAAGTGTACAGTATTAAAAACATGCCGAAATTTTATTTTTGGATTGTTTTTCGTATTTTTACTTAAAATTACAATTGCTATTCTTTCTACTATATGAAAATTATTATAAAACCTCATAATTAGGATTATTTACTGAAATACAACAACTTTATTGCCCCTGGGGAACAAAATTAATTCCATTCCGAAACGAATGGCTTTCGTTTATAGAAATAAAATAAAACTCATTTGAAGTTAATCAAATAGTATAATTGGTTAACGATATTTTGTACTTCAATACAAAATAGATGAAAAATAAAATCAACAATAGTCAATCATCATTTTAATCTCCATTACGTTACTCTTTGGACCAAATTAGTTAAATAATTTCTGTTATGTTTCTCATTTAGGATACGTCTTAGGAACTCTTTTTTTTAATTACATTAATCAAATGATTTCACTCTTAATTATCAAAATCTAATAAAAATTAAATAGCGTTTCCCTCTAAAAATAATATTTAAAACAAAACATAAAATAGGACAGTCACGNTAAAAGAAAACATAAAATAGGACAGTCACGGAATAGACTATTCCTATAACGGAATAGAATTCTTAAGACTATTGCACATTATCAAAAAAATTAGATCAAATTATTACAAATATTCTCTATTATTTGCTACTCTCAAACGATACATTTTCTTTCTTATTGTTTGTAATATTGTATTGTGGTATTGAACATTTATTCTTATTTATC
This sequence comes from Mamestra configurata, assembly GCA_002192655.3. Taxonomy (NCBI): domain Eukaryota; kingdom Metazoa; phylum Arthropoda; class Insecta; order Lepidoptera; family Noctuidae; genus Mamestra; species Mamestra configurata. The sequence continues at coordinate 216,915 of NDFZ01005162.1, forward strand.
GCAGTTTAGTACGGACGCCGCAATTTCCTAATAGTAATTAAATTAATTTTATTCATACATGTGGTGGTAGGTGCTTCGGAGGATGTAGGTTCTTTATTCTTAGTTTTGTTATTTTCAATGTCAGACTTTTTCGCTTTTTGCACTTTTTTCTGTTCTCTCCATTTTTTTCTCTGGTCTGACTTTTATTTTTTCTGATAATTCCGTTATTTTCTTATTCTTTAATTTTATTCTATTCAAATCCTTTTTCTTATACTCTTCATACCTTTCGGGGTCTTTCTTTAGTTTTTGTTTAGAAATTTATCAACGTTAGGCCAACCATTTTTACTAGGTAGGTAGTACCTGGAAAAAACACTCTGAATGTCAACTAATTAAAATAATTTTATTAAAATGCATACATTTTACTACAACTTGTATAATTTTGAGCACATTAATTTCGAGAATATAATGAAAAACAACTAAAATAACTTTAAAACCTACTAAGTACTTACTTAACTTAAATATTTCATATNCTCACGAGATTCAACGAATCCTAAATTTTGATTCTAATCTTGAAAATTAAAAGCAGAATATTTTTAGTATTTATTTCCTTTGGGCCAAGTTCTTTTGCAATTGTATTGAGTGCTTTTATCATTTGTATGCTCAGTATTCCACAATCACCAGTAAATTCTATAAAGTTCAATGAACTTATTTGATCTTTATTATGAACTTTATTATAGCAATACAGAATAAAGCGAAATAGTGATACAAAAGCGGCTTTCAAATAATTCTCAAAGAGATATTAAAAAGTGATCAAATTAACACAAAGGGCTCAAAACAGCTATTTTATAGGAACTAGCACTAACAAGTCTAAAGCAACTTGGGAGGTAACCAATTCTATGAAATTTAATATTCCTAAAATGATAGCAAGACATTTTAATGATTATTTTATAGACTCAGTTCAATCGAATGCCGATAATTTGCGAATAATACTCAAACAGACACATCATCAGGATTATATATCTAATCTATCTAAACTAATATTATAAAGAGTAAAGATTAGTTAGTTTGTTTGTTTAGAATTAAGGTTGATAATGTACATGTAAACTACACTTCAAATTACTCAAATCGGACCTTTCGTTTTAAAGTTACGACGGGCATAAAAATGGTCTAAGTAAGAAAAATGTTACGGTTTGAGCGAACTGGGGAGAATCTTAACGCTTAGTCCGATGAAGCTGAAACACGGCATTAATGTTTTGGATAAAAAAAGAAAAATAACAAATATTTGGATTTTTCGATGCTCTAAGTAAGAAAAATGTTGCGGTTTGAGCTAACTGGGGAGAAACTTAATGCACGGCATTAATGTTTTGGATAAAAAATTAAGAATAACAAATATAAGGGGCGAAAAGGGTTGATGAATTTTTCAGGGGAGGACATTATTGCTTACTTCAATTTACGTGGAAATTGGAATGAACAAGCTAAAAGTGGGAAATTTGAAACAGATCTAACAATGTTTACATAGTCAACCTCTGGCGGGGTGAACGGGGTGAACTGGGTGGATAGTAGGCTGATCCTGAGACCGTTGAATGGATATCGTAGTGCTTAATTTTCCAAAACTTACCTTTAAAAAGGGTTTGAGGGGGCGTTGAAGTTTGTGGAGTACCTACTAAATCCGCGCGGACGAAGTCGCGGGCGAAGTGCTAGTTATATATAAGTCAAAAAATTACATTAAGGTTACGTTATTTTAATGAAAATGGTAGTGGGACAGTGCTAAATTAATACCTTCTACCTTCATTTTTGAACATTAAGGTAATATTGCTGTGTTTATAAGCAACAACATTATACAATATTGTTAAAAACTGACCGCAGATTCAAAGTTTTAGTGTTGTTTTTCTTAAACGTACTTATTATTCTTTAAAAAAAATAGAAAAGTTGTGGGACACACCCAAAACACGATGTACACTTTTTGTGAAAATGACCCAGGTATTGGTCCAATGATCTCTGTGTTGATAACACTTGGCATCCTGCTCTTTAAAATTACATCCCACCTGTTATTGACATTTAACCTTCCTATGTAAAGTGCAATCGATAATTTAGGTAGACTGCCGTATTCTAGATTATTTACTATCGTGATATGATATCAATTTGCTCACGTTAGAGTTGCGTTTTGGAATTATTCCATACGACATTTATGCCAGAAAACATTCTCAACAAATGGAAAAGTAAATTTTCACGTTCTGTTAAAACTTCACCCATCTAAAGTAATAAAGCTATAGTGTTGCTGATTGACATAAACATCTTTTTAGACAGTTCCATTAGGATTAATTACGAGAACAGTCTCGGATAAAGTAAAATTTCATTTAGAAGTTTTACTGACGTTACGCGTGTGTGTATCGTCTTCCTTTTTTGTTTACGTGAAAAAAGAACAAATACGTGTCCAATATTTTTTGGAAATCTTATCTGACGGAGTAATAACATGTTTTCAGTAAAATACCCTATGGTATAAGTATTGGAGTTTGGCAACATGCAACATTCTTTCGGAGAATAAGTCAGATATTTTAGTACGCAGGAAAACTCAGTGCATTGAGTATGCAGAGCAATGACTTACAATGTTTGTAAATAAAGACTTCTCGAATGTTACATGGTGATATAGCTATTATTGCACAATGCAACTACAGACAGATATCCGTCGACTACCTACTCGAGTACTTCGTTCGCTTAATGACTACATCCTGCGAACACGACTACTGCTAAGAGTTCCTGGATTCGAGTCCTATTTCGGGTAACGTTTTTTCGGGGTTTTTCATCAGCAAGTTCTCAGTTGTAGACTGTATTTGTGACTGGTTGGCAAAAGGTTCGCCTCTATTCATGGGGTTTGGACATGAATGCACTTCTGCCAAACACTTCGGGGAATACAAGCTTCTTATTATATTACCTATGCTACAATTTTGGTTATTTAGTCGACTTCTACCTAAAGATTTGTTGTTGTTATATATCATTATTATAAATATACCTACTGTTTGTTTCGGTTTCCGCATAACCCATAGCCTTCCTCATGAATGTGGCTAGCATATACAAAAATAATTTTCCAAATCCGACTGGTAGTTCCAGAGATTAGCGCGTTCAAACAAACAAACACTTCAGCTTTATTATATTATTACAGATAGATTCAAGGAAGGAAAATAGGAAAGCGAAGACTAAAAACAAACAACTTGTCATGCGCTATATTTGTGCAATGTGTTATTGCACAAATATAGCGCTTTAGAGATTTGAAACAGTTTCAAATATAAAAGAGATTTGAAACAGTTTCAAAGATGAAAATGGAAAAACAATATGAGAAAAACCTTTTCATCCGCGATCAAACGTTTTCCCTATAAAGTATTATTGTATTTATTTTCTTGGATTACTGCCAAGGTCCGTTTAGCTGTTAGGGTCGTCCATTCACCTTTGTTTTGGCGGAGATTTTGGCCATACACAGTTACTATCGTACGATCTCAGTATTACTGAGAAATTCCGTTTTCTGTGCCAGAGTTTCTCAGTACGGTTTTATTGAGGCATGCTCGTAAAGTGACTTAGATTTCTGTGTATTTTAGTGAAGTGGATATTATTGATGATACATCCGAACATTTGCGAAAGATTTTGCAGTAAATCTGACTTAACCTCTCAAAACGCTTGCCATCCATTCGACTCGATCATCGACAACTCTCCTTCATCCACTCTGCGAAGATCTTCACTGTACCTATCCGGAAGGCGTATTTCCCAAGAAATTAGATATGCCTTTTTTTAAAGTCTGATGTTCTACGATAGACTGCAGTCTTTTTCTCCATTTCGAGTCAGTAGTATACTTTTTAGATCATTTGGGCCCAGTAGAAGGCCACCGTATACGTAAATAGCAGCATCAATGGCGTTCGCGAACACGCCAAAGTATATTTCCATAATGTGGTAATTTCTATTAATTTTTTTTTATGTCATCCACAGCTGAACAAAAGAAATCCTTGCTTCTTGAGAAAGAGAGCATTCAAGAACTTAAGGTACAGCTTCTGGACTACAATGAGGATGTCAAAGAAATGGACGAGATTGTCAAGACCAAGCAGGCTGACCTCAAACTATCGAAGGGTGCTCGCAGGTATTGTATAGCTTCTTTAAATTATAGTAAAATTGAATGAGTGACCACGCAAGTCGCATATCATCTAAGCGACTCGTCGAGTTTGGAAGTCGGCGGTCGGGGATTAATAAGAGGTGTTTGCGACTTCTATCTCCTCTGTCAGTCCTTTGATGTATGGACGTAAAAGGAGTATGTAAGAAACGTTACAGGCGTTCTGTAGTTTCTGCCTGACCCAATGGGAAAAAAATGTGTGTTGTATGTATGTAAAATAAAATTATTAAATATTATTAGACATACACTCCGAAACTTGGGCCCACCTTTAACATGCATTCTAGTTTACCCAATATCCATGAATACTTGTTGAAAAAACATACTGGTAATATCTAATAACAGTTTTAAAATGCAACTAGCTTTTGCCCGCGACCCGTTTTTCCCCATTCCCGTATTTCCCCATTCCCGTATTTTTCCCCGTTCTCGTATAGCTCACAGCCTTCCTTATGAATGTGGTTATCATATACAAAAAGAATTTTCCAAATCCGACTGGTAGTTCCAGAGATTAGCGCGTTCAAACCAAGAAACTATTCAGCTTTATTATATTAGAATGAACTGAGTACTTAACTACCTAATTTATTAATAAGAGGATCTGCTTTCCGATAAGAGAAATACGATGATAAAATCTGTATTTAAATTCATCATAGTAGGCATTATAATATCACTTCCTCTTTAATTATTTAAAGTGTAGGTATGTGTCCAAAAATAACATTCAAACAATATGATAAGGATTTGGGCAATCAGTATTATATTTTATAATCGAGTTTGTTACTATCTTCATAATCCACTGCAGCATTGTTTTGTTGATTGATTAGGTATTATTTCCAAAAATAAATTTTGTTACCAACGTGTATTAGATCACGTTGTATTTATGTAGCGGCATCAATGAAAAACTAAGAAGCGAAATTTGTTCGGCAACAAAAAGAACCGCAACGTCAGCGACGAACTACGAACGAAATTCTGTATCGCGCAAGCAAAGTTCTCCGTGCGATTTGAACACATACAACAGTCCGAATATCAACTATCGGGCAGTTGCCCACCAGACACAACAACCGTCTGGTCGGAGGATCCTCCAATTTTCAGTGGAGGTATGCGGGACTTTATCTCTGTTGCGCATATACCTCTATAATTAATACTACAATGTATACATAGCTTCCTCTCCATGTACATAAACTCCTCCGTGCCTCGGAAAGCACGTTAAGTTAGTCCGGCTGTCATTTGTAGATCTTCGGCAATCTTACATCAGTCTTCAGATAAACATTCGCTGTACGGAAAATACTGGTATTCAGTTAAATCCGGTTTGACTGGAAGCCGACCCCAATATACTTGGCATTTAATTATGTACATAGCTTCCATATGGTTTCTATAAAAAAAAATATTCTCAGTGACACCATAACTATTGTGCGAGTGACGAAATCGTCCTGCTTAGTGCGCAACATATAAAAAAGACGCCATCTTTGTTTTGGTTTCACCTTGACTAATCGTATCAGAACATCACTCATGTTCACGCTTGCACTTTTTACAGATTATACAAGGCTGTAAACAACATGATAGGCAAACTGGATGCCGCATTAGTGACGCTGGAAACCAAGGAAAAAGCCCTGATGACCACACTGGAGCAATCTAAATCAGAACCCCAAAAGGCGAAAGAACAACTGATCCAAATTGATGAACTGATGCATTCCATTAAAAGCCTTCAGAAGGTACCTGATGAGGCCAAACTGAAGCTCATTCAGGACGTCCTTGGAAGGCTAGACGATGACTTCGACGGGCAGTTGAAGGTTGATGATGTTTTGAAGGTATGTATTGCCTTATTTTGGTATCATGTTTGTATTACATGCACGCTACTTCTTAGCGTGTCGATGGAGTCGGCCAAGAATTCGGTTACGAGTTTGGAGCCATCAGTTCCTGAAACGAATGGGCAGGTAAAAGGACACGCAGCAGATGGTACTAAATATCTCATCGCCTGTGTTACAACACCATGTGTAGGCTACATAAAGCAGAAAAAAGCCGTTGGGCTCCTAATGATGCCAAATTCTCAATACATGGCAAAATTTAAGAGCACGGGTTCCAATGCGACACAGTTCAAAGTTCAGTTTATGAATGATAGCAACAGACCATAGGGGGCCGTACTTTGAACTTTCACGTGCGCGCGATAATAGTATCATGTCATGATTGAAACAAAACATAAGTTCGTGCATTTTACTTAGTTCAAAGATTGATAAATTTCCTACGTACAAGAATGTGTACTGAAATATTTTGTTCAGTTAAAATGATGTCACAAACTGAAATAATCTGAAATAGTTCTCCATCCGTAGCTTTAACAGTAATTCAATCGTTATAAACGCCAACACCCCGGTTTCCGAATTGAAAATTTGAAGTTAGAACTTGTCAGACTCTAGTAAACTGAACATAGTATTGGTTATGGAAAAATCTGTGTTCAATCAAAGTTTTCTCCAATCAAAACATGCCAAAGGTGCTTTTTTTGTGGGCAGTCCCTCGTAGTTCAACCTAGGAGGTTGTCGACTGCTTAACCGGACTTACCAGTGGCGGCCTTAATATTAATATTAAAGCCTCCAGCCAGGGCTTATTAAAAAACTTACAAACTAAGCGACTACACGCTAAGGGCACCCCCTGTGGGGTAAGGGACTCGGCTAAGGGCGTCGCTGTGGGGAAGACAGCTAAGGACGGGCTAGATCGAACTAGACATGCCAAAGGTGCTAATACTACCTAGTATGTAACAGTAGTGTCGATAAGGACTCAAGGTCAATGTCAACCTTCCACCACGCTGACAAACACGTGACTGACCGTATCAAATACCCCGCGAGTGATTATAAACGCGATAACATAGTATATGACCTCTTTCTGTTCACAACGCTAGACTTCCGTGTTATCACTACTTTAATAATAATCTTCACGGTCAGAGTAAAAAATGTATTTTAAGTTAGCTCCTTCTTGATAAAAACTTGACATTTAAGGCTTGATGTTGTTCTAACCTTTGCCTGAAAAAAAAAAGAGTATATGGTTATGTAATGTTTTGGTTACGAAATCACGAATTATAAATGTTGTTTATTCGTGAACGTTTATTTATAAGATAATGAGTTCACGAAACATCCGGACTATCTTAGACTAAAATTAGACTATCAAACGAGAGAAACCCTTTCATCTCCATTCTTAGGATTACCTACGGTGGATTATACAAAGCAGCATATATGTTTATAAACGGTGTTATTGACTTCTAGAAAACGTGGTAAGGTCAGACGTCTGTAACGGTCACTGACCTCATGACTTTAGTAGCAGCTAATATTTTTAGTTTCAATATTTTCTTTATGACGTGCCGTCTGTTTCAATAATCGCGTTATTATATTAACTTATGCACGTGTGATGAATAGAATCGCTTATCACATGTTTATCATTTAGTGCCAGTTGCTGCAATTTTAATATACCTACTGTTTAGTAGCCTTGAAGTGTAAATAAAATGTAAAGATTTTAAAAGTGTCTTTATTTCAATGTTTGAACAATTTATAAACAACTAGCTGTCGCCCGCGGCTCCGCCCGCGTGAATATCGAAAATTATTACGTTGGGAAACATACTCCGGGGATAAAAAGTATCCCATATGATATTCCAGACTATAATATACCTCGGTGCCAAATTTCATCAAGTTCCGTTCAGCCGTTCTGACGTGATTAAGTAACAAACATCCATCCATCCAAACTTTCACATTTATAAAATTTGTAGATATTTGCTTATGAGTTCTGAGATCTTATTTATTTAAACTTTATATATAGTAGTGGTACACAGGCGGACTTAACGCAACAAGGCATCAAGGTGTGCAGCTTATCTGTATAAAAAAAAATCAGCCAAGTGCAAGTCGGACTCGCGCACGGAGGGTTCCGTACCATTATAAAAACGGCAAAAATCACGTTTGTTGTATGGAAGCACCCTTAAATATTTATTTTATTCTAATTTTAGTATTTTTATTGTAGCGGAAACAGAAATACGTCATCTGAAATTTCAACTGTTTAACTATCACGGTTCATGAGATACAGCCTGGTGACAGACGGACAGCGAAGTCTTAGTAATAGGGTCCCGTTTTACCATTTGGGTACTTAACCCTAAAAAGATACTAAGTATAGAAAAGGAAATGCCTAGTGCCTACTCCATACAAGAGCGAATATCCCGCTACAAAACTGCACTAGTACCCCAATGTATCAGGACGCCTTAATAGGGACCTACTAATTAGTATAGAAGTTTTTTTTCTTTCTACTTACCTACCTGCCTCCCCAGCCTACCTATGTCCAACAGTGAACGTCTTTCTGAGGAATATTTATGATGTTACTCGTATCCATATGTAGAGGGGAAAGGGTGTGCCAAATTCTCATCTAATGTGTATTTATATAATTTATCACAAGCTCACATTCAATAAAGTTACTTTCTCCACATTTCAGATGCTCGAAATAATAGGCAACGAACACGTGAACCTGTCAGAGAAACAGATGGCCGAGCTGATCGAGTTGCTGGACAAGGAAGAGATCCTCGAGGTTGAGAGCAAGATACAGAAGGCGCTCGACAAGGCGGCCATCGCCGCGAAGGAGCAGGACAAGCCTAGTGTCTCCGAGGGGAAGGTAACATAACACTTATGTTTTTATTAGGAGTCAACAAAGCTATTTGGTATACAGGCAAAAATATTACTACCTATATTAATATTTAATGTGTGCATTATAACTTTTTAAGCTTATGACATGCTCACAAGTATGGTGTACAATTATTGTCAACTCAGCACAATCTTAACATTGATTAAAAGTAGTTTCAAGTTCGCTGCCTGCATACCAAATAGCTTTGTTGACAGTACACCAGCTATAAGTTACAGAAATCATAGATGTAGAAAACATTACACAAGGTGACACAATGGGCGGCCATCTTATTATTGCTAGACAACCTTTGGACACGGTGGGAGTATCTACTCAATGTGCCTACTCTATTTCAGTACGGTTCGTTTCAAGTCTAGCCAGTTGCAGGTCAATATCAGTATTTTTCATGAATCAACTGCTTATTTGAACACACAGTAACTGGGTAACACGACCCATTGGCAAGAGTAGTTGTCAGATTTTCGAGGTTCTTACTAGCCGTTACGACTGTCAAAGATCCACAAACGGTGGCTAGGAACAACAGCTGAACTTGCCTTCTGAGGCACAGAGGGGTTTCGGTGTGTAAGGAATGCTCACCCATTCACGGACCAATCTCAGCAAGCATTGTGTTGCAGTAGTCCCTAGGCTGTGGGAACCGCCGCACACTAGGAGGTGGTCCACTGACATGCTTGCTTACCAATAACATAAAAAATGTGGTGTGATGACCAAGGAACACTGGCAAAGGATAAGCATCTGTGCTTTCATCATTCCACAAAAAACTAGTCTTCCAATGTAGAACGGGAACATAACATGAGCATAGTAAATTCTTTGACAATTTGGTGTATGTATCACACTGCCACAAGTCAATACGCAGTTTGGATCAAACTTTATCTCAGTCAGCTGTTACGAATGTAGGTATGAGGAAAGTCTAATTCTGATAAGGATGTTTTGTTTTGTACACAAGGTCGTATGAAATTCGGAAAGTAACAAAATGCTTTATACAGGGTGAAATTGTATGTGGATGGCCAAATCCTAGCTAGATCGATTTATCGCCCCCGAAATCCCTGCATACTAAATTTCATTAAAATCGTTGGAGCCGTTTCCGAGATTCAGATTATATATAATGTCATCGGAAAATAGCAAACTCCGTAAGATTATAAAATAACTTGAGAGATTATAAACTCTCGATAAATTGTCAATTGAACATTTGGAATACTTTTTTACGTATCAAAATTTGATAGTCTTTATTCTCGCGAAGTCATTCCGAGCAATTGTGGATTATAATAAAATGGCGACCAATCGGAGCACAAGTCTACAATTTATCTGTTTTTGTGTGATAGTAAACCTGACAAAAAAGCTCTCATTGATCTTTTCAGAGAAAACAAAGACCAATGAGGGGCCAAGTTTCCAATTTAACTATCACACCAAAACTGATAAATTGTAGACCAGACAGCTGATTGGTCGCCAGTTTATGTCAGTCCACAATTTCTCGGAATGACTTCGAGAGATTATAAACTACCAAATTTTGATGCGTAAAAAAGTATTCCAAATGTTCGGTCGACAATTTATCGAGAGTTTACAATAACTCAAGTTATTTTATAATCTTACGGAGTTTGCTATTTTCCGGTGACATATATACATGTATACAAGAATTGCTCGTTTGAAGATATTAGATAGATAGATTAGACCCGTTTAAAGGTATTAAGATATATTGATAATTGTTAAAAATGAGTGCTTTCGTTTAGTTTGCCATGTTATTACTTCGCAGAATTTGATCCTTAGTAGGGACACTTTCGGATGGTGTAATAATACAAGTGTGTTTTTTTTTTCAAAGACAACCGGTTCGATTGATGGCTAGGAATACCGATTTTTCAAAAATGTTAAAATTTAAAAATTCGATGTCGAGACTCCTTTCAGTGTTTTTCGATATTCCTCATAGTTTCGGATTTGGCCATCCAGGTACATTTTTAAAAATTCAACCAGTAAATATATATAAACGATTTTCCCGCGATTTCGTACGTGCATATACCACTTTTTTCCGTTCCCGTCGGAATTTCCTGTTCCCGTGTAGCCTATAGCCTTCCTCATGAATGTGGCATCATATAGCCCGCTCAAACAAACTCTTCAGCTTTATTATAGAAGTATAGATAGGTACTATAACTAGCTTCGCCCACCTGAAAATTATATCAAGATAACATACCTACTCTCAGCATAAAAAGTATCCTTTGTCCCAATCGCATGGTCTACCCGTGTGCCAAATTTTATCATTTCTGTTCAGCCGTGAAAAAGTAAAGCAGACAGATAGACAGACTTACTGTCATAAAAATGTATAATATTAGCATTTTTTTATTTATTTATTTATAAGGTTTATTGAGCACATTGTTTACATAAATAAATAAATTAGCATGGATATTTTCTAATAACATATTTATATTGTTACAGAGTTTATTCGACATAATACGAGAAGCTCAGAAGAGGCGAGAAATGAAAAGAGCTGCCGAACAAGAGGCGATCGCGAAGAGCGAAGGTATCGTCACTAAAACCGAGGAAAGCAGTAAACGGCCCCAGAGCCACTGAGTAATATAGCTTTACTTAGTCAAGGTGTAAATAACTATACTAGTGGACAGTTCTTACTTATGGTTACGCCTTCATGCTGGTTTAGATGACGACAAATTAGCAAAGATGGCGCTCAGCGTTTGTATAATAAGATTTATTCGGATACGAGCAACGCAACGCTATTTATACGTGATTACATGTTCTATATACGTGGCATGACGTTTACGTTTCTATTACAAAGCAGAGTGGCAGCCTCTGAGTGCGTCGTATATACCCGCATTATAGCATAGCTGTTGTACTAGAGTAACGACATACATGTTTATGTAGAAGAAATACAATTTTATTTATGTAATGAATGTGTTACCCTAATGACAATAAGCATTTTGTAACATGTAATCAATCACACATGAATGTAAATAACGTTTTACTTTATAATATGTATTATTATTGAATATACCTAAACTTTCCAAGCCGTACAAAGTTGTTCGTTTGTTTTCATGTTTTTATTTATTCCTGGTTCTTTTTGTTTCATGTGTATTACGTTGATGCATTTCTGTGATCACTATTCAGTTTAAGTTTTATTTTAGTTTATTATAGTGGTTATATCAAAAATATGTTGCGCACAAATTGTGGAGCGATACACTTTTACTTCTTTTCAATTCTGAATTGGAATGGATGGATATTATATTACTAATACTGCTAAATATTTCCCTCGATACCTGATTACTATAAAATTGGATGTGTATATTATGTATAATAACTGTTAAAGCAGAGTGCTGTTTACAAAAGTTGACTTTCAGAAGTTTGTTTTATTTACTTATAGCAATATGTTCTTTTATTTATATTTAAAAACAAGTGTTGAATCTAATTACACTCTGAACAATGAAAGCACATAATAAGTAAATGAGTTTCAATTGTTTTCATAAAATCAATTTCCAGCTGTTTATAGCAAAAAATGTAGCACCAGTTCAAATACTTATTCCTACCCGAGGTTGACCCTAAGGTAGTATTTCTGCATTGTTTGCCCTTTTTAATTGTCTTACCATCAGTATTGGTAACATTTTTTTTCCAAGGAGTCAGTTACTGTTATTTGATGTACTGAAAAATAAAGTTTTAAAGAGTAAGAGAATAAAGAGATCGATAAAAACTATTTTGTTTTATTTTCTGCAATGTTGCTTACGCGCGACCTTCGGAGATAATTCAGGTAAGTACCAACGTTTCTCGGTCGTTGTGACCTTATCGATCGATCGAGACGTGGCAGTTGCAATGTATGGAAAAGAACAAATTAATCTTTGGATGACCCTGAAGTAAAACTACAACTACAATAATAATATAGACGAGAATTACGTACTTACTGGCCTGGTACCCTGCATTACCTATTGAAAATAGGTAACTGTTTTTTTCAATTTACCGCCTCTAGGTGGCGTGAAAGTCGAACATCCGGTTTTGAATACTGTATGCCCATTGGACGGAATTTAAAATCCACGTACTAGATTAGCCAATAGTCATATTTCGACGAATCACAAGGTGTATGGAGTGTACTCACGGGCTGCCATGCCGCCATCTTTAATGATTTTGAAAAGCGAAGCCATTCGATTGGTCAATAACAAGACGTCATTCTAATCTTTTGACGGAGTTGCGCAAAATAAAATAATTTTGTGACTCTCACTCACTCATTGCGGCTGCCATGTTTTTTTTCATGTGGGGTGTGTGTGTATTGATATAATATGATAGTTTAACCCCGTATAAACTGTTACAGGTGAGTTATTTCTATTAATTTTGATTGTTTCCATGTGTCAATGCGGAAGTAGGTTCATGGCGCGTCCTCAGTGAAAGTGCATCATGTAACACTGTCGCCTTCTTGTGAAATTGCATCGTATCGTAGATGAAATGAGTAGAATGAGTATGACTCAGAGTAAAACGACGATAAAAGATTTGCCGTACTGCGCGTGATACTACTCTTTGTTGATATGTAGCAAAAAGTGTTGTGCGAGTGACGTTGCGAATGCGAGGAGGCTTCATCTGCGCTCACCCTCCCTCGGGTGACGTTTTGGCGCCATCGACCCATTTAGCACGACAGGGCGGGCATGGTACTCACGGCACTCCAATTCTTTGTGCTTACTTAATCTCAATGACCTTTGAACCAAAACATTGAATGATAGTAAAATTAAACATTTTATTTTGCAGAAATAAGGGGTGCACATAGTGCGTCATTTGTTATTAGCTAGTGACCATGCGATTGCAAATAAATTGAAGCAAGCGCTGAAGCATTAGAAAAAAAAACTGACCCACTAGCAAAGAATAGGCCAAAGAAATTAAGAATGTATTAGTAACGGAGGAATTAAAGGATCGATTTATATCACACGGCCCACGGCGATTGTAAAATGGACTCACGATTATTATACAAGATGATGGTGTTTGATAACGGCAGACACTATCAAGGACAGGATGCGTAAGCATAAGAGAGAGAGCCAGGCGTCTGCCTGCTGGCCTGCCACGTCGAGAGAACTTCATCAAACTCCATACTCCATCATCTGATACCCCCACACACACTTGGTACAGGTAAGTCATTCCGACAGTTTCTGCTTACTCACCACAGATCATAGCAATTCAGTGTAAATATTTTTTGTAAAGTCACTATCATGTTCAGGCAAAGGCAACAAGTTTGCTCAGCAAGATACTTAAAAGGCAATTAACATCACATAATGGCTCCGTGGTTATCACAAACAAATAAATTAAGTTCCAAAATGGAAGAATTTTCTAATCAATTAGCTGTAACATCATTAAGTATCTTCGCATGATCTGTTTAGTAAATAAATGATAAGTAGGCTATTAAAAACCATTACGAGGTACCTAATAGAAGTTATGATGAAATAGTGATTTACCAACTTGTTAGTGGTCAAATAATAATCAGTATGAACTAATTATTGTTTTTTCGACTGTCAAGAGGAAATGCAGTGCTCAGTAACACTGGAAAGTGACCATAACAGTGGGAATGTAAAAATGAAGACACTTAACAATTATAAGAATCCTTACAAAAAGGTCGGTTTTGCATCTATTCCAATGTTAAATGTTATTTTTATAGGCAACATGAAAACTATTTTATGTTTTTGTCTGGTTATTTGTGTAACCCAAATGTATTTTTTTATTATTTTCCTTGAGGGAATGATTACATATTTTTGTTATTTACATGTTGCCTGATCCCTACAGGAAGTTTTCTCATTATGATTGTTGCCTATGAAAGCACCGCACCACTGTATTTTGATGTCCCCCTTGGTTTGCACTCTAGTTTAGGAGCATCGCTGCATTCTTCCTTTGTTCCATTGTTAAAAGCTACTTGTAATAATTATTTGCATTATCTTTGTATGCACATATTTTATTTTACTGAACATCTATCTACCTTTTGAGTGTATTGAAAGGATGTAGATCATTTTATTGATTTTTTATGATGCTACCCATTACCTGTTGATTTTTTTGTTCATTTAGTAGGTATATTTTTTCAATGTGTATTTTCCTTTTGTAGTAAAGGTAGTGTTTCTTTAATTCTTGTAGTCTCTTCCCAAAACTTGATTTACTGTAGCTGCTATACGTACATCCGGGAATTGTTAAATGGTGTTTCTGTCTTGGAACGTTTCATCTATTACAAAAACAATGATTTGTGACATGCTATCAAATGTACAAAGAAAAAGCACAATCTTGTCTATAACAAGAGTTGTCTATACTTCTATTATAGCCATTTCTTTTGAGAAAAAATATTGGTAAGATGTTAAACCCTCAGAGACAGTCACCAATACATAAATGCATGTGGAGCAGCTACACTTCTATTGTAATATTTTATGATGTTGGTAGTAAACATTAAAGTAGTACATTTTTATCTGAATTATGTTGTTAAAACATTGCATTGATTGTTTTCAGGAACCTAATCTTGACAACATTGTTGATCAGCTGTGCACACGACTCCAGGACATCAAAGATCAAGAAGGTGCGTCACGAGTAGGCATGCCCACGTGTTCTGCAGAAGAAACTGAGGCTGTTCGTCGATATTATGCTGCGTTTCCGGCTTTAAAGAAAGGTCGAGAGTCGCCGCTACCGTATTATCTCCCACCGCCGGCGTGGTGTCGAAAGTCAGCGCCAGATTCCAAGATCAAAATGCAAAGCGAATTATCAGTGTCTAAAGATTGGAATACTAAAAACAAGAAACTAACTTCAGGCAAGGAGCGACGCAATTCATACCAAGGTCAGAAGAAGAACAACAAGAAACGTTGCAACAGCTACAGTAGATCCTTTGACAGCAAAGAGATACTGCCAGAGTGGGTAACACACGAGGGTGTCTGGGACATGGAAACGCAGGACCCGGTGAAGGAGTTCATCAGAGCCATTGCATTAGACGAGGGTTACGGCACGTGTGAGAACACCGTTACGGACGAGATCAAGGAATTAACTGCAGGGAAGATCGGAATGAACGAAAACATGGTGCCAGACTGGGACGATAGCCTCGACCTCAACGCCGGGTGGGTCATCACCGAGGACCTGAAGCCGCGCGTCCGCTCGCCCATGGAGGAGGAACTGTACGCCAAGTTCGAGGCTAAGTTCGATCGCAGCATCGAAGCTCTGTGGTCGAAAGACCAGAACACACCCGACGATGAGTACCAGGACCTTCCGATAGATTTCCAAGATCTGCTGTCATCTCCATCTGACCGTCTGTTTGCCGATCCGTCCGCCGAGAAGTACAGTCTCATATCCCT
>NDFZ01005162.1:234570-255604 GCA_002192655.3 Mamestra configurata
AGAGCTCTAAGCCCGCGCGGCCGCTGCGGCGGACGCTCTCAGTGTCGATAGTTTCCTTTCCTGTTCCATCGCCCGATCTGTATATATCGCCCCCTTTTTCTTCGAGCGTATTATTGTTTTTATGTCGAAAGTGAGAAATCGCAGCTTTTCAAATTCGAAAACGACGTGCCGCCGTGACCGGTCTCGAGAAGATGTCCTTAGTGGCTCGATTGCACTTTCAAGTGGCATTAGAATGAAAAAGTTAGCAATAATAATAGGATTAATTAGCGAAGCCTTAAACGTTACTTTCTCCGAGTGTGTAGGGTTGTCGAGGTACAAAGTGGAAGGCTAGAAGTGCTAACATATCTTATGATTGTAGATATTGACGGGAAGGGAGGAGTTATAATGTAACGTTAATTTTAGTTCAATGTTTTCTTTTAGAGATTTCATATTGATGTAGGAATGTTTGATGGAATGCTCTCGCTTCAGAGTCTATACTCGACGAAAATTGATTAATGTGCGAAAGTGTTCGGTATAGTGAGTGCGTTATTATTAAATAATGGTCTTGAAGTAATGAGCAGCGTTTCTGCATCATTATATCTTTATTTATTTAAAAATGTTTTGTTGGATAAATATATATTTTACTTGTTTTAGTTTAAAAAAATTACATATTAGGTAACGCAAAACGAGACGATAGCATTCCATAGCAAACATGATAGGACGATTCTAATATAATTCTTACAATAATATCGTCCCGACTTGTTTAATAATTTGTTAATATAAAATATAAGTAGAACAGGTATTTTATTTTTGTTAGTATTTTTCGTTTACGTTTCCAGGCGATCTAAATTCATTCAAAATTTTATATCGTAAAGTAAATTGTTCTGTTTTCTTTTGCAACATTTTTGAACGCGAACATTAATGTAAGGAGATGATCAGACGCATCTCCCGGTGTCCAGCAGTGGGTACGCCTTTCGGCCGTTGTTCGCGAAAGATGTACCCACAGTTGAAGGTGTCTCAAGCCGAACATGTCGAGATGCGGCTTATGTCCGAGGTTCGAACGATGTCGGAAGCGGACATTATGGTTTGTCCATGTTGAATAAGTTTTACACGCGGCGATTTTATTGATTTGCCGCATTATATAATGTAGGGTGGTGAACGCGTCGCGGGTTTGTGTTCATTCTTGATCCGTGATGGCCCGTTGCGTTCCGGATTGTGGTTATTCGAGGTGTTAGCAGTTTTGTATGAAGCTGGACTATGTTAGTGGGGGGCCGAAGCCCCCTGAGTGTCGTCGGATACGATGAACTAAGTGTCGTGCTCTTCTTTGATATATGCTCGGCCGACGCTGTTCACCGTTTATGGACGCACGTTTTCTTTTAAGAAACGGTTGGTTAACTTTTTATAAGATGTATCGGCATGCTTTGCGTTACATGGTGGCGGCACAACGAAACGGTGAGCAGCGATGACCATCAATTGTAACATAATTTACAGCTCCAAGTATGGATGGATTGTAACAGTTCATATAGGCATAACTGTTATTATAGTTCATAAACATAAGAATTGTATATGTTATATTTTCGTATATTTTCATTTTACACGGGGTGTGGGCGCTGCGTGCTAGACGCGGCGCCGTGTACAGCGCCATCTAGCGTCGACTTTACTCCTCGCTCGCTCTGTACACCGCCCACAACTTATATTTATTTCATTTGAAAGCCTTGCCTAGTTACAATTTCATATAAAACTTTAATATTCGTGCATACTTTTCTATTTTATGTGTCGTGTTTTATATATTTATTTTTATGTAGTGTGGTTTACTTCTGTTTGTAATAACTGAAAACGGAAAATGTAAAAAAAAAATGTCATTGCAAAATTTACATCAGGAAGGCTATCCTTGTATATATTTAGTATATTGTGAATTTAATGTATAGTCATTTTCAGTTCTTTTAAATGATGTATCATTGTATGTTCGCTAATTCTTTTGTCAATTTCCTTATCTGAAATATTTGATGTTTATGTTCATGCGGGTAGACAAGTGCATCAGTTTACGACTCTACAATGTTTCAGATATTGAAATGTTCACGTACTGTCAAAGCTATGTTATTAGAGCGGTTGGGTATTTTTAAACTCATTCAACTAATTAATTCAAATTCATTTCCTCGTGTCACATAATATATTTCATTTTTTCTGTCATAAGTTCATATTATATTGTACTTATTCCATTAACGATATTCGCTAAAGGATACCTCGATTAAAAAATATTTGAAAAAGCAAAAAAAAAATGTGTTAGATTCAAGTTCGCATATAATATTATGTTTGATTAGATATTAATCTAATGTAATGTGCTTGTGCACTTGATTGTCTAAATTATCCAGAACAGCAGAGGATAATGATGTTTTTCAACAAATGTTCAAGGAATGTTTGAATGTTTGTTGGAAAACAAAAGGAGTTTGCCAAGGTATGTGGTGATGGGGACTTATTACAATCAGAGACACGCCAGACCTATGCAAACTCCTTAATCATGGAATGGGACGTGAATAAAACTGTCGAGACCACAATCATTATATGTCACCTGTATGTTGCTCCCTTGTCTGATGGCTTTATCAACGTCCTATTTTTAATACCGAGCCCCTAGAATCACTTGCGACAGCTCACGTGTAAACTGTTCACGGTATTTTATTGGTGTGCCAATGAGAAGCTGGCGCAAGTGGGCCTATGAGCAGGTTACACGTCCCCAAAAATCACCAACTCTTTATGCGCCACGTGATCATTTGTAAGTGGCATGAACTTCGTCGTTATAATATTAATATGTAACTATTGGTATTCCAACTTTTTTACTGTCGGCAAATAACCAATATTTGTTCTACACGATACTATTTCTTATTGAGAGCAAACTTGTTTTTCTGTGTAAATGTAATTTGGACACGTAGCAAATCAGCACACATAAAAAAAGAAAAAAAAATCCAATAAATTTTGCAATGTAGACAAAAAATCCAAATCTTGCAAAGCTCTCTCATCAGGGACAAGTCGGCTTGTAACCGATAGCTGATAAAAGGCCTTGGTTACATGCATATTTGTTTACGTTTCATATCAATTTATATCATTTTATTTTCTTTTGAAGATTCGTAAAATCATTAGAGATAAAAAATATATATCTTATAAGCCGGGGTAGGAGCAGTACACAAGGGATTTCACATCTTATATTTTGGGCGCCAAACTTGAAAAACTGCACTGCAAATAACGAATACCTATTAAAATTTACACAACTCGCTATCTTAATAACACCTTACTGTTTTTCTCACGGATAATGATTAAGAATTTTCGATATTTAATAACTACATAATGCGAAAATTGGCACCTTTCTTTTGCAATTAAGTATAGCGAAAATAAACGATGATAGCAAACATGTATGAGCTTTTGAATTAGATTGTAACAAATTATACCTATTTGAAAATTGTTAATTCATTTAGAAGTGGTTATCCCTGAAAATAGTTACCATTTTCATAATTACGTTAAGTTGTGCTCGCTACTCTGGTTCTTGCCACCTGTGGGAAGTAAATAAAAATAAACAATCGATCCACATTTGAGTTTTTTATTTCTCACCAATTTATAACCCCTGTCTATTAAACACTAACAGCCTTATTTATAAACTTTTTAACCATGTGATTAGTCATTTACAGATACTTAATCCAATGTGTCTAGAAATTTTTAATTTAGAATATTTTAATCCGTTTAAACTGATCATTTTATTTTTTACAAATAAGCTTATAAGAATAAAATAATTGAAATCCAACTTCGGGTATTCTGTTAACATGTTACCGCAGCCGGTAAGAAGTCTCGAGATGTAAAAATTAGAATAACAATAAAATAGTGGGCGAAGTTGACGCTCCACTCAAAAAGCCAAACTTGAGTGTAGCTTGTCTCTGTCTTTTTCGCGCTCGCCAGCGCAAACGAGAAGGCGCTATACAAAAACCACGGTTTACACTTTCATCCATTGAAATGCACGCGGTGCTTCGTTGCGAGCGAGACGCCGGTTCAAAATAACAGTGAACCGTCCGGTCTTATCGAACTAAAATAATAACTTAAAAGTAAACGGACGTTGCAGTGATACGAACTGATTTCACGTGTGATATTGTGTTTTGGACGCTGTTAGTGTTTGAATTGCTATAATCAACGTCTGTTATTTTTTGTTTTTCGGAGAAAGGTAAGTTCTTTTATTTATTTTTCTAGTAAACTTGAATGGGTGGACTAGCTTCTCATTCACTTATAAAAGTAGTGTCATGTAGATTTTTCTTAGAAATGTTGAGAAACTTGTTTGTTTTAGAATTATCAAAAAAACGTAGTCTGCTAATCTTTCATCACAACTTCTTTAACCAACCAATATAAACGAAAAGTAGGACTCCTAATATTTATTAATATTGGATTTTAATTAATACAACAAATCTGTAACAAACCGTTAGATGTCTGTGATGACTATTTTTTGCAGCGTAGAAACAAGAAATTCTGGTCATAAAACAGTATTTACGGCTGAGCTTATAAGCTCACTGCTCAGACGTCCCCATGTATGGAATCCTGAACTGAAAATTGCAGTTACGAGCGAATTGGTTTTTCCTATTACAACCTACCTTCTTATCAACTCTGCAAAAAATTGAGGTTATTTCAATAACCCCCATTTAGCAGTTTAGAATTTTATGACTTTATATTGAACTGTCTAATCCGACCTACGTACCTTACCTATGACCACAGCCAATTCTAGTAGGTACTCAATAGGAGGTTCTATTCATTATGAACTTGTCAGGTCGGGACCTAGCTTTCTCAGCAGCAGCTTATGCAGTACTACGCCTTGTCTTGCTGCAGATTTCGGCTAATGCTAGCAGTGCAACTAGACATCCCTACTTTGGGCTATATGGTCATTGCTACTTAGGTACATCGGTTACCCACAACGGCTACAACACACCACACACGCGCACTCTAAATAAGTATGTTGAGCTCTAGTTTTCCTAGGCCAAGTTGCAATATTGGGGGTCGCTGTGCAACTGAATATAATAAATCTGTTCTTAAGCGGATATTTCAAAGCCTTTTAAAGTAGCACTATCTATCTTGCTTTTAATTTTGATCAAAATCGTCTTTGAGACGCAACCTCTGTAAACTTAAGAGACTTTTTAGGACTTAGATAGATGCACGGAACTTTTCAATACTTCATATGCTAAAGAAAATGGATTTAGGAGCCCACGAGTTCCATAATTAATTGATCCTTTTTAACCGACTTCAAAAAAAGGAGTTTATCAATGTAATATTGCCAGCTTCTTAACATGTGTGCCTTATTTCATAAGTGCATGTATGTATGTTTGTCCGCGCATATCTCAAAAACTTTAAGTCTGATTGCAAAAAATCTTTTTTAGTCGGACTAGGTGTGGTCCAATTTAGGGAACAGTGCAAGTTTCATTAAAATCGGTTCAGTACCTAGTTTTTTTATATTTAAGTGTGTATCAGTCACTAGGAAAAAGAGTCGTTGGCTTTTAACTGCGTATTTTTAAAACATATAATTATGCTTGTTTCAATTTTCATTGAAAGAAGAAAAGAAAGAAAAAATGTTCACAGTCCACAGTGATCATATTTTTGTAAAACCTACCACCTTAGTTCACATGTGGAAACAATAAATATATAGTAAAAAGTATAAATATAGTATCGAGTCTAACTGGAGTCTAGCTAGGTAAATAATCTCGATGAAAATTTCAAATGTGGCTCAGCAATTTAATAATTAATCGTGTAATCGTTAGATGGCAACATAAAAATGGTTCGTCACTTCATTTATCATCATAGTTGATAATGATGGAGGGATAAGTAGGTAGGTAGGTACTTATTATTATAAGTACACAGGTACCTACCTACTTAATTATTTTCAATTAGGTACAATTGAAATAAAAAAAGAAGAAATAAAAAATAGGTAAGTAAGTAATTTTAAACAAAATACCGACTTCAGAACTGTAATTTATTGAATTAATAACATAAAAGGGAGAAATAAAAGAACATAGGAGGATAACAAAGGGAGAAATAAAAGAACATAGGAGGTAGAAATAAAATATTAACTTTTTATAAATCTACCTAATATAAATATGCCAACTTTTTTTTAAGGTGCCAGCCTAACTGCGGTTAGCGGGGTATACCGATATACGACTACCAAACGACTTTTATTCCAAATAGTAAGGCTGGCACCGACCTCAAAAAAATAGTTACATATTTACATTAGGTAGATTTAAAAAAAGTTAATCTTTTTTTCTCCCTTTGTTATCCTCCTATGTTCTCACTCTCCATTTTCTTTTTATTTTCAACTTAACCTCAAGTGTAGGTACCTAATTTATACCTTTTAAGCACACAAGGCTCAATCAAACCTGAAGACATATCTACAAATATTGTTTTAAGTAAGTACCTACGTAGGTATTTAACCTACACGAGTTGCATCATTTAATGTTGAGAATGTTCCTTTTTAAATAGGTACCCACTTTCTGAACCTTTAATTTTTTTTCTTCATAGTAGCCCCAAGTGTTTCTGACTTAAACTACCTACCTTAACATTAACTGTTATATATTTTTTAGGGTTCCGTACCCAAAGGGTAAAAACGGGACCCTATTACTAAGACTCCTGTCTGTCTGTCACCAGGCTGTAGGTATCTCATGGACCGCGATAGCTAGACAGTTAAAATGTTCACAGATGATGTATTTCTGTTGCCGCTGTAACAACAAATAATGAAAATAAAAAATAAAAGGAGGCCGCCATACAAGAAACATGTTTTTCTTTTCGGCTTATGGTACGGAACCGTTCGTGTGCAAGTCAAGATGAACTTGGCCAGTTTTAGTTTTCGTCAAAATCGGGCTCGAGTCAGTTTCAGATTTGACCATCCACGCCCACTTGAAAATTCACCCCGTAGTGTCTCCTACCGCACTATTAAATAAAACTTGTTTTTTTTTTTTTTTTTGACGATGACCACTCGCAGTTCAGCACACTAAGGCTGGTTACTGCTTAACCGGACGATTAAAATTTGAGTGAATCGCTTATTAATAAGGTAATGATTTGTTTTGTCCTGTGACAACACCTGTGTTACCAACCAACTTGGGCTTGAATACAAATTGGTTCATGGCTTGTGTTTCGAAATATTCCAAAAATGGAGTTTATCTCTGAGAGTAAGTTCATGCGGGCAATTTATTGGTTTAGTCTAGGAATGACTAATTCGCGAAATGACTACATGGTCTATAATTGACCAATTCTAGAAATGTACAATTCTTTAAATGACTGATTCTACAAATGACTGATTCTATAAAAGACCGATTCTTTTAAAGACCGATTCTATAAATGACCGATTCTTCAAATGACTGATTTTTCAATTTTATGAATGTGTGTGAATATCGTAAATAAAATGCTATGTAAGGGTTAGCAATGCATTGATCACAGCAACTTCACACAGGTTTCACGAAAAAATCGCCGAAACCGTTATATTTTATTTGATAAAAAGTACAAAAAAGTATTAAAAAAAATTAAAAATAGGGAAATATCAGTAGTCTTTTTTTTAAAAAAAATATTTATTTTCAACTACATATTCCTATGTGATTTATTTCTTTATTTTCTATAATTGTTGATTTTTTGATAATTGATTTTATGACTTTTTGATAACTGTTGATTTTTTGAAAAGAAACCGAATAAATGTTTACTTTTGCGCTACAAAATGTAGTACGTAATACAAGTTATTTTTTGGGACATGGATAGAAGTTATTTTTTGAAACTAGTTGAAATATATGATTTGCCAACCCTTACATAGCATTTTATTTACGATATTCACACACATTCATAGAATTGAAAAATCAGTCATTTGAAGAATCGGTCATTTATAGAATCGGTCTTTAAAAGAATCGGTCTTTTATAGAATCAGTCATTTGTAGAATCAGTCATTTAAAGAATTGTACATTTCAAGAATTGGTCAATTATAGACCATGTAGTCATTTCGCGAATTAGTCATTCTTAGACTAAACCAATTTATTGGTGGTCTAAGTTGGTGTCCATTGGGACCAACATAAAGACATATTATCAATAAAAAATAGGAACTGCTACTAAAATACACAACTTATTTATCCTTCCTTTGGGTCTTTCTCCAGGGTTAATAAATACCTACTTACTTACCTATATCTCCGCCTTTTACAGTTTTAGTTGGACCATGCAGTACCTACGTTTGACTCTTGCCGATACGTTCCAACTTTCAGAACGACGACCTCCCTACATGTTTTTCTGACATAAAGGAGGTGTTTCCTCCATATTTTTTATAAGGTACATCCCGAATGACTTACGGCCGGTCTCAATAATATTTCAACCTATAACCAACTGTCAAATTAGCTACCAACAGTAGCTCGAACGTCATGTTTGAAAGGAAAAACATGACGTTTCAGCTACTGTCGGTAGCTAATTTGACAGTTGGTCAAAGGTAGATACGTTATTGAAACCAGCCATAAATGAATAGGTTTCTACTTATTTTCAATCTTAGCAGGTAGGGTACTTATCCAACTAGAGGAAAAGTACTCAGTTATCAGTAACTTACCTACACCAGCGGTCCTAAACTCCAGCCTCTCCAAATCTTCCCCGGTCACGTTATATGAACAAACAAAGCCTAGTTAATGGACGCTTGAGGAGAGGCACAAATCAGCCAGTCTTATTAGCTGAGTGAGATCGCGAGATAGCCACAATAGTCCTGGAGGCGCTATCGCCTGCCCACGCCTGCGCCAGTAATTACCGGGCCACCGGCCCATTGTCCACGCTATCCCATAAACAGTGGTATTGCCTCCCCACATGTTATTTAAGATCAGAGATATTATATCGATGGGTTTAGGGTTCCAGGCGCCCGAATGAACAACCCTTATGAGATTCACTCATGGGTCTGTCTGTCCGTTTGACACAGCCAATTCTCGGATTTATATGGCCAATTCGCTCCGATTTTTTTAATACTAGGTGCCCATAGGTTCCGTACCGTGCGACCTATATAAGTACCTACTTATAAACTTAAAGGGCTTATTTTGAGGGCTTGTCACAAAAATATTAACTTATAAGTTTCATGGTTTTAAAATAACTTTTTGAAAAATAATATGGTTCGTTCGGTTCAGAACCCTTTGCGCGCGGGTCTTACTCCGTACTCGCACTCGGCAAATTTTACTTTTGATTCATGGATGAATCGATGCGAGTGCCAATGGCCAAATTTAAATGTTTTGAAAGAAACAATGCGTGTCTATATAAATTATAAAGACGTAGGTAAATCAAATTATAGCTGAAACTTGAAAGTTATCGTTCAGTACCTACAACTGTTAGCTGACTTGCTTTTCTTTTAGAATCATATCGCATTACTTTACCTGCCCATTCATGAGTTTATTTAATTAATGCAAAGTGTCATGTATGAAACGTATCTACGTCACGCGTGAAATTTTACGATTAGTTTTGCATAACTGCAACTACTGCAATCGTACGCAAAACAATTTTGCATAGGTATCTACAAACAGTAATTTCGTAACCGCGATCCATTTTCCTGTCAATGTAACTATCTGCTATCAACTTTGTAGCGAAACCCCTTTGTTTAGATGGTTATCGAAACTTCTCTAGTCGAACAAAAGATCTACTTGTGTAAGACGATCGTGTTTTGGGCATTATGCGTTCCTCTCGACCTCCAAGGTATCCTTTCACTGCTGGGATTAGCTGGTTACGTCACTTCAGGGGCCAGATTTATGATCATGTTTCACGGTACTAATACTCCTTAAGAGGTTTAGGTAATTGGTTCTTTGTAAAGGCTCTATCAGTGTTAAATAGCCTACTTAACAGCCGGTCCGTAAGGAGCAATAAATATTGACTGACGTTTTGAATTTCACGATGCTTCGCTTATTTCGTAAGCTCTTGGCCCGAAACGGTGAGCTATCGGGTTACCGATGTGACCGAAGTTGCGGTAAATCTTTTTGAATGCATGTGATCTGTGTTCGTGTTCTACGATGTCTTGTGGTGATTTTGTGGTTTACAAGATCATCCATTTTAATGGTTAACCAGTGTAACGCATTTAGTTATCCAGGTACCTACTTATCATGAACACTGATTTTGCCTTCCTTTTGTTTTCTATGTTCACAATGTCAAGGAGTTACCTAATTATTGAAATCACGCATCTTAAAGTAGGTAAAGCCTAAAAACTGGCCAAGTGCAAGTCGGACTCGCGTTTTTATTTTTGTTACATGTAATTTTAACACTTCTACTTCTTCTAGCTTTTTCTGTAATCTTTAGGCAAAGAAAAAAAATATCTGCATTTTTTTCAAAATTTAAAACTCAGTAGTTCCGGGGATAAATTGTGAATGTTAATTTTTCGTCAAATTTCTTGAATAGCTTCAAAACTATTTACCTATTTGAATTTTACGAAAAAAAATATAGGTAATTAAACCCCTTACAATAAGCTCTTGCATTTGAAATGGCACACGGTACAGTTTTGAAAACTTTCTTTATGATTGCTAATTTGTCCCCCAAAAGTGAACCCATGCTCAAAATTTCATATGTGTACCAAATTTCAACAGAATCGATCCAGTAGATTCGGAGAAAATTGGCTGTGACAGACAAACAGACACCTGAGTGATCTTGTAAGGGTTCCGTTTCTTACGGGTGTTCGGAAACCTAAAAAGGAAGCAACAATTTAGGAAAACGTTTTCCAAACCCTCCCAGTTTTTATAAATAGTATCTAAGTATTTGCACAGACATTAGAATTGATAATTTTAGTGTTGATTGAAAACGGATGGAAAATATCAGTCGATTGCGTTATGAAGGAAACACGAGGCTTGCACATTTGTTTTTTAAATTGTTGCCAATGAAAAAATAACAAGTTGGTTTAGTGGTCGCAAACGCTTCTGTCGAGTAAGAGGTCCTGGTTTCAATTCGCAAGTCGGGTAATAAAATGCTATTGGAATTTTCCATCAGGGATTTCTCAGGATCTGTGCCCAGTTGGCGACAGTAATGTCGACCTCTATTACATGGGATTTAAACATAACTGGCGGAATATGAATGACACTTCCTAACCCTTGGGAGTTGCGAGGGTTGAGAAATTTGTTCGAAAGAGTTATCGCAGCCCGGGAACGTAACGGGCAGGAGGAACACGGGTGGGTTATATAATTAGTCAGTAAGAGTCTGACACTCTCTTCCGCTCCGGTCAGAGCGGAGGGAGTCATTTGATGATTTCATTTCCAGCAAAAAAAAAAACGGGTTATGAAAATGTTATGCAACACCCAAATATGCATCATCATCAGATCAGCCGGTTTATTCTGTCAACACCTCACCGTGTAAACTAAGTTGGAGTGACCATGAAGTGAACTGTCATTCCATTTTGTTTTTATGGATTGACATTCACTTCACTCACTTCTCCTAAGCTTACACGGTTAGATTTGATCTGAGACAGAATAGACCGGCTGAACAGCTTTTGTGGCCCATATATACTATGACAACCGATTCAATCGCTTTCATTGTGAGAATTGTGACTCTCCAAGTAGTCCTAAATGTTTTTCTACGTCCTTAGTTGTAAGAACTATTTTATCAGATTACTGGTACAGTTTCACTAGAAATCATCTTCTGACACTGGTATATTATTTCCAGTATCGTGTTTCTTGGCTGAATGTGTCGCAAGTTTCCATGCTCTAGCGATCCGTAACAAAACTGTCTCCGATCCGTTTCATATTTTTTTCATGACCAGTGTCCACTTACCATAAACAATAACAATAAATCCCAATAGTCTTTCCTAAAACTTAGCCAAAAATAAAGAAGACTGCAACCTGCGGCCGTATCTGGGTCTTACAAAATAATTAACTTGATGAGTATATCAATAAAGATCAAAAACCTCATCTAGTAATTCCCAATTTTCTTTTCACGACAGAACAGCAAACCTCACGAGTTCGCCGCCATATTGTTTCGAGATAATCACCATAGACAGATGAGTCACGAACGATCCTCAGATATCTACGTTTAAATCGACTCCCTTTGTCAAACCGCTGGCTTACGGTACCACTTTAACTTGATGTCTATCGATACAGATGTCCACTAATCCTTGCGATTTTCGATCTTAGAACCTACTAAATAAGAGTCATGGCAGTCGAAAGAAGCTTACAGTGATTGGTGGTCGGTCAACCGGCAAAAAGCTTTATTCGTCTCAGCGTCGCGGACGCCGTCAAAACTCGTGCGGTTCAGAATCCGAAGCATTTCACGGCGTTCTCTTGCGAATTATACTCTCTCCTTGTCCGAGACGGTTTAACGTGTAGTAAGCTGTTTGTACCAGCGCCAAGTCACAATTTTTAAAGCTAAAAAAAAAAAAAAGTTAGTTTCCTCGTGTCACATCTCTACTTGTCATTACGGTTTTTTGTGCAGCGCTGTCACATAGTCCTCGTGATAAAAATGTTATTTTTATTGTTTCTGTACGGTAATAATAGCTTAAAACAATATTATATCAGTGTTATTATGAAGTGTTACATGGTGTTGCGTATTACGAATAAACTATATAGTGTTCTCTGATAAACAAACAACAAATATGATGTGCGGCCCACTCAAGGTCAAGGTTTGTTGTGTAAATATTATATTGAATCCTTGCTGGATTCATCGTTACAGGTATGTTTTGAAATTATAACTACTATACCCATAGGATTTAGATATCCTAAGTACGATAAAATAAACAATCGATGTTTAACCTAAAATTGTATGCGAATGTTATCTCAAACAAAACAATGCATGTCCGCTTCCGGGTACCGGTTAATAATACAGATCAAAATACAGATTATCTATTAAACGACCAAAAATTTTCTTTTTTCACTATGTTCTGTTCGCATCCCCACATTCCCCACGAATGAACGAATGATTTACTACAACTTTTTTCTAACGGTTTTTTCCTGCTTTCTTGAAAGTTTTAAGAACAGTGTGTGTTAGTTACTTGGAAGTAAAAATGGGAAAAAGGAAAAATAAAGACGCAAACTACCTGAAGAAAAAAATTAGGAAACTTGAAGACAAATTAAAGAATTTGTCTCAAGATTCAGAAGACGAATCACCATGCCGTCCATCTTCACGACAATATACGCCGCCGCCGCCGCCATCGGCAACGGAGACCATGGTTATGGAGGAATCTACGAGTATCAATGCCAATGAAACAGAAGCCAACAACTATACAGGTCCGTCGTACATTTATTTTTGGAATAAGTACATACTTAACTGATTTAAACTTCGAACGCCGGGGCAGTATACCTAATTAAACCTATATGAACATTATATTTTGACATCAGGCGCTATCACTAGTGGATAGACAGTGTCTCACTACCTAACAAATCTAAAATCGAGCAGGCGCTATCACCTCGCGGTTAGACAATGCTCCTAGACATAATACTGTGTAATATATCATTTATTGAAGCGCTATCACTGAGCGGATAGACATTTCACTCCTTTTCTAAATAAAGTATAATCTTTTCAGAAAATGACCAACTCCCTGAGGAGTTTTTACTCGCATTAGGAAAAGAAGGAGAGGAAAAAGAAGAGTTCGGTGATCCTATCCGACCTGAATTGGCCCTCCGCTGGACGAAAATAATGTCAGAGGGACTGGNTTTGTTAGGTAGTGAGACACTGTCTATCCACTAGTGATAGCGCCTGATGTCAAAATATAATGTTCATATAGGTTTAATTAGGTATACTGCCCCGGCGTTCGAAGTTTAAATCAGTTAAGTATGTACTTATTCCAAAAATAAATGTACGACGGACCTGTATAGTTGTTGGCTTCTGTTTCATTGGCATTGATACTCGTAGATTCCTCCATAACCATGGTCTCCGTTGCCGATGGCGGCGGCGGCGGCGTATATTGTCGTGAAGATGGACGGCATGGTGATTCGTCTTCTGAATCTTGAGACAAATTCTTTAATTTGTCTTCAAGTTTCCTAATTTTTTTCTTCAGGTAGTTTGCGTCTTTATTTTTCCTTTTTCCCATTTTTACTTCCAAGTAACTAACACACACTGTTCTTAAAACTTTCAAGAAAGCAGGAAAAAACCGTTAGAAAAAAGTTGTAGTAAATCATTCGTTCATTCGTGGGGAATGTGGGGATGCGAACAGAACATAGTGAAAAAAGAAAATTTTTGGTCGTTTAATAGATAATCTGTATTTTGATCTGTATTATTAACCGGTACCCGGAAGCGGACATGCATTGTTTTGTTTGAGATAACATTCGCATACAATTTTAGGTTAAACATCGATTGTTTATTTTATCGTACTTAGGATATCTAAATCCTATGGGTATAGTAGTTATAATTTCAAAACATACCTGTAACGATGAATCCAGCAAGGATTCAATATAATATTTACACAACAAACCTTGACCTTGAGTGGGCCGCACATCATATTTGTTGTTTGTTTATCAGAGAACACTATATAGTTTATTCGTAATACGCAACACCATGTAACACTTCATAATAACACTGATATAATATTGTTTTAAGCTATTATTACCGTACAGAAACAATAAAAATAACATTTTTATCACGAGGACTATGTGACAGCGCTGCACAAAAAACCGTAATGACAAGTAGAGATGTGACACGAGGAAACTAACTTTTTTTTTTTTAGCTTTAAAAATTGTGACTTGGCGCTGGTACAAACAGCTTACTACACGTTAAACCGTCTCGGACAAGGAGCTTCGTATAATTAAGATAGAACTTCACTTAAGGTAAGTTCGTTTAATCTTATAAATATAATAAAAACTTTGAAAACATTTCGTGCGCGAGTTTTCTAAGAAATGAACTTGAGGATTTTGTTAGAATAGGAGTCTATATTTGTATCGTGAAATATGCTGCGTCTAATGTCAATGCCATGTTTCGAGTTCTCGATAATCGTTATGGATTAGCTTTGAGCTGAAGATCAAAGGAATCTTTTCGTTCCATAGCTTCAAAGCAAACCTAGGTAATGAAAGAATTCCCAAAACGTGTTATGCGTATGGCTTGGATGTCCACCATGTAGGTACCGATGGCGCATCGCCGTAAGTCTCGTAGCCCGATGCCCCGGTGATGGAACGTGAACGTAACTTTTTTCCGAGTGCTGCAGTTGACTTGGCCCAACTTTCCAATAAGCATCCACGCTTACATACCTTCACCCGATCTCTAATGCCTCCACTGCCCCAACGGGAAACAAACTCGGTTAACATACGAGTATCGACTGGAGAAACCTATAAGTTTTATCATAAAACAAGTAACTCTATACAACTTTTTAGAAAGTTATTATCACTTGTAACAATTATACAGCGGGTAACATAAGTGCGGCGTGTTGTTTTGAAACCAAGCCGTAGTTCCCACGCGGCGGGCGGCGCATGCGTCGATCCGGTCAGATAACCATTTATTTATCACCTATACGACCACCGAGGTAGGTAATGACGCTCCGTGAACATCTGGGTTCCAATAAGTACTGAAGTTCCTGCTATATTACGTCTCTTTATTCGCGAGCCGAGCCGCCGTGACTCGCAGGAATCACTCGTAAAACGACGGTCGAAATACTTAAACCACTTTTTATGGACGAACAGATGGCACGGGTAAACGTACGACAAGCATATAAATTTCGACAGTCAGAATTTTAAGTATGCAATTAGAAATGGAACTAGTTATCCTAAAGGCCATATGGACGAGAATCGGATCGTGTAAATTAATTTTGACAAAACCATTTCCGGCTGCGTAGGCGAAAATACGAGTATGCAGAACGTTGATAATTTTGTAATTTAATAAAAAAGATTTTGGAGACAACCTGTGTCGTGGTATAAATCAATAAATTCATAATGGCGAGAGACGCTGTCTGTCTATGGATCGACGCCCGCGCAATTGGCCGAGCGCAGCCGAAGCCGTTCGGTCTTTATCGGCGCATTAATAATGGCCGACGAGACGTTGCGATCTAATGCCTGCCAGTAAAAAGTACAAAAAGCTACAACAACTTCATGAGTCGTGGTTCGTTTAACTGCAGACGGTTCACCCTCTATAATTTAAGTCGCTGCGCTAGCGCAACGGGCCTTTTATAAATAAAGGATTTGAATTCAGTGTCGGCGTGTCTAGGCACAACATTTATTTCCAGATAATTCGAGTGAGATTTAATTTGTAACGCTTCTTTTTAGTCAACTAATTCATTTTAAGTATACTTTTTGAAAAACGTAAAAAAAATTGTCGAGAGCTTATATACCTATTTGAAACTAACAAAGCCTTTGTAGGTTGCACTAATGATAATGAGTTATTTGAACAAATAACCGGCTCAATAAATTTCTGTAACGGTCTATTTTAGAATCAAAAGCCTCCTTTGAAATTCAATTTATTGGACTGTTTTTCCACAGAATGGTCGGATAGATATTGATTGATGGACGGCCGTTGGACCGGTATAGAATTAAAGGAAACCTAATCAACCGATAGGTACCCATTACATTAACGATACAAGGTCGTATATTTCAGGAGGTATTTTAATAAATAATTATTTTTGAACGTTTGTTATAAAATTGTAGTATGGGCAATTGTTAAAGTATTAGGATCAGTCAAGCAGGTAGGCGTTCATTTAATAATTAAATAACCTCTATTATTAAATAAACGCAACAAATATAAGAGTTTTCACGACTGCTAAAATCTACCTGAGCACTACTTTTCTCTTCGTTTTACCACAACTTAAATTGTTCTTCTATTTCAATTATCGACAAATAATATTAGATATGGTCATTTGATGGCACTTAACAAACATTTCGTTCACATGAAAAGCCCATAAAATGCATGCCCATGGATGCCCATAAAATGCCGGGTGCATTTTATAGGCATCCTTTCATATGAACATTTAATACGGACCATCCACGCGATACGGAGTTCTATAAACATAAATAGAATGTCTGGGCAGAAAAAAGTCTGCATCGTGTGGACACACTATAATATGGACCGATGAGATAACCCGCTGAAGGCAGCAAAAATCCGTTGGATGCGCGAAACGGCTGGATGACAAGAATCGCATCAGGTTAGGCGACGCATCGCCAGGACATGAAGGATATCCTCCCCATACGCTCAAAACGTTTTCACTGCGTGTACAGTTAAAGAGAGTTATTCCTAGCCATGTCTGTGTTTCCTGAAAGCAACGTGGAGGTCTCTAAGTCAAGAGTGAATAAGTTACTTCTTCTGGGTGAGCTTGACCCATCGTCGACCACACCATCAGGTGAGATTGTTGTCAAACGCAAGCCTATCACAGATACTTCTTAAGCGTTAAATTTAAATAGGCACTTACTTATCATCAGAGATCGGCAAATCGGGCGCTTATATACCTAAACTTCTTCCCGTGAAAGAATAATATGGACATTCCTTTCTGAATAAATAAGTAATCCCGGATTCCCGAGATTTAACATTTTTTTAAAAACAACTATCGCAAACTTAATTAAATTATAGCAGTGGTTATTTTGATTTTGTATCTATCTTTATTTAATTCAAAACAAATTGAATACTTAGGTACCTATAAAAAATTATAATGAGAGTTCACAACGAGTTCTAACTATATTTTGTATGCGGGTATTTTTAGCAATCTCAGGAATTTCGAAAGCTTTCGGGATCCGGATTTTTGAAAAACATGTCCGTATTATACTTTCTGGGAATAAAAGTGAAGTTTAGGTATATTAGCGCCCGATTATGCGATCAGCACTGCTTATCATACTTAAGTGAAGGCAACAAATATTTAGCACAACAAAGAAAACTGAATGCAAAGACTTTCCCTTGTGCAATTCAAGTTAATGTAAAGAACAGGTAAATAGGTAACCTCGCATAATTATTCAGAATCACCGAGTCTTCATTCCGACATTTTGCAATACTGACGAACAAGATACTTAGCATGTAAACGAACTAATAATTAGATATTAAACGTAGGAAAATAGGTAGCTCGGACCAGTTTCACTTGAACCACAAATGGTTGTGAGAGGTATAAAGCACTTAGGTACCTACTTACCTATAAAGGTTTTTAGAACTTAAGATAAGGCATCTTTCTTGTTTAGGAGGAATATAGGTCGACTGTACACAGTAGTCTATGCTGATCAACGATAAGTAGGTACACACGTACATATGTATGTGTGTTGGTAGATCGGGTTCAGTGCATTTTTTTTTGTAGAAACCAGCATTTATTTTAGCCCTATCCTATGCGTCGTAAGTTCTCTACTTACATCGAACAAGGACATACACATGATCATTAATATATAATCGTCATTGTGAAAACTAAAATGAGTTTAATTGAGTAAAACTGGTGTTAAATTACGAGGAACTAATGGCACAAAATATTTTGACCCTTTAAGGTTGCAATAGTACAATATGGAACTCAACTAGTCACATGGAACTAAATAGTTGCAGCAATTCCATATGAAAGAAATGTTGGGTATAAAACTAGTTTAAAATTACATGGAAGTAATGGTACATGGTATTCATTTTTAATGTTCAATAGTTCCATGTGGCTAGCTACATGATTCGTAGACTCTAACGCAGAAAATCTATGTTAAGCCTTTCGTCTGGGTTTCGACAGTTAGACCATCCTTTCTTGACAACCTCCTTCCCTCAAAAGCTCATTTTTGTATAGGTAGGTTAAAGAATACAACCCAAAGATGACAAGTGTCTGGTTTTAAAGATTTCATATGTGTGTGCTTGCGTCGATAGGACATAGCCATACCAATCGTGAAAATGCAAAAGCTATTTTAATCCCTCTGCTTGTCCCCTATGTTCCATAAAACACAAACGTAATAGCTCTTTGTCTGCGACCATTAATCAGCTCATGAATAATAGAAACCGTCGGTAGGGGTTCGTTAACTCATATAATCCAATGAAATTGCAAGTGGAACTACGCATAATGTGAAAATTGCTAGAAATATTTACCGGACCACTATTTATTCTGTTCATATACGTAGGTAGGGGAGAGCGGGGCTAAACGTGCCGCGGGGAAGTTGTTCCAATTGAAATACGCTTTACGCTTTATGAAAAAAAGAGATACACATATCAAGTAAATTCGTCATAACTACGCATAATGTTAAAATTGCTAGAAACAATAAACAGTTCGGTGGGTGGGTGACTAATTAATATGTTTTGATAGGTATCCTACGCCCCATATATATATACCTATTCATGTTCTTAAAGTTTATCTCAATAAAATTAAGCAATATTTAAAAAGCCCATAAAATGCCAAATAATTTATTAACATTGTATGATAATTTGTAAATGAAAATAAATAGCCATCATATTCAGATTATAATTCAATTTGTATCAATTATGTAAAGTGATACTAAGGTTACCTACTTCAAAATATCACCTTTTTTTAAAGATAAAATATCACCTAAGTTCTGGCATTCGGAACACATTTACCTTATTATATTATTATTTTTATATTATTTTGCAAGGGTATTTTGTGTTGTCACCTATTTTTGCACCAACGTTTTAAAAAATAGATCTTGAACCGAATTCACCCATAAACTAGCATTTATGTATCTAGGTTTATATTGGATCTAGGGGCAATATATATTTATAACTTTACCTAGGCACCAAAGTCAAGCCTATCTCGGAAACCGCAAGATTCATAAATTGTTGTAATTTTTGTTTAGATGCTTTGTAGCAGAATTATTAACGGACCTACTGATTTTTTTTTTGTTTGGACTATGACCACTCGCAGTTCAGCACACTAAGGCTGGTTACTGCTTAACCGGACTAAGGACTGGACCTAGAGAGAAATAAGTATATATTAAGTAATTGATTTTTCCAAACTCACTACTTACGATCGAGAATCAATCGAGTTAATAAATGGTAGTAGCTTATTAAGAGAGGTGAACAAACGACCTCGAGCAGCAACCGTTGATTTCTAATCACCACACACACAATACACGGCAGACATCCGCAATCTATTGACAAAATCACGTTTTTCTCGTTTTCATACAAAAATAACGTTAGATTTTATCAAGAACGCCGATTCTAAAACCTATAAAAGGATTATGTACTTTATGTTTTAAGACCTAAAGTTCTAAATTCAATATTAAAAGCTTTCTCTAGGTGACCTCCCTGTTCTACGCTAGAAATAGAACCGATTTGACACACTACCATGTTTTAATTGAGTTTTGAAAATCGAATTCGATGTGAAATGATTAATGTGGTAAATGTCGTGTACAGTCACGAATCTCGATGTGTATGGGCATCGTTTGCAGATTGGCAAGTAAAGTAGGTAACGATACCAAGTTTATTACTTTTGGTAATGTCTGTAGGTACCCATGTGTGTCATCTGTTCATCACAATTGGTGTCCATAAATCAAATCAGCCAATCGCAGTCCACTGGGCTTAGGCTTCTTCCAACCTGCACCACAAGAATCGGTCCTCCGCTTTCCGCTTTCAGTCTATCCTAAACCCTTTTTAGGTCCAACCACCTAGCTGGAGGGTGTTCCACGCTACACTTGTCGGTATGCGGCCTCCAAACCAGGGTATCTCAGCCGCCTCTGTTTTATCTGCTATCGTGGATTCGATCAACATGGCCGGCCCACTTCACTCGTCTTGCGAGTCACAGAGCATCTGTGGCCTGCAAGTTTTAGCAAATGGGGCGCGTCGGTGCAGTCACGCAGGCACAATTCACTGCTGTGTTCAGTGTTGTCCAAGGGCGTACCCAGGATTTGAGCTAGGGGGGCAGCTGCCTGTTTCGCTGGTTGTTGTACTCCATGGCCGACGACTATGCACTGAGCCGTCGACAAGTAAGGGTGCGGGTGGGGCGTTCGGTCGTTGCCGTCCCAAATATTCCCGGTTGCCCCCACATGGATTGCCACCACCTACCTAGTGGCGACTGCCGGCGAAGTGCTAGTTCTAGATAAAATCGTGTAATAAATATCAAATAAAAAATATTGAACGATTGAAAAAATTTTATTTTCCAACACTTCATTTTCCACAGAGCAAAACATTTTCAATTCTCAACTTCTGGTTTCCAAGTTTGCCAAGATTATTTTTTATCTTGGCAATTTAAGCCTATTTTTTCTTCTAGGGGGGGGGG
>NDFZ01005162.1:255789-362367 GCA_002192655.3 Mamestra configurata
GGGGGGGGGGGGGGGGTCAGCTGCCCCCCCTAACCCTAGCTGGGTATGCCCTTGGTGTTGTCCATAGAAATAACAAAACAGCAAACTTATTTATTATATCTATGGTGTTGTCAGTAGCCCTGCTGCCTGAAAGCTACGTCGTCCATGACAACTTTTCAAACATCTGAATATTGAATCAGTATTTGTGATTTCCTAATGTATATTTTAAGGAGATTTTGGTGTGGTGTTATCTTAATCGCGGTTTGACATTCATATCACGCACATCCGAAAACTATTATAAAACTGAATAGATAAACACATATTACAGAATCTGATAAAGTATCTAAAACTCTACACATTTTATCTACAAAAGTTAACATTAGGGGATAAAATATTAGTTGAATTAAGAGATACATCTAAACGACTTTAAATTAGATGAAATTGTCTTGAAAACTGCTGAACTTCGATATAAACGATCATTTGCTCCAAGATAACTGATTGATTAGATAAGAGACACTTAAAATTAACACTTTAAATAATTTATAGTGGTATTAACGATTCCGGCATTGATAAAGGTAAGTTTATAATTAAATTGATCGAGATGTGTCGCTAGCCGGTTTGTTGCGACTTGCGCCACTTTTTCCAAGTTTTCAAGTATACTTAATCAAAAACATAACTCTCCTTTTGGGATCAGCCGCAGTCGGGTGAAATGCATAACAAAATACTGATGATTTTTTATTATGTTTCTCGTATATTCATTGCTAGACCTTTTTCTGGTTAGAAATAATCAGTATTTCTTACAAATAGAAACTCCGTCTTATTTCCATTAAGTACAAAAAAAGTCGGTTGTCCTTTAAGGTGAAGGCACGTGAGCACATTCGCAAGAAGTTGGTAGAATCATCACAGCGTTAATTTGTGGATTCGTTTTTTCTTAATAACTTTATTTATGTGTATGTATGTATCTATGTATTTATAAATGTTTTTTTATTTTTTTTCTTCTCTCTGTTTTTAGTTTTTCTTTAAGTTGCACCTGCCATGTTGTCTCTGCACCACCCTAAGGTCGACTGGTAGAAAATGCCTAAGGCATTAAGTCCGCCTTTGTACAGTGTTTTTACTAGTGCATAAAGTTTTAATAAATAATAAATAAAAACTTATATATCGCTATCCTTACTACATAAACCATCCTTGAATTTCTTCTAAACGAATAGGTACAGACGCCCGCACATCAAGCTACCCGAAACTGTTAAAAATTCTCAATCAACCTTGAACCTGGCTTATCTGTAAAGTTGAAAATCTTTTATGTTGTTGTGACTTTGATGTTGAGGATCTTTGTAGCATCTTAAAGTATTTTTTCATTTCCAATAAAATTCGTCTCTTGCAAATTGAATTCTTCCTGAGAAACTAATATGCTTGATGTTATATTAGAGACCAT
Organism: Mamestra configurata; assembly: GCA_002192655.3. Classification (NCBI taxonomy): domain Eukaryota; kingdom Metazoa; phylum Arthropoda; class Insecta; order Lepidoptera; family Noctuidae; genus Mamestra; species Mamestra configurata. The sequence continues at coordinate 257,201 of NDFZ01005162.1, forward strand.
TTTATTTTACCGTAAATGAGGTAAATTTTGTGATTTACGACCCCAGAGGTTAATAACAATGAACCTAGGTAATATCAAAATGTCAGCCAAACAGGAGATGAAAGATCTGAATGACCTTTTAGTCTATGAGGTTTTATGGCCGACATAAAATCCAGCGAACACGGTGCCGAAAATCTTAGTGTCGTAGATATTTAAAAAATACGGCCAAGTGTGAGTTGGACTCAAACTCGAACTATTTATTTCAATTAAGTAGGTAAACCATTCACAGGCACTTTTGAATTGTCAAGGTCGGTCAGTCAAAGATCAAGCTATTTGCACGTTCGAAAGCGTAGATCTCTATGGAGAAGAACGTACAAGAAAGTCCACGGACACTCTTTTAAATCTTTTTTTTACAATATTTTGGTTACATCATCCTTGTTGAAATTATACATACATAACTGACTCGCACAAGAATCGTTCCATGTCATAAACTGAAAAAATCTCGTCACTGTAATTTTAAAGGTTTTATTTTATTTTTTCTTGTTATAACAACAATAAAAAATTAAAATCACAGCCGCAGAAATCTGTCATTAAGTCTCTATCTAAAACCTTGACTAGAGGTGGACCCCCAATAACATTTAACTTTATTTGCCTATGTAGGACTGCTACTTGCGGAATTTGTGCGAAAGAGTCACCGTGGCCCTGGAACGCAAAGGGCATTTTGATGAACACGGATGGGTTTTAGTCAGCAAGAGTCTGACACTCCCTTCCGCTCCACCCAGAGTCATTTGACGATTTCCCATCGGTAAACAAAGAGCTCTGCACCCAGGTCGGTCGCACTAAAGATAACCTCCTTAAGTGGAGGTTCTCGGATGGCTCCGATCTTCAGTGTTTGTGTGGCGTCGCTCTGCAGTCTGACCGACCTCTTGTTTTGCGCCGCATGCCCTGTCACCTGTACAGACCTTATGATTGCGTCAGCTAACGGTGTTGCCATTGCTGAGTAATGGGCCAAGCATAAAATTTGATAATTGTATTTGCCACCGACACGCTTAGAAGACTAAGAATAAGGATGTATGGATGATTGTAACTCAATCACGCCAGAAAGGATGAACGGAGGGCCTAGCTCGAATGTATTTTACGTATAGTAACGCTACGTAAAATTTTACTATTACTAGTATAATACTCATTTCGTACATGGTACATATCAGAATTGGATCCTATATTGATATTTTTGTATGAAACAAATTGTATATGTCGCATAAAATTAAACCAAAATACTATTTAACGTGTAATACTAATAAGTACACTTACGTTAACGATACTGTAACGTTACTAAATGTCAAAATATTCGTGCTAGGGCCTCTGATCTGGATGAAATTTGGCACAGAGAAAGATTATAGTCTAGGATATATATTTTTATCCCGGGAGTATGTTTCCTTAGGATAATTTCCGACATTCACGAGGGCGAAGTCGGTGGCAGAAGCAAATGATAACTATATCTTTAAGTAACCCCTTGTAGACTTACTTTTCCCCAAATAACTCTAACCCTTTACTACTTTCACAGCGATGCACCACAACTAAGCCATGGGCCAGTCGGAGCAGGCTCGCAACACACGAGCGAGTCCGCGTGCGCGGCGCTCACCGGACCTGCCCCCGCTGCCGCCGCAGATACAGCCCTGCAGCGGCTTCCTCGGCAACGTGAGTACTAGCCCTTATGTCAATTTGAGATGAGACTATGGAATTAGTATGTACTAGCCCTTATGTCGATTTGTGAGAATTTTCAGGTTTTTTTTTTAAATTATTATCAGGCTTGAAACGCAATGATGTAGTCGACACTTGCCTAGACCGACGCATGTGATGCTTTAGAAAATGGTCTATTTCACCATAATTTAAAGCTTATTTCACGGAGACTACAAACGAAAAAGTTTCTACTTAAAAAACCATTAAACATGAACTGTTTATAACAATAAAGTCAAGTCAAACGGCTGAGCTCTAAGCGCACTATTATACTGAATACAATAAACAAACCAACGTTTGCATTTAATAAACTAAAACGCAGGCGTTACCTCACTATCCTACTAAGATTGCAAATGGTGTTAGTATATTCGGCGTTTGGATATTTGATAAATACCAATACCAATCTCGTCTCAATGGCTGAACGTATACTATTGTAATTTGTAATACTTTTTAACTCGGTAGTAGTTACCTACGTTCCTGTGGTTTAAGTTTTGACTAGCCACGCGGGTGAATCCGCCGACATATGCTAATATAATACAATTAACTTGAAAATCTATATGATTGGATGTTTGTAAATCAATCAAGACTTAGCGGCTGAAAAGACCTTCTCACCGCACCGGGTTGTTGTCTTATTATTTCGCTATTTCTACCAATAAACTCTGGAATATGCTACCCCTTGACATCAACAAGGCGGAATCTAAATTTTCTTTTAAGAGTAAAATCCGGAAACACTCCTTAAAAACTTGTCATTCTTGGTTGTTCTTCGTCATGATTATTATGAATTCTCTTAATCAGTAAGATTATTATATATCATACTAGCTGTCCCACGCAACTTCGTCTGCGCCTCATTTTTCATGAATGCTCGGCTCCTATTGGCCGTAGCGTGATGTTGTATAGCCTAAAGCCTCCCTCAATAAACTAATATCGTTATTAGATAATAGGGGTTCGTGATAAAAGGGTGAAAATTTAGGATTGTATGTATTTTTACATGCCACATTATAAAAAAATAAAAAATAAAAATTTTGTCCAAAAAATACAAAATAAATGCTAGGGGTGGACAACCCTTATCACTAAGGGTTATGAAAAATAGATAGTAGCCGATTCTCAGACCTACTGAATATGCATAAAAAATTTCATAAAAATCGGTCAAGCCGTTTCGGAGGAGTACGGTAAACGGTAACTAACATTGTGACACGACAATTTTATATATAAGATTTATTAGTTGATTATTTTAGCTTGTGCTTTATTAGTATTAGATATATTATTTGTTGTTTTTCCCAAACAAAATTTTATTTTTATTTGTTGTAAACCTACCACAGTGTAGTCTTTTTAACCCAAAGGTTGACTGGTAGAGAATGCCTTGATACATTAAGCCCGCCCATGTAGGTACCATTATTGTACTTTAAGTTTAAATATATAACTAAAAGATTTAGCCGAAATTTCGAACACGGGTACCTAGAAAATTTCTTGGGTTAGAACTTAGGATACTTCCAATTCCAACTTCCCGTTGGACAGCAATCGACATTCCACAGGCAAAACCGCTATAAAAAGCTAGTTCATCATAACACCAATTGTTACGAAAGCGCTTCACTACAAATCCCTAGCGACAATGCGCCGCCGCAGCGTCGTTCCGTTTCACACGCGCTTTGCACCTATTAGCATAAAATTAAGCAAGAGTCGACCATCCGTCTTGCTTTACCGACTTTCCTCGATATCAGCTTTAAAAGCTTTAACGGTTTCTGGATGAAAGTGATGCGTAAATCAAAACGTGGTCGCCCGGCCTTGTCGCTTTCAGCGTGCGCAAGCGCATGATGGATGACCGCGACAATTTATATCGTGTGCTGGAAATTATGTGGAAATTGAACTAGTTGTCGGATGATATATTGGTGTTAAGTGCAGGACTTTTTTTTTGCTTGGCAACTGGATTTTGATTTACTTTCTGGTATTACGTTCTGGAACTTATAATTTCGGATCTGTCAAGGCTGCAATACCAACTTAAGGTAATAATCTGATAAAATGCGTGAATAACACGCAAAACATATATGATCTCATCTTAAACTCATGTAACACCTTTGTATATCATGTTTTATGCAAATAAATAAATAACTTAGATGAAGTGAACTGTCATTCCATCTAAAACTATGGATTGACGGCACACTTAACCTACATTTTCACGGTTTTTACAGAATAGCACTGATAATCGCCATTTTAGAAATAAAATAGAGAGAGGCACAGTTCCTTCCTCCGTACTGGCGCTACATTGAAAAAAAGTCGGACGCAATAGCAATAAAAAACAAAACACAACCTTATTAACAGAACTTGGCTCATAAACTCATAATAGGCCATCACTATAAGGCTCTAAGCATCGGATAAGCCCCCATGGTTGTTACAAGCCCCTATTTACGATGACGAGGGCCCCGGGCCCCTATGTAACAGATTATACAAAGCAATCTCCTGCAGACATAAATTACTTGGTTACCTTCAATGAACTTAGAGTTCTTATTAGGAACGGTAAGTAGGGTCGCCATGGTGAACGGATTTTGAGGGAAATTGGTAGTCTAACGGTACCTTGCGGAAAGGGGTTAATTTTGTTAGGATTACCTCATTTAACACGAATAACGTGGATAATACGACACCTAGCTAAGTATTGGAGTAAGGGGAGCTACTCTCTAAGCCCGAAGTTCGTAGTTTCGGGCTTAGTTGCGGGCGTATTCTAGTCCGTATCACCTAACCACTAAGAATTAATGAAAACACGATTTGACAGTTACTGTCAAATCGTGTTGCCATTCATTCTTAGTTCGGGTTCGGAATTAATCGTAAGTCCGTAAGTGATACGGAGTAGAATACGCCCGCAACGAAGCCCGAAACTACGGACTTCGGGTTTGGAGAGTAGCCCCCCAGATCAGCCTATCTCGCTTTTGAACAGCCCTAACGATTGTCAAAGGCCGACAAATCACAAACGGCTTAGGTACTTTTATGGGCTTTCAGAGGCACGCAGGAGTCTCAATATATTGAAATATATGATACGAGTATATCACACCAGCGCGCGCAAATTGTTGCAGACAAATTCAGACAATTGTTGTAATTTGTCATATAACTATCTCTTTCTGTATCATACGTTCCGTATTATCTGTCGCAGTCGTACAGTAAGTACATTTGAAATAAGGAACGCAACGATAGCTGAACGCCGCCGCTCAGTCTGAACGTAGCGTAGATGAAGAATATAAAGGATAGATACTTACCATCTATCCTTTATAATAGCATTGGTTAGGAACACTTTTGTCATATGACGCATCATCATCATTTCTGTCAAAAGATGTACAATGCTGGTCAAAGGCTTCCTCCAAGGGTCGCGATTCTTCTTGCTTACAGCAGATTTCTGCAACCTTAACAAGGTCAGGTAAGGTAAGGTTATTTTGCTCCAAGGGCCATTGCATCATCGGCTGCGTAGATCGATAACCATTAACTACATATTCTTGCTGTCTTTAGAGTTAAACTATCTAACCGTATTCTTATTTAACCACAGTTACGGTAAAACACATACAAATTACGAACATCATGTCCAACTGTATTATTCTTCTGGCTACCCTACTCCTGACAGTGACCGTAGGGCATACAAACATAAACAAAGTGTGAGTGGCGGGTAGGTACGACCTGTACTAGGTATCTAGGTAACGATACAGTATACGGCTTAGATGGAAAATACTCAAGCAGCGCTAGTGTGAATATACTTGATAGTTTTGTTCAGTTTTCTTAAAGGTCGGGATTAACTTAGTTAGCATAATCGTTGCTTGAATATTACCCAAATATACGTGAATACAGAACAGTCGGGCAATTCTCGTAATTTTAAAGGAGCATTCGCATTGGCATCACAATCACAAACTATCGAAAACACCTCTAGCTTTCTTACATTTTGACAAGTTTTTGAAGTTGATTGTCGCTGAAATGATATTGCGACTTGAATTTTAACACTTTTTAATTGCGCGAATTGACCATCAGTGCTCTCAGAAAGGACTGAAAAAAAAATATCACTCAACTTGAGGAACGACCTTCGATCGCAGGATATATTTGAGGATTTTCACACGAAGAATAATTGTTGTAATAATTAATGGGAGTAATGAAGATTTACTAAAATTAATAGGTAAATTGACATACAGGTACTATATATATATCTATAATGAAAACCACCACCACGTACCCCTCAGGTGAGGAGTGCCCTTAGCGTGTAGTCGCTTAGTTTGTAAGTTTTTAATAAGCCCTAGCTGGAGGCTTTAATATTTATATTAAGGCCGCCACAGAGGGAAAGTGCAGTTAAGCAGGCGACAACCTCCTAGGTTGAAAGGAGAGAGGCCACCCACAAAAAAAAACCACCACTACCAAAGGGTAAGCTTGTATATGAAGCACATGAAACTGCAACGCTCTATCCGTCAGTTGGCGATGAAAAGGTGCCAAAATTGTTAATTGTGAACGAACAATCAAAATTGGATTGTAACACTTTGAATCTTATTATATCCTCTACTAACATGGACCAGTATGAACTGTATTCTTTCTATTGAATAATCTCACAAGCCTACTGCAGACCTTTAATAAGTTTAAGGTACTCCTAGCACGGATGTACAGTTCGCTCTCTATGTTATTAACTTCACTCCCTCCCTCCACTCGCGTTACGCTGCCGCTCTGGTTTGCCTGCAGCGATTGAAAGAAATACGATTATAATGACTTCATATCTTGATATTATATGTAGGTATTAAATTTAATATTGATTGCTTCCGTTTATAGCAAAAGGCTATATAAATTTTTGCTGATTACATAAATCATTTTGCCGTAAAAATCTTTTTAGCGAGTATTAATTACTCAATTAGCGCCATAAAATATTTAATTAAGATAAGTTTTATTAATAACGATTTAGTCAAATAAAATATTATTCATTTTAATCATTTATATACTATTTACTACCTATGCATTGCAGATATTTTTTAAATATTTTAGACGTAGTTAACTAAGTAATTAATATAATAACTTGCATTATTTAAGAAGTTGGTAAACAAAGCATGCTTGCAAACTTCCATTAAGAGTTTCGGTCTACTTACCCGCCAATTTCAAGAGCTGTAACTCCAAAATACCTTAACGTTAGAACTAACACACATATGAACTAATCCTTCAAATACCCCATTCTATTGTTATACATTCAACTATAGCATTGTGTTTCTCATAATAATGATGTTACTTAATCGTAGATGCATATTAAGGCTTCCGTAGACAGGCATGACGCGACAAGGCGTCAACGCCTTGCTTTTCAACGGATTCTTCTCTTTAGCGTGTGATGGCAATCGAAACGGGCTGGTCTAGAATTCGACTACGATTTTTGGGTTCCGATTTTCCGTGCGAAAAGTAAGTTACCTTTATTTGCAGGCAACACGATACGTAGAACACGATATTAAGTGTCCTTATCGTTTTTGGAGCAGCACCATATCTATACTCTAAGTTAGAAATAAATTATTCTGCAGATTGGAACAATTTCTATAGTTAGTAAGTCCTTCTGATACCCAATGTGAGTGTGGTCCAGAGTATGACTAACAAACTGGATTGTCCCAAATGTCTTTACATCTGGACTTTTTGAGGACATCCTGAAGCATCAATATACGTGGCCATATACTGGGTTTCAAAAATCTATAAATTTTGCCATCGACTTGAAAAAGCTTTGTCGCATAGTCGTATCGCACTTTTCGGTGGGAGCCTTAAGCAGGCATTACGCCTGCGACTCTTATTGGCCACTACACCACAGTTATTCGACTCTTGCGTCCATTCCGATGCACCCGCCATGACCGACATCCGAAAACGCTTAAATGTTTATTTTTGTAGTTATTAACTTCCTTAACTTTCTACATGTTGCGACCTTTATCAGTTTTAAATGTAAACAAATCGCCAGCATTTTGTTTCATGTTTATCGATCAATAAAATCTTTTAATGGTCTTATGTGTCAAACCTAAAGATATGGATTACGACGGGTCAACGATCAAGAAAACTAGCTGTAACATTTTCAATATACTGCAGAAATCTATGCTTTGGTGGATATCTACCTACAATATTGTGCAGGCTATTTTTCTGCTAAGTTTCTGGTCACTGCTTATAAAACAAAGGCAGCCAAACAAAAATAAGCTCAAATTTATTTTTACTGAGCTTCAATTTTCCTTACAAGATTGCACACAATAGCTTAGTACCTATATGTTGTTACTCTCGTATTGTCAATTTTAGTGTGCCTCCCCCGGCTTTGTTCGTCCTCAATGTTAAAGGCTATGAAAGGGCCGGTAATATAGCGAGACAATGAAGGGCACTGCACGCCTGACCCTCGACAAGCAAGATTATACTTATTTGCCTTTTATTTTATAGAAAACGGCTCGCTAGCCAGGATGGAACAGCAAGAAATATGCAAGCATATAGATACGTGGTGCCTTTTTGCGCAAAACGGCCGGATGTTTTAATATTAGCCTTTTTATGATGAAATATCTGTATAGTTCAGACCTCGAGGCGCAGGAGCAGTCAAGATTTACGTTTTTAGGGTTCCGTACCCAAAGGGTACCCTATTACTAAGACTCCACTGTCCGTCCGTCTGTCACCAGGCTGTATCTCATGAACCGTGATAGACAGACGTGATATTTTCACAGATGATGTATTTCTGTTGCTGCTTTAATAACACATAATAAAAATGAAATAAAATGGGCCCCATACAAGAAAGACCATGAAGAAGACATAGGCTACAAGAATTGAAAAAAACAATTATTTAGTCACAGCCACCAACTGCATCACTTTTATGTAAGGCTAGCTTTTGCCCGCGACTTCGTACGCGCATATCTCGTTTTTTCCCGTTCCCGTAGGAATTTCGGGAAATCCTCTATTAGTGCTCTCCTACACTACCCAAGGAAGCTACAGCGGCTGTGCGTTGTCTGTCAGTCACTCAATAACGGAATAATTATATATGTATTGATTATTATAAAGTTTAGTAAAGTTTCAGTCAATGCTACTGAACAGAGAAAGAATAGATAGATATAGAAAGTTTAATTAACAAATATACGACGTGATTCTTTAAATTGGCTTATTTTTTTATTTATGAACCGATTGACATGAAACAAACACTAAATGTTAAGTGAAGCTTACCACAGTGTATTAGTGAAAACCACATCTAAATAGCTGCTTCTGATTTTAAGCTGTTTCTGAGATTAGCGTGCACAAACGCACAGACAAAACGACAAAAACTCTAACAATCATTGTTTTGGGTGCTATTTGCGATGATAAAGGTCCCAATAATATTTTTTCTCATATATGTTCCATGTACAGACAGCGATCCGTTACATTTTCATCATATGTATAGAAGTGCAAGACAATATTCGTTCATTTATGTTAGAAAATAAATCTCAAACTTCACAAGTCTGAATGCGTGAAACCTCTCTCTATTTACTCTTCTGAGTGTCAGCAGTAAATCAAGTTCAAGTTGTTTGTATGCAATATTGAACCGTTAAACTGTATTGTAGTTCAGGAAAGCTTTCGTTCCACTTTGTTGGGATGTGGAGCGGGGAGGGGGCAATAATTCACGACATGACATGCGCGTGGGCACTCGGGCAGTGATGTTCGCCACTTTGTGGTCTGTCACCCATGAGGTTGGGTGCGAAAGGATGAGAGTCGTGACTGGAGCTTGTATACTATTTATTTATTTATAGTAAACTAGTTGCCGCCCGCGTGATTGTCGAAAATTATCCCAAGGGAACATACTCCCGGGATAAAAACTCGGGTTAAAAATCTTATGTCCTTTCCCGGGACTCTATACCAAATTTCATCTAAATCGCTGCAGCCGTTTGCGCGTGATGAAAACAAACATACACACACACACTCACAAACTTTCGCCTTTATAATATTAGTGTGATGTGATTAAAACGGTACAAGTCCAATTACATTCATTAACATTGAATTACAAACATAAAAAGGGTACCTAATCTATGTGAATGCGAAACTGTATACAATTTATGATTCAGTATTGATTGAAACCATTAGAATAACAAACTAACAACATGGAACAGTGGTCAGCCTCACATATTGGTCGACTGTTGCTATAGAGGTCCTGGGGGCAATAGAGCTCAAAATCGAGCTCAAATAGTCCAAAAACAGCAACAAAGCAAAACCGAAAAGCTTATCTATATAAGCAGTAAGTACGAGATACCAGAATATCTCGTACTTACTGCTTATATGGCAGAATTGGATCTTGTATATTGGCTTATTAAGTTATTAAAATAAAGTATCAGTAGCAGTAGTTATTCATGTTAATGATAAATTCCACTCCCTAAAGTATTTCCAACGAATTAAAACTCAACCTAAATACCCAAACATACTTTGCTTATAAGAGAGTTATCAATCTCTTAACAAAAACTGATGGTATGACTTCTCTAATCCGATATTTTCCGACGTGGTCCTACTGATCATGATCAGTTTCATGATCAGTTTCTATTCTAGTGCAAAAAACAAAGGTCATGACCTTTGTTTTTTGCACTAGAATAGAATAGAATAGATTGTTTATTTGCACAGAAAGTAGGTACAAGATACAGATTTTATTTAATATTAAATAACAACACACTCACACACACACTCACTTCACTCACTCATTCACTTGCGCCTATGAATCTTAATGCGGGCCATACACGTTGAAGTTATTTGGTAAGACATTTTTATCAAATTGGCATGAATGTCTGTGGGAAAATTTGATCAAAAATGAGTCGTCAAATGGCATGAAGAAATACGAGATTTCGTATTTTCATTTGATCAAACAGTTTGAACCAGTCTGTTTGATCAAATTACTTGAACGGGCATGGCTCGCATAAAACAAAGCACCGTTTTGTGTTTCGTAGAATTGCTGAGGTTGAACTTGACTTTGGACTCAAGACTAAAAAATAAAAAAGTGGTTATGAAAATTTACAGCTGTGAAAATTTATGGAAGCACTTTCGGTTTTTTTTTTAACGGAGCCTATTTTGTTTATTAGGACTTGACCCATTCTCTTGTAGGTGGTGCGGTAGCAAACATTCTAAACTCACATACACAAACAGCCAGACCCGGAACAACTATCTGTAGACCATACAAGTATTTGTGCTGGAGGGATTCGAACCCTGTTTCGCAATCGCTTAGCTACTGCAAGCGTGCCGTCAATTAAATTTTTTGAAACACCCCAAACCACATTATCTGTTTTCTTCCACAACCGGGCAAAGGCCTGTACTCACCGTTTCTTATTAAAGTATGTTAGCGCTTTTCCAAATTGTAGATGATGCTTTCATCTCTCGGGATATAATATGCTCTACGAAAATGCCATTGATTTTCTGAAACGAAAATAAGCCCAAATTAATTCTAAAAAATTGCCAAATACACGTCAGTAACTGTGGTTGGTACAGTGAATATTCAAGCATCACTTGACTTGCGTCAAATTTTGTCGTCTCGATAATTTATTTCCGGAAAACGAGTGGAGGAACAACTACAAACATAGTACAACTCAAAGGGCCCGTTACAATCTAAGCCCTCTATCTCGCCATCGGACCATACACACAAGGCATCTAACAGTAACTCTTCAATAGCAACTGATTCCATGCAGGTATTAATTAAACGAGGCCGGGGGTACAAGTAGTGGAGGGGCGATATGCAAATCTCCAATTAGTACCTATCCACCAGAGCGTCCATCCATCAATGTCGATCATTTGTTGCGTTCTGTAGTAGGTTAGGGCTGTGGACATATTTTTTTTGTAGTCTAGTTAAAACTCAACATGTTTCTCGTGTAAACCTTTAAACTTTCACAATTTGATCATTGAATTTATAGGCTTCATGGAGCGGTTAGAAATATGCGGCTTTATCACTTTACTTGAACATTTTTCTTTCTACTTACGCCTCGAAAAAAAGGTTATTCCTGTCAGTAGTCACTTCATGGTCTTCCTTATAACGAGCACCTATTGAAGACGTTTCTTTCCGCACACTTCTAGATCCTTGAGTTACCATAGATTAGAAGAGTTTAGAAAAAGAGGCCAGCTTATTCTGGTTTTTGTACTGATGTTGTACGGCGACTGTGAGAACTGCAATCTTTGTTGCTTTACAACTTAAAGGGCAGCTCTTTTTTAGCATCTTATGAGAATCTTATTAGGTTAAGTTACCAAATTGTAAGTTCTGCTCATAGTTTTACAATTAGTTTTTGGAATAAAAACTATACCTTGAAATACTTGTCGGTTCAACCCTGTGGCATGCGCATACGCCTATCTTCTGCCACCACTTGTCAATCCCGCGTCCATGTGACGTCATTAAAGCGTTGATTTCCAACGTTTGCAACTCATTGTGCAATGCGTCCCGGACGGGTTCCATACGTTTTTACTTTTTATTGCTTTGTGCGCATCAATGTGAGTTTTGCAACTTTAATTGGCAGTGGTAGGGTTAATACGAGTTGCTCTTTTTTAGTTTTTATTGCCGCGTTGCTGACAATGTAAGAAGCAAACGCCTACGTCAAGAGGACTTGATTTATTTCTTTTGTAATATTTTTTTAATGTTTATTTATATTGTTGGTATGATTTATGCGTTGGTTCAGCTTCTTTTGTCTGTTTTTTTGAAAACAGAAAAAAGCTTTAGTTGAGCACTCATTATTTCAATTTAAAATTGGAACATAAAAATAAAAATTCAAAATGGCGTGTATTAAAAATGGAAGACATTATTTTTTTCTTCGAAACGCAGGTGATTCCGATAGCTCCAGTTGCAGCGTGCAGTGGCCAGTTCCCTCCGTATCTACCATCAAAACTTCTTAATGAAACACCGTATTCTTATCTCTTCGGCCCGCAAAACTGCATTTTATCGGTTTCAGGGCAACTTGCCGGCCCAGAAACGTAATGCAAAGTAGTGGGTATATAGCGGCTGTATGAAGGTGGTATATGTATGTTTTGGTGTAAGATAGCCTCTTTCGAAGTAGGTCGACTGTCCGCTCTAACCTGTTGGCACACTTCCTAATAGGGTTGCCACATTGTCAAATGTCCTGGCTATAAGTTTATAGACTTGATAACTGTCGTATAAATCGTATAATAGAATTTTTATGGCTGCAAAGTATCTACCAAGTGATAGAGTACTATCTAACAATTATCAATAAAGGCGTTCGTGATTGAAAGACAAAGTTAATGTCTTCATAATTAATGATAAAATAATTTTATGCCTACTTTTCAACTGATAATAAACCCATCTAACACTAGAAAGTAGGAATTCGTTACAAACTTCCATTTGTGGGATATTAGGTATCCCACAAATGGAAGTTTTGAATTACCGGTTGCCAGCGGATTTAAAATACTATGGGCCAATTTTTTAAACTGTGTCATGAGTTGCCAGTTGTCAATATAACAATATTTGGCAGCGCTTGAACGCGGTTTAGGTGTGCTATGGCGTTAAAGTAAACGTCAATTTGTATAAAGTAAAAGTAAGCGCCGCGCGCCGTCTAGTGACAATAACGAGAACTTGTAAGTATCTTTAAAAACTCACACTAGGTCTCTGATCACGTTTAGCTTTGCTGGTAAAATACGCCTAGTACCTCTAAATCTGCTGATTCCATTAGGACATTGTATCTGATTTTTTTATTGCTGAAAATCCGATGACCTTTAATGTACGTGGGTGAAGGTTGTAGCTGACCTCTCAAGCAATAGGTACTTGTTCTTCATACTATACAATTCTCGATTCAAACGCGGTCTAGCAGCTAGAATATAGCTGTTTGATACCTTTTTTTGTTTGTTTGGCCTTGGAGTGAAAAAAAAAGAGAATTCAAACTTTTTCGACGTACAGATCTTTTCAGTGGTTTTTTTTTATATTTACCTCAGTTCCTCAAAATAACCTTTAAGTTGTGGGTCGTCAGCTAACTAGTACATATTGTGCTATTCTCAACTTTCATAGAAATCAGCGACTCGTTTAGCTAAAAAATGAGTGATCGTCAACTGTCAAAAAATTACGATGACAACTCAACCCACTGTCAAAGCAAAAAAAAAAACATTCTACAAAAAAGTGAAATGCAAATGGACAATATCTCTAACAAGATCACTTATATAACTCTTTGGCTGCAAAACGATATTAATAACGGACCACGGTTGGTTTCACAAATTGAATGCGATATCCCCAAATGAAAAATCGTTCACGAACAGGCATTTAAACTTATGACCTTTGCTTCAAAAGGCTCTATTGTGGGGAGGAACGGTCTTGCTTTCCTCTGTCATCTGAAAAAAAAATGAGAACGTTATGTTCGAATTGTTGTTCGAAATATGAAGTGTGGTTACGGACACGCTAAATGAATAATGATGGTTCGTCTATGACATAATATTGTTGCAAATTAATATTTTCCGTAATCATATTTCTTTTGTTTTCATAGGAAAGCCGAATGACTGACTACGATGAATTTGCGATGTAACTAGTATTAATAATAGCAATCATTTATTGAAGTGTGAAAGTTCTACTGTTACACTTAGCCTGTTTTGAACGACAGTCAACGCATTCTCTTGGTCGTTCAATCGATTGATCAATCTACACCAAATCTATAAAGTTTACCGATATCGAGTAGGCTTTATGTAAAGTAACCTGAATAGGCTGTATGCCATAAACAGTGACAACTTACTTAAGCATCGCCTTCTAGCGCCATACTAACTTAAAGTTATGGATCCTTAAACTTGTGAAACGATTTGATACTTAAACTAAGCCTAGAAATCTAGGAATGATTTGGCTGGATTTAGTTTGATAGTCTTTGTCAATACAATCAAATTGTAAGTATGTAGGTATACCTATATCCGGTTGCGGAATTTGTTCGAAAGAGTCACCGCGGCCCTGGAACGCTCAGAGCTTTAGAAGGAACACGGATGGGTTTTAGTCAGTAAGACTCTGACAAGCCCTTCTGCACCACCCAGAGCGGAGGAGGTCATTTGATGACTTCCCATCCTTTAAAAAAAAACAAAGGTGTACCTGTATCCGCGGAGGCTGGCCTTAACTAGAAGTGGTCATTGTGTTAGTGGATCAGCAGCTCTGATAACATCAGGATTGCCGGAATTATAGCAGTTCGTCGTGGACGTGGTCCCGGCGGCGTCTCCTCTGATGCGGTCCTGACATGATCTGTCATCACTTCATCAGGGGAAAGCCGTCACGCGACCATCGATGAGACTCTCCGTTATAGTGACTATCAGCTATCAGTGACATTCTTCTCCGAACTTTTCGGTGATAGCATTAACGTCATATCTACATACACCGGCGGCACCACTTGCATCAATATGCAGGTGGTGCCGCCGGTGGATAAATAGACAATAATCACGGCCAGGTTGGCAGGCTCTAACATTCAAATGCTTTATCTAAGATGTGTCTCACCTAAGAACCGCTATGACGCGAATTGGGTTCTGAAAATTATATTTCTTGAACCTACATATCAGCAATATCACTTTAAAAAAGCTTTGTACCATTGCTATCTCACGCAAAGAAAATGAGGTGACCCATTCACCATGGTCAAGTTCGAAACGTGAAACCCACGCATGCGCCTCAAACGTAAATGTAATGTGTTGTCTACAAGATAGCCGGGTATCGGCAATCAATCGGGCAGTGAAAGCAGTGGGCGAGTCCATTGTGCCAATGAAAGTGGTCGAGTTCTCTCAACATTTGGGTACACCTGACTAGCTTTGTTGCTGATCAGCGAGAGTGTGTGACAACAAATTTATTGTCATGGTGACCGGTCGGTGCCAAGGGGTATCGTGTTATCCAGTTACTGGGTTGCGGCGGTCAGCAGTCGCTTCATGTAAAATACTGGTACTCAGGTACGTTCTGCATTAGATGCCAATCGCCAAATATGTTGTTGGGAAAAGGTAGATTGAGTGTAGACCGGTTATGGAAGTTGGTGCAGGATTCAGGCCTGTGTGGCCTTGTGTTAATCCTGATAAAAAAATTGTGCGCTGTAACTGCTTTAGCGATCGCAAGCCAAGACATTGCTGAGACGTAGTTCGTAGTAGAGCCGGCCTTTTGTAAAGGAGTTAGGAGGCAGCAAGTAGGAGGGTGTTGCTATATTGATATAAAAAAGCTACACTCAATCTGCTGTCCGCCAAGCTTTTCCGTGTGGCCCTGTAGCCTAGCACATTATGTATGTTATATTTAGTCAGTGTATCAATGTACTATGGATCTATGTACTAATTCTTATGTATAATCGTATAATCGGAATTAAGATGCCGTAAAATATGATCATGTTCATAGGGGTGTGAGCCTGGAGATCTGTCATACAGGTCCCGAACCTAGTACAGACTCCAGCTCTCACAAAGGTTCTAGCATAAGGCAGAATAAGAAAAATAAACCATATTATTATTATTATTAATTCTCTCCTTGACGAAGTGCTGAGACTATTCCTCATCCACTATCAACTTGAAAAAGTTAGCAAAAGGACCGTTTTCATATGACATAAAATGAAAACGGTCCTTTTGTCACAAATTCAGAACTCCCTTTCAAGTAGATATCTACTATTAAATTAGGTTTCATTTGACTGTAGATTATTGCGACCCATCAGGATAATAGTAGAAGCGCAATGTGGCCCAGAGCGAAAAAAATTCGAGTACCTACAGCTGATATCAGATATTTCACGTTTCTCATTTGTTTCAGCGATCGATGATTGCCTAAAGCATACAAGGTTACATGCAAAAAACTTCTACCAATTTATGTAAGCAAGCTTCGTCAAGAAGAAAGTACTAATTCAAT
Source organism: Mamestra configurata (assembly GCA_002192655.3). Lineage (NCBI taxonomy): Eukaryota > Metazoa > Arthropoda > Insecta > Lepidoptera > Noctuidae > Mamestra > Mamestra configurata. The sequence goes on from NDFZ01005162.1 coordinate 273,669, forward strand.
AAACAAAGAGAAACACTTGATATTAATCCACCTATTGAAATTAGGCACGTACACTTTGCAATTCATCATCTGATTAATATACAATTTGATCTCCACGTGCTCATATTTCCTGCTTTCTTTTGTCGCATGTCAAAACTTGAGCTTGAAGAACTCAGTTCTTATTGACATTAATGTAATTGAAATTGACATATGACCACGGGACTTAAAATCTTGCTCAATCATCGTGACATTTCAACTAATCCTAAAAATAGTAAGACGGAAGAATTCACCCGTTAAACTCTAAATTAATGTGCACCGTATCAAAACAAGAAAAAAAGGCTAACATCTAATACTCACGCGGAAGTACCAACTAAACAATAAAATCGATTTGTTTGAACAAATCAATACTAACACGAATTCGTTGCAGTTCCAACTGTAAAATCGTATGGTAGACAAAATGATCGAGTGGTTTTATGAAACAATTAGCTTTTGCCCGCGACTTCGTACGAGGTACTCCCATTCCTGTTCCCGTAGGAACTCCCTGTTCCCGTGTAGCCTATAGCATTCCTTATGAATGTGGCTATCATATACAAAATGAATTTTCCAAATCGGTTCAGTAGATTACCCCCTACAACCTCACAAACTCACAAACTTTAACCTCTTGATTAGATTGTGCGGCACTTGTGTTATTGTCATTCAACCAATCTTGCCTTTTCCAAACTATCGGTCGGCATCCAGTCTTACCGGATGCTGCTGAATACCAGTACATGCAGGGACTGCTTTTCTGACCTCCACAATCCAGTGACTACATGCCAGATTTTACGGCTTCTGGCTACCGTAACGACTCTCAAATACCTTGAAATGATAGTCGGGACCAACAGCTTATCGTACATTTTGCTCGTTACCTAAAGGATGGTCACCCATTCACGTGCAGATCTCGGTCATCGTTTCTTAACCTTGAAGACTGACCGCTATTATTACTTAGCCACGAGCTCCACTTGTAGTATCGATATTCTAGAATCGATACATCGATTTGTCTCTCGATCGATCGTCGGATCTGTCGTGAAAGTCGCAGCCGCGGGCTGTGGCACACTGGGCCGATGAAGGTCAGGTGCATACCTCGCGACCAGCGAAAGTTTATGGTATAATTGTTGGAGCGGTCAAGTGCAAGGAAAGTATGCGAGCTTTGAGCTTTATCGGTTTGTTCATGGTCTGTAATGTATCTCTATAGGAGCGGGCCTTGAGTGAACAATTGAATGGGCTGTTGCGGGTTCTGCGGTTGATTTTTTGTTTTTAGGGTTCCGTACCCCAGTCGGCACAAACGGAACCCTTATAGGATTACTTTGCTGACCGTCTGTCTGCTACCCTTTGGAGCAAAAAAAAATAAACTTCTAAGTCAAAGCAATCTAAAGTACGGCCATTTATGCTCCGTTAATGGCACAAGTTTTAACGCTCGCACGGGAATCAAAACCTATAGGGTACTTCCCGTTGACCTAGAGTCATGAAATTTGGCAAGAAGATAGAGCTTCTAAAGTCTTCAAATTGGGAATTTGTAGTTCTAATAAAATCATTTTTTGCGATTACAGACTTATATTTTCGGTTGAAGAATTGACCGTGACGTACATTGATGTATTCGTAGGTAATTTATACTCGAAAAAAATCAAGACTCGATCGGAACCCTCGGTGCGCGAGTCTGACTAGCACTTGTCTGGTTTTTTTTCTTGTGGTTAGGAGCTTTATTGAATACTAGCTTTTGCTCCGCTCGCATTAAAGTATAGTCGTCTCCAAAATCCTATCTATCTTTGTATCAAAATTCAAAATCGCTTCGGCAATTTAGACGTGAATGCGCGACGCGATGCAAACAAACTCACTTTTGCATTTATATATTAAAGTTAGGATGTCAGTAGGTAAAATGATTCAATCGTTCTGCATTCCCTTTTCCGTAATCAATTCTTGTATTAACCAAAGGCATAGCTTTAGTATATTTAGGAAAAACGGTGAAACACAATTATTATTCTAGACAAGCGTCATCTATTCTGAAACAAAAAAAGAACTCAAAAATAATCGTTAACATACTTATCCTACGCACGAAAATCCAAACAAAAAAAAACGAACTCATTCTCAACACCCAAAATCGGTAACATCAATTTGATTTATCGAATTAATTGACACGTCAAACTACAAATTAGGATTTAATCATCAAACATGAACAAATAATTTTTCAAGATTAGCACATCCCTATAACGCTTTTATAGTAGGCGTATACGCAGGCCTTATAAGATTGCGCTAATCTCCGTGTGATCTCAGCTCAATGGACTAGAAATGCGAGATATTTAGTTTTTCTTTTTTTGGATGGGAAATCATCAAAAGACTCCTCCCGAGTCCCGCTTTGGGCTGAGCGGAAGGGAGTATCAGACTCATACTGACTAAAACCCACCCGTGTTCCTCCAAATGCCCTTTGCGTTCCAGGACCGCGGTAACTCTTTCGAACACGCCTTATAAACCTGCAGCCCTACTATGACGTGCTAATGCCATCCAATTCCGATGATGTAGACGGGATAGTGCTATTTGCTATGTACGGAATCATAATCGTTTTAAGACTTCTAGTATTCGTGTGATAATCTCAGCTCAACGGACTAGGTTTTCGAAACATTTGGCATCTTAATTGATTTGTTCCTACAAGTTTTTGTGCCTGTATTTACTTCGAATTAAATTAAGATAATGTTGTAAATTCTTGAAATGTATAGGTATGATCTGGGAACTTAAATGGTTAGTTTTGCAGTTTACACTTTGTTTCATTCAGCATGAAATCTGTCCCTGATTTAAGATTTCGATTTCTACGAATATTGACTAAAAGCTGTCTTAACTTTAATTCAATCAAATATTTTTCGCTTAAGAAAAAACTCCAAAGTTTCCCCTCATACTTTATATTACTTTAATCTGACGTCTTTTTCATCCATTAACTTTTCATCCGCTCCAGTTAAAATCAATAGCAATTAATATCAATCTGGAGAGTTCGCAATCACTAGCAGCAACAAGCGACAAGGCTATACTAGAGCAATTCATTTCCATTAGACTAACTAAGATAAGACCAACTTTATCTGTATTTACTTCTCGGATCAGCTAACAAATTAATGGCGTTAATTTCTTTCGTGGAAACGGCAATTAATAGTACTTAGGCTAAGTTTTAACGCGGCGACAAATGTGGGAGTCAAAGTTGCTTGACATTTCAACTTTCCCATTGACTGCATTGTTACGCCATGTTGATTCCCCGTTTCAAACGGGGAATCAACATGTCAAACGGGCCGTTTGACATGTAACCGCTTCAAATAAAATAAATTGGCTAAACAAGTAGTACAAGTAGATAGTATAAACAAAAAATCATCTATGACACAACCTATTAGGTGATATAACAGGCAATTTTTGAAAGTCAAACTGTGACAGCATATGTTTTTTTCTTCGGATTTCTTGACACTGACCGCTGCCTGGCAACACAGCGCAATGTCGCTAGCCAGTAACAAGTTGCCGAGTGTACACACGGCTTTAGTAAACAAGTACAAGTGAAACGACACATTCTCTCGGTAGATACAACTACAGTTTTTTGTGTGCTGGAGCTTTCACGGCCGTCCCCTGAGATGTTTACAATGCATTCAAAGAAACGCGCCTCAAGGGTTGGTTTCTTTTTGCTTTCGGAATTCTGTTCCAATTTATTTAAGGCTGTTAGGAGAGGAAAACTCTAACAAAATGTGTCGTCTCTGCTTCTTATTACCCCCGGTTTCTGAAATGAGAATTTGAATTTTAGGACTTGTCAAACTCTGCTTAAGCTTGGGAAGTTGTCAATCTTTAGCATTTGAGTTTGGCCACTCCCTAGCTTCGATTTTTCAATTCAAAAGCTAAATCTACCTAATATTTAGTTTCTACAACACAGTCAATATCGACTTACGCCTCCTTAACTTAATTTCTATAGTTTATTTGGAAGCAGAAAATGTTACCGCTGAGGAATTTAAGTTCAAGTTCTGAATTGGTATGAGTGTCAGTTCTGTGTTAATAAATACTTTTTCTTTCTTTCAGGTAAGTTTTCAGCTGTCGCAAAGCTGTCAATAATTGCAGATGTAGTTCAGGGGCAAGTAATGTACCTATTGATTATTTGACATTTAATCCGCGAATCCTTCCTTGGAACACTGCTAGGTCGGTCAATGTTGTGGGCGCAGAAATGAAGCCTTTCAGACACACTAACGGCCGGTTTCAATAACGTATCTACCTACCTATAGCCAACTGTCAACTTAGCTGCCAACAGTAGCTGAAACGTCATGTTTGAAAGGCAAACATGATGTTTCAGCTACTCTTGCTAGAAAAACCTACGCAGCAAAATATATATTTTTTGTACTTAGCTGAAAACTGTACAATTTCTATGAATACACGTTATTGCATCGTTGTCCTATTGTTGCACCTGTCAGTAGAGAAGCCTTTCATTATTCATACACAGAAGAAATGAGTCTTCATTAAGTCCTGTCATAATTTTCCTGTCCACGCGCAGAATACATTCTTGATAATCTTATTCTTGTATTGACACACAACTCTATTCACAAACAGAACTGCCAATCAGAATTATAATAAAAAAAAAATAAAAAAAATAAACATTTATTTCAGGTAAAGACCCATAGGTGTTCGATTAATACAGGATCATAAATAATATTATCAATTTCTTACTATCTTATTCAAAAAGTCTACTATCTTATTCAAAAATTATAATGGCATGGATTGCGACATGCGAAGCCGTTACAAGGTTACCACGCAAGTGACATCCCTAACTCCAACTCAAGGTTGTCACCTTCATCAGCTTTCGTTTGTCCATCTACACTTCAATAAGCGTCCGTAGACGCGTCCCTTAATTGTATAATTCAATTTAATTGGTTTAATTGGAACCATCCTCTGAGATTTACACTTGACTGGTTTCTTTATTGTTGTTTAAAACTATGGCCTTTGTTTACGAGGTCTTGTATGGCATCGAGTATCAGATTGTATGGGACATGCGTTTTTCGACTGTCAGCACATTTAATTTGGTTTATGGGGATTTTCAACATCTTCTTTTGTTTCTCGCGGATCTATAGTGAGATCGGTCATGGATGGTTTTTCAGGGTACTGGATCCGTAGTAGGGTGAAAACCGGAACCCTATTACTACGCTTCCGCTGTCCGTACGTGTGTCTGTCACAGAGCAGATGTATCCTTCGCCTTAGGCCGTTGGACCCGGCTGTAATTTAAGATCTTTGACAGTTGTTAAGGTGGTCAGAAGCCAGAAAATCAAAAAACAACACAAGTGTTGCCAAGGGTCTGGTGTTACCCGATTACTGGGGCGGGGAAGTCAGATAAGCAGTCGCTCCGAGTAAAAAACTGGATGGATATGAGTAACATGCCAACATGAGTTGCTATGATTATGGCCATATGAGGGTCAATATAAAGATCTTAGTTGAGCAGTGGTTGGTGTGTGGATGGACCATCTAAACATACCGAGTTTCCTCCGTGCCTCAGAAAGCACGTTAAGCCGTTAGTCCCGGCTGTCATTTGTAGATCTTTGGCAGTCCTTACGGATTGTAAGAAGCCAGTAAATCTGACACTAGTCTTGCCAAGGAATACCGTGCCAGTCAATGGGTTGTGGAGGTCTGGTAGGCAGCCGCTCCACATAAAATACTGGTATTCAACTATATTGGGGTCGGCTTCCAAGCCGACCCCAATATAGCTGGGAAAAGGCTAGGCAGATGATGAGTTGATCAGTGGTCCATGAACACTCAAATCATGACCTAGTCAAATGAATCGGACTTATCAACTGCTGAGACTCTAAATGCATAGATATTATTATAGTTCTGTTATGACAACAATGTCCAAATTAACTAAGATCGATCATAAATATTGATGACAGACAGACAATGGTTTCCTTGAATGACGCATAGACATGGATTGTTGTTGAATAAATTTGTCTAGATATAAGCGTTGGCAAGTAGATATTATATTGTTCCTGGATACAAGGGTAACGGGAGACCAAAGAAACGATGGATGCATTTTGTGGAAAATGTTGTAATAGTAAAAGTTGTTCATAATGATGAGTACAATGACCCCTTAAGAGGTATTGCGTTTATTATGTTACACGTTGTATAATCTGCCTAGCCTTTTCCCAACTATGTCAGAGATGGCTTTCGGTCTATCCAGCTGAGTACCAGTATTTTACATGGAGCGACTGGCTTTTGCCACCAGAACCCAGTTACTGGGTAACACGATAACCACTGGACAAGACTGGTGTCGGATTTCTTGGCTTCTGACTACCCGTAACGACTGTCGAGGATATACATCATGACAGCCGAGACCAACAGCTTTAAGTGCTTTCCGAGGCACAGAGGAATGTTGGTATGTTTACGACTATTAAATAATAAGGTACATGTAAGGGCACCAAGACAATTCCATTGTCCCTACAAAACGTACGGACCCTGTTCCAAATGAATATGCCATCAACAAATTAAGTACCCGTTAACTTAAGAAGTTCAACAAAACAATAAGATTACGCCAATTACATAAACAAACGTGTTTATTGCCTCTTCTCATAGTGCAGTTTGCCATAGATATATCTATTTAGACGAAGTCCCACGACCCTTCAGCTTGATGTGTAAACGTGGTGTATAACTTGCAGAGATGCAAAAAATAACTAACAATGTGCATTGTCTAGACGTTTGCGGAGGTTGAGATGCTGGATGTGCCATCGTTCAGTCAGTGTGCTCATGAACGCACGTACGAGTATCTAAACCAAATTGTAGTTCTTATTGAAACTCGCACATCTTTTTTCCTTCGAAAATTCATCCATCAGTACTGTAGGCAGAAACTACAAGACGAGGTTGATACAATCCTCACATAATCATTTTTAGAAAAATATCCTAATTTGATAGACTGGCAGGAGAAGGCATCGGATAGAGTTACCTGGATTAATATGGGGGGGGGGCTTTGCCCAACAATGGGACAACACACGCTAAATAAAAAAAAATCTTAAATCATTTTGATCGAACTTTATTCTCGGGTTTAAAGAGTCCCTTAGCTAAAATCTTTTAAAAACTTGCGCGATCGAGCTTTTTTTGTATGGCTTCATTTTGTGATCCATCCTGTTGTTAGCCTAAAAGCCGAACCCATAGCAAATAACATAGGATACTTGGGAAAAGGCTAAGCAGATGGCAATGAGTCAAACCAAACTATCTGTTAGGTTAATATATAGAGTGTAGACTATCAACGAATTTATTTTAAAAAAATATACTTCAGCTAATCATTGTGTACGTACCACAAGCACCTACTCTCACCTCCTTCAGCGTACCACATTCAGTTCCTCCACATCCCTGCAACTCAAGGAAATGATCTTGAACGCGTGTCTTCCGTCTTCCGCACGACTACACATCAGAGGGTGTGACAAGAATCTAACATTTGTTAGAAAAACAAGACTCCTAGCCGTAATCTAACAATATATTTACATTATGCAACGTTTTGTAACACCTAGTGCTTAGCATACTGAACTGTTATTGTTTACAAAAGGGTTTAAAAAGCGTGTAAACTTTTAACATTACATTGTGAAGAAGGTCCCGCGCGTATGTAAATTAATAGTGATTGTTGCACAAAAAATTTTAGGCAGTCATATAAAGTCGTTCGCAATTAATAAGTATTATGTATGTAGAAGCAATTATTATTAATTGACAGAGATAGTGTCGTGAAATAAAGATTACAAGACATTCCAGGGTGTATTTATGTTTATTAATTATTTAGTAGATTCATTTTTTACAATGTTGCGTGCAAAAAACGGTTGAATAGACTTGTATGCAATTAATTTTGCAGTATCAATTAGCGGAGATTAAGATTATCTTTGAATGTGGCAGTTGATGAGACAGTGTGTACTATTAATATAAATAAGATGAGCTTGTCCGACGATACAAAGAAAGAACAGAAACTGGTTTATTTGGCACACACAGATATTATACGCAATATAGGTAAACCACCACCACTAGAGAATTGGCAGCAGCTTCCTATGCACATTGCAACAGCTACACTGCAATCGCTAATCCGCCTGCTAAGCGTGGGCGATTATGGCAACCCCAAGGCCTATGTCCAGCAGTGGACGTCTTTCGGCTGCTAAATTTTGGTAAACTAAAAGGAAAATTAATTTTAAAACAATAACATTGTGTGCCCCGCGGCTGCGCCTAATAGGTTTAGTTCAGCAAAATGCCAGACAACTAGTAGTAGCCTGATGCTGACGCGTACCTGTAGATCCACTTCGGCTGAACAAATGGGTGTTAAGTACTATAAATAAACATTGGACCTTAAAAACACCTTATAAACTAGCTTGATTTCATGATAGTTCATGAAATCAATCAATCAGATATGGATAGTATATTTTTTTTGGTAGAATATGAGTAAGCACCGTTTTTATTCATGACTCGTCTCGGATTCCCATGGATGTTGTGAGTAGTTAAATGTACAGACGCTAGCATATCTAAATACAACAAACTGTAAAATTTCTATAATAGATTTTCAACTTTATCGCTAAACCATTAGGTTCGAGGTTGATCGGGTAAATTTTACAGTTTCGGGTAGCTTGATGTGCTGGCGTCTGTACTTTCTTCCGTACCCTTAAAAAATATCGAATCTTTTTATTTGTTGTGCTTAATATTTCTTCAGAAATGTGTATTCGTATACCTACGTATTTCTGTGGCTGGCTAATAAGATGAAGGATTTGGAGCCCCATTACACTTAATTCTACTTCTAATTTATAACCATCCTCGCCCCAATTGAATTTTCCCACCAAACACCATCTTCAAATCGTCACTAACATAAATCGGTGTTAATTTACCACGACATACGGCCACACGTTCCCTCCCAGACGTGGACACAGAATCTTCTTTATAGGCACTCGAACTAACGGCTTTAGGGACATTAAACTGTTCCGTTTACCTCGGCGATAGGATCGTTTATATCCTTAAGAGGACGCCCGCATTTCCGTGATGCGTGAGTTCGAAATAGAGCGATTCTAGGTTCGATATGTCTTTGTCTGCGAAAGGGATTGGTCTTCAAGCTTGATCGTGGTCTTGTATGAAGTTGTGGATACATGTTTATAGATCAATAAAGGCTTGGATAAATCTGTATTGTTTGTTTGAGGGCAATTTTTATTGTTACTTTGCCATCATATTCATTAATTATCCTGCTGATATATATACCTAGTTATTTGTGTGCAAGAAAAACGTGCTATTCAATTAAAAAAGGTTATTCAATTACATTACACATTTTTCTTGCACCCAAATAACTATCTACGAGTATATCAGTAGCAATAAAAGAATTCTCCCGTTTTCTAGCCAATTCTTTTTATCTTGCCATATTGCTATCTATCGTTTATACTGGTCTTCCTTAAAACGATCAATATTTTCTGGCAACTTGACAATAGACACTTGATTGTCTTTTGTAGGTCGGGGACCGTGTCCAACTGCGGACATCATTCTATGGGCTGATGTTTAAAGATTTATTGTCAATGGCATGTCCATATTTGATGGTATTTGTCAACTTGTAGTTCCACTCCTCAGTCTGTCAGAGTGGTATGTGATGAAGAGGGATAAAACGCATGTCGATTTGACAATACTAATTGCTTTTGCCACTCTACCGAATGACAATTGTCTAGAGTACTCTAGAGCAGTGTTCCGCAAACTTTTGTGTTCAAGGTATAACTAGGAAATCGGAAAATGTTGGAGGTACACCATAAATGAAAAATCTGTTTAAAATAATATTTACTAATAATTATTTACATTATTTATTATTATTAATCAACAAACCTAAACTTTATTTGTTGTTGTAAAAGTATTTAATGCGAAACATGAGCTTGTTTAATTCAGCGTAGGCCAAATTTGGAGTAATCATTTACAGGGCTGCTCTCATCTCTTCGTCGATCGTCCTCAGCCATTCCCTTTTTTGGTTTTTATTGTGGTAAGATTTGAAAATCCTTATTCACATAAATGGCAAAAGTATTGCAAAAGCATGCTTGGAAAGCTGAGGATATTCATTTTTTTACTCCTAGCCAACAATATTTTAAATACGTTTCTGCGACCGTTTAAGTATTTTTCTTCCATCTGTCTATTTAACTGTAAGAGATAACCTTTTTTCCGAGGCACACCAACTAAGGACCACGATATACCACTGTGCCGCGGCACACACTTTGCGGAACACTGCTCCAGAGCCTTTTTTTTTATTTTTAGGATGGGAAATCATCAAATGACTTCTACCGCTCTGGGTGGAGTGGAAGGGCGTGTCAGACTCTTACTGACTAAAACCCATCCGTGTTCCTTCTAAAGCCCTTTGCGTTCCAGGGCCGCGGTGACTCTTTCGAACAAATTCCGCAACCCTGGCAGGCTCTAGCCCGAGCGGGCCTCGTCTTCTATGTTGACATCTCTTTGAAGCGCGCGTGAAACACAATGGGCCATCGACCGGGGCCTGGTGGTGATTGGACAGCGAGCCACCCAACGCTCGCCGTCCGCAGGCCCGCGCCTAAGGTGGCCGGGGATCGCCCTGCGACTCCCGACACCTACGGGCAGGAACATGGCAAAGGTGTTGAAAACGATCGTTTCAGTATCTAAGCCAATTGATATGATCTGCAATATGTTCTCCATAAAACAATAGACCGAGTGAGATTTTTGTGTTAGCCTACATTTACCAGCTCTTCCTATCCGTTACAAATTATTGTGATGTTATCTATAATTCCTATAGACACATTGTCTTCATGAGAAAATCAATTTGTCCGATCCGTGAAACCAATGTATGTTTCTTTATTGTTCGAATAATATCTTCAATTTGCCCAATTATATTTGACTATGAAACAGCATTTCCTTAAAGCAAAACGTACCTATGTTTTTTTTTTGTAAATAACGGAAATCATATTTCCTGCCTAAAACAATTAACATGCAAAACTATAAGTAATTAATTTTGTGAAATAATCAAGGTTATTAAATGACTGTATTTTGAAGGATTCAGTTACAACATTTCGGAAGTGTGATGATCTACCTAGGGGAAGGTTGCTATAAATGGACCACTTAACTTTACGACAACATATCTCAAAAAATATAAGTGATAGAATGAAAGTAGTTTAATATTTTTGTTTCTTAGGACCTTTATTTATAATAATCAAACGCACAAACAATTCGGGCTTATACTTTTTGGTATAAACGAAGAAAACTAAATCTTGGACTGTTACCTTCTTTGGACCAAGGGCACCTTCATTGAACCACCAGGTTGCCATCAATGGACTTCGAGAAATTTGTTCTAGAGGTCCAATCAAGGTAACTTATTATAATTATCAATATGATTTTTATCTCGAAAGTCTATTTGTCTTTTTTTACTCTCGATACTAGGTTAAAGGTTCCAAAGAATAGTCAACCGGTTTTGATTACTTTTTCCTAGGTTGAAATGTCATCATATTTCTCAACTTCGTTCTATCAAAACAGAACCTCCTCATTTTTAAAGGCGGTTAAGATTGTAATGGAAACAAAGATTAATAAAATTTCTTCGAAAATCAATTCAACATACTTCATGTATATTTAACCAACTTTAAATTGCTGAAGGCACCACAGTAACGGGACACGCAGTAATATCAATAAAGTAACAGAGTGCAGTAGGTACTAACAGCTGTGCCACTCTTGTACTGCCGTTATATTCGACTGTGGTCTAACTTGCTAAACTGTTTGAGCTAAGTGAGATATCTCAAGAAAACTCTGTAGGTACTTATGAAAGACGAGGAAGAGCTTAGCAAAACGAAATGTTTTTCGGTAAAGTTTTACTGGAAATTGAAACAAAAGGACCGCGACACTTGTACCCATACAATATTTAAAATACAACTATTTTACGTAAACTTTAAATACTTAGTTGTATTTTTGGTGTACAAGAAAGCATATTTAATGTATCTTATTATGAAAATAATTGCCCTAAATTTTTTAAAACATCTAAAAGTTTTTAAATTATTATTTTGTTTTTCTTTCTCTTATATAAGAGAACTAATAAAGAAGAACTAATAAAAGTTAACATAATTAAAGAGGGAGCGGAAATACCTGGAGAATCATTGGATAGATTATATGAACGATGTTAAAATATGGCCAGTAAGAAGGAGAGCCATTATAGGTTATAGCCATAGCAAAAGATTTTAGAATCCAGAACTTCGTTCTAAAATGTTATGACCTCTTTAGCAAATAACACCCGGAGCAATAGGCCCTCAAACATCCATAACTTCACTCCTCCAGTCATCAATCTTCGATCCTCAGCTGTTATTTTCTAATTAAATGGTAGTTAGACATCAAACTGCAGTAATTATGTTGTTCAGACTCAACCATAATCATGGCCAGCTGAGGTAACGATAGAAATGAGTTAAAAACAACTTTTCCGTATAATTAATGAGCTAAACGAGACATTGACGAATGGCTTTGTTTCCTCTACAAATATTGAAACACTAGAAATACATTAGGATGATTATTTAGGGTTGCAAAAATGCCCTTCGAAACAGAGTCAACCACAGGAGTCAACTTACATGAAAGGCAAAAAAATACGTCGAATTTAATTTATGAACGCGAATGCCAATATGGTTGCCACTATTTAGATGAGAGTTTAACCGTTAATTTAATTAGTTTCTAATGGTTTTGATTAATTTAAAATGATAGCTGGTCTATAACTGTGAATGTACTGACACGATGATAACTGTGAGAAGAAACGCGAAGTTTTCAATTAGCGGGGAATGTTAAGCAGGCATGAGAAAGATATTCTGTCAGGAACTCACAGGTAAGAAAATCATTATTCACAACCCGACTTGGCCTCGTGCTGAGCACTGCCATCTCTTTTTAGTGTCATCCCTCACGTTTCTGGGCTAGCCAAATCCAGGTCTATCCGTGATGGCAGCAATGTCGTCTGCCCAACATTTTCCTTTCAGTTCTTAAAAATATACTCAAACGCCATTCATGTAACTGTAGGATAAATTATGCAACACAAAAAAATTGGGCATTTTAACTCGAACTATTGTTGATTTGAAAATTTCGCAACAATCCATCTCGACCTTTAAAACAACACTGAATTGCTTTGTGATTATTATCCCAGAAATTGTTTGTCGTAAACACTAATACCATGGCGCCATAATGGTTTCCCATAAATAAGAGCTTTTGGTCCAATCAGCAGAACACCATGGGTCATGGGAACGGCCTGTGGGGCGATCTCCGTGATTGGGATGTACTTGAGAACATCTCTTCACGGATTTATCTTGACGAGGGCGAGGTCAGCTACGCTATGTTGTCAGATTGTCATTGTGTGTGTCAGTCTTTTTAATGACGTCTTTAACTGTGTTTTGATCAAATTGGGTATTGTTGTTGGCAGTTTTAGGTTCTATTGTGTATTGCCCAATTTTATTCAGAACAATACTTTATTTGAACAGGATCTCATAGTGTTTCAAGTTACAAATGTGTTCAAACCTCATTTAACATGACACACATAATTTTCGAAGCGTAATGCACCAAGTATGTTTTACATAACGTACTTCCGCAATTATAATTATAAAAACACTTAAAACACACGTAAAAAAGAAGCCCCAAGTGGGTTATTCTTTAATAACGAATGTAATTTGAAATAATAAAATCAATTGATTGGTGAAATCAGAACGTTTAGTGGTAGTTAAGTTGTAGCGCGTGCAAATTGCTAGCGCTTTTAAAGATATAAAGTTAACGAGAATAACCCAGTTTTTTTTTATATTGAACCTACATTTGTATGGTTTCATGCTACTGACATCGATAATATTCTCATGGACATTTCTATCATTGATCGTTTGATTCTCCATGGGATCGCAAGTCAAGAGTCAGCTCTTGAAGTCAACTCAGACAGTATAATAATAAATTGTTGTTTAAATAATTTTGTTTGATCTTTTATTTATTTATTTTCAGTCTCTTGTGTTGAGGTTATCATGTCTTGTCCAACAACATTGCTTTAGACTCGCTATGTGCCGCTGGGCAGTCTATTTCAAAGTAGTAACAATAGTGTTAGTCAACATCCGGACTCTAGCGAGAATCCTAATAATACAGTGTTTCCTCAAATTACCTACACATGATTTAATAATGAAGTAAAACCAACAATGCATAAACAAAATGATTTAGTAAGACAAGCAATAATCACGGTTAACGACAGCAATTGAATGAGCTTATTAACTTGCTCAGCTATTACTTGGCGCCAAGGCTCAGGAGTGGTGCGAAATCATATTATAGGTAGGCACCGTTCTAAAGAAATAAATCTTGTTCTAAAAGTAGTGTCAAATAGCCCTATTTGACACTACTTTTAGAACAAGATTTACCTCCGTACCAATAGTTGAAGGTTAAAAGAATCATTTGTAAGGAAAGGGAAATCATATCTAGATGAGTGATGGCAGAGCTAAGAAAGAAAATTCTAAATATTGTTATGATACTCGTAAGTCTTGTGCACGTGTTGTGGAATTTGTTTGAAAGTGTCACCGCGGCCCTGGAACGCAAAGGGCTTTAGGAGGAACACGGATGTGAAGGGTGTGTCAGTAAGAGTCTGACACACCCTTCCGTTCTGCCCAGAACGGAAGAAAGTCATTTGATGATTTCTTATCCTTAAAAAAAGTCTTCTGCACGTTTTCGTCTTTTATATTTATTGTAAAAAAATCTATTTTAATTAATTTTATAAAGCTAATTAAGGTAACCCATTGGAAAGAGCGTGTGGCTAATAAAAACTAATCGATCGAATTAATAAATTAAAAAATTGCGATTTTTTTGTGTGAATTACGATTTTAAGTTCGTTCGTGTTTAATTTTTATGGACGCATATCATAAATAGAAAATAATGGTCTAATTAAAATTTAAATCGCTTTAAATATATTCATGCTAGGCCACCCACTGGTTACGAGATCGATTTTCTCTACAAATATAAAATAACAATAAATTAGGAACGAATTTGTCTCATTAAAATATTTTTTATGTGTCTGGACTTTTAAACTACTGTAGGCACATAATTTTATATTGTATTTTCTTTAAATGGTGACAGCATCAAAATGGACAGAAATAGTTGTTTATTTACCGTAATTTTAATATCCTCTAAAATGATTTAGTCTAACTCCTTCGCAATACTGATAGGCATATTGATGCGCTTATTTTAAAAGCTATTGGATAAACTGTCTATCAATTTCAAAGTACTTCATGACAAGAAAAAATAATTCCACGGTTATCACCAATTTTCAATTCCGAAAAAATAAACCAAAAAACTTTATAGCAGTTTAGAAAAAAGCAACCGATTTAATAACTTGTCTTTTTTCATACAATAGCGACATTCGATCCGGCAAATTATATTTCACGGGTTTGCACTTTTTACGTAAAAAAAAACCCGGCCAAGTGCGAGTCAGACTTCTGTGGAAAGAGTTCCGTAAAAATCATATTTTTTACATGTTTTTGTAAATCCTTTTGTCTTAAATTTGCCTGTTATCTATAAGAAAAAAAAAATTTTTTTTTAATTTATCCCCAAACAGACCCAGAATTCAAAATGTTATTAACTAGATTCCAAGAAAATTCGCTGTGACAGACGGATAGACAGAGACACCAATGAACCTATATTTTTTACGTTTTACATTTCGACATACGGAACACTAAAATGAATTTTGATTGATAAAAAATTGTGTAACGAATTGACAGATGTTGCAAAATTGCTATTTCTGGATAGTTTTTGCATTTCAATTTACATGCAACTACAGATTAAACGGCAATCTTTAAGAAAGAGCAAAAGAAATATTTCATTCGGCCGATAGAGCCTTCAGATCTAAGATTATTACTTTTTAGGATCCTTAAGGGTGTCCGAGGCTCAGATTGTTGGAGAAAAATATATCGATAAGAATATCCAATGACCACAATTAATCGTGAGCAAAATGATAAAAATAATTGATGAAGGCATGCACAAATGCAATTTGTTTGTAAGATTACATCTTGTAAAAGGAGGGTGTGTAGCGAGCCTAGCAAAGCAAAGCGATATCTCGATCCATTTGTTTATAAGCCATTATCTTAGAAATAAATGTGCCTATGTGCAATCAGAGGATTAGGTTCACGTTTATTTTGATATCTCGTAACGGGTAATCGTTGGATTAGGAATTAAAGTGTTGTTCCTGTTATTTGCCTCAAAAGATGAAAATATGACTTCTTTAGTTGTTGCTTCAATAAATGTTTCAAAGCTGGTGATGAAACCATAAAACTGAATGAATGCATTCATAAAGAAAGACTTGCTCAAGATGGAAAATATTGCAGGAAAATGTATAAAGACAATGTTTCAAAGCTCATAAAATCCCAAGTTTAGTATGGGAACTTTAGAAGGCAGTGCTGCAGAAGGATAAACCACAGTTTATAGTTCTATTGCCTAACAATTACAATTTACAAGTACTTACCATTTTGGACTTAAAAGCGAACAAAGCTTCGCGCCGCCAACAAACTGCAAATTAGTACCTACATATGTACTGTCAGAGCTTACCATATAAGCTGAAAGCACGACACGCAGCAAGAGTCAAGACTACGCAGATCCAGACAAATCTGGTCTTAATTTCCTTTCGATTGTTAAACGATAAGATCGACATTCGCAGATCAATGGTGACAGTGTAAGGGTGAACGAACAATACATGTCAGTTGACAGGTTCCGTTCACATCGTGAGGTGGAGTCACGAATTTTTAGCCCAAGCTCACGGCGTGTGGTGATCAGCTGTTGTGTGACACTTTGGCCAAAATTGGGCGATTGTTGGTGGGCCACTTACACCGCTTACACGATGTATGGCCCGCGTGGCCCACTGACGTTATTTATTAGACAGCCAGTATGCGAGGCTGTTTATTGAGATTAATTCGGATGTGGATCTGGTTTCTTTGCATAAAGTAGTAACTGGATTAAATTGCTTTTCTCAGTGTAGGAGTGGTAAGAGACAACGCTATTTTTTTTAAACAAAACAATTAAAATTTTTGATCTATGTGACTTTTACATGCAAAATTACTTGCAGAGGTCCAGAGTTTCAGGTTATAATTAAAACATATTAAGCTATGAGACCACAAAAAATGAAGTAGCCAAAAACTCATACAAAGAAGACAAAAAAAGAGAAACTTACTAATCAAACGACAACTGAAGTGAATGTATGATTGCTATTGCAACGTGCAATATAGAAAAAGAAGAAAGATATTACAACATGAAGGAAAGGTATCTAGCTATAGATCATTTCGCAACAAAAGCATAAAATGAGTGAGTTGAGGAAAGAACGTACCTAATTAAATTATAGGAACAACAGATATTATCAAACCTGTAACACATATTTTTAATATTTGTACAGTTCATCACACCACATCATTTAGTAAAGTTGTTGCCAAACTACTATCGCAAGCGATTCCCATTCAGAAAATAGATTTAAAAGCCATTAAAGAGGATTGATCCAATAACAATGACCACATAACAATAGGCTTGTCCAATCTTATGACAAACGACGTCAACCTACATAGATCTTCCATTTCTGTCCTATTGAAAACAGCGTGGGTATCTAACAACTATATCGTCTGGAAAAACCAAACGGGTACCTATACATATTTTTACATCCGGATCATTGAGCTATGTATATCCTACTGAATAAACAAGAACAAATATTAAACAATGGCTGAAGTGACAAAGTCGTTGGTCATTCATCTAAGTTTTATCTACCTCTAGTTTATAACGAATCTTCCAATCATCTTTATTTATAGATCCTTCCAGGTTTCCGTTGTCCATAAAACGAATTTGTTGCTCTCAGGACTAAAATATAGCTACAGAATTCCCAATGCTGTTTGTGTTAACGTTGTGTCGAAGTTCTCTCAACTATCATTTATAATTGTGCTTCGTGCGAAATACTATAGCAAGCAATGCAACCAAGTACGTTCATAAGAGAATCACTTGTAACGTCTTATAAAATAGCATCAAAATACTTACAAAATAGTAGTACATTACAGTCCCTTATTACCTGATGGGTTTACAGCGATAAGCTCACAGATCGTGGTATTTGAAATTACTGCTAGAGAATGTTCTCATTATTATCTTTGTACAATGGTTTCTTTTTTATTTATTTTATAGGAATTACATAATATACATAAAGGTCATTATGAATCTTTGTTGAACCATCAACTTTTACCTTACCAAATTGTAGATTGGTTGTCGATAAAGCTAATGCCTCTGATTGTTTCTATTTACATAATGGTATATAGTAAATAGAAACAATCAGGTTGAAATAGAATCAATCACAAATAGGTGGGTATGACGTCATTTATATCGTTCGTAACACAAGAGGTCATCAACGGGTGATCATCCATCAATAGTCGTTGAATTTCGTCTAACAATTAACCATTGTCTTCTGCATGTGTCAATCCATTGTTTTACGCACATCATTGGCTTCTCCGTCGTCATCTCTTTAAAGAATCGTGGTTTAAGCTAAAACATTTTTGGGAATCTCATTATAATTTAGTTTCTTTCGGAATCTGTTCACAGCAACAGTGATTGTGTATCTTTCAGTGCCAATGTTATTTCTATCAGAAGAAATGTGTGAGAAAATTCTTCAGACAGTCTATCCGAGTAGCTCTTTTCCAACTAGCCTAATGAAGATCCAGAAGAAGATTCCTAGCCCTTACTTCATGGCATCTCAGCCGGCATTCAAAACATTCAAACCAAGTTTTACTTCATGTAAGCCTCATCGGCCTGCCCCTGCGATTCCTTGCGCGATGGTAATACAAGAAGAGGTACCTACACAATATATTTGACGCACATATACACCTATAATTAAGGACACTTACACACGTGCTGGCCTGCGGGGTTTCTCTCGCAAATTCGACTCTGGGTTTAAGCCGGTTTTCGTGACAACTTTCTAGAGATTCCCACCGCGTTAAGTACCCTTAGAAGTGCTAATGAATATCATTCGGCAGTAAGTATTATTTGTAACGGCGGTATCTAGCAGAATTGATTGATTGTTACTGTATAAAACGTCCTATAAAAATTGTTCATAATAATGAGTAAAATGATCCCTGAAGAGGTATTGCGTTTATTCTGTTACACGTATAGAAATTCTTAGATTTTATGAAATTCCATATTCATTAGTCACAATGTCTTATTCGAAACCGCCGAACTGTAATAAATATTACCGTGTCTAATAAAAACTTGCAAAAAACGCTCCAAAATTCTTTATGACATACCTAAATCTTGTAATATTGATAAATACATTTTCGTCCTCAAACGGACGTCTAATGAAGCACAGCATCCCGGTCTCTTACAAGTTTCCGAACCCGATCGATTCTTAATAATAAATTGCTATAGATAATGAGTTGTTTTTTTTTCTCTAAAACGGTGATTTAGAATCGGCGCCGTGGTCCGTGGCGCCATATTGCTCGGAGATCGCAGATAGACGCACGCGCGGTCGCGGCGAAGCTTTTGTTGTTCTCCGATGTTAGAATCTTTGAGAGTACAATGTTGTAATTCTTTCGTGACATTTTGTTCTCGGTCAAAAGATGCCGACTAATTTCTGTGTTAGCTTGATTGTTTTGTGTTTTTGCTGGTTGACTTTTGCCAGATATCATCTAAAGTTTGGTTCTCTTAACCAGTATTTATTAATGCTACTCGTTATTGCTACTCATAATGTTTTTATTCTCGAGGGGGATTATAATTAATGAGCTTGTCGTTTTCAATGAGCAGTCCTCATTTCTCTCCACTACCGTTACAAACAAAAATTCGCACTTCAATTAACCACCCTCAAACAAACAATTCGTTCACATCGTTTGTTCGTTCGATTCAGCCGCAAGTCTAAGTGCGAGCGCCATTATAATCTATCCATCAAGATGGCTATCAGCTTCAGATGGCCGTTGAATTTCCCCGCACAATTTATATGGATACTCGAGGACATTGGCTATAAACTAGCGGTCGTCTTTGTACTCCGTTCCCACGTCTGATGGTGATATAAGAATCGATTGAACTTTGTTCTTATTTGCTTGTTCAATTTGTTAGTTAGTTTGTATGGAGTTTTATAAGGTTTGGGGTTATTTTTAAGAGTAGTATTGCTACTGATGCTACTGGATAGCTCAAATAGATTACTCATGATAGTATTTTTGTTTTCACTTGCCCTTTGATGGTTATAAACTTTTTGCTCTATGAACCGAAAACTTTTTAGTTTTGTATCTTTGTTGTCGTCATTGTCTTTAAGAGGTGAGACTTCCTCACGTTTATGTTTTGGACAAGGTGGATTCCTATAGGCCTACTTGCTTTCCTTGGGCATCTTGATGTTTCACAGGAAATGAACATGGGTCAACAATGATGTCACGCGAGCGTTGTGTTGGTTAAGAAGTATCGTGTTGCAACTTGCAGTTTATCTGTTGCCCTAACTTCTTGGAAACTACGTTCGTCATCGCTGCACTTTGTGTCTATCTAACGATCAGCACCATATTTACCAAAATTAGCTCAGCCTTGAGACATTTTTTTCCTCTTATTTCACGTTTCTTCTAAACAGTCAAAGAAACCTACTTTACAAAAACATTTTTATTGCATATCTCACTTGCTTTTTTCCTCAACACGATTGTAATGTAATGTTACACTTTAAATAACATAAACAAACACTGGCATTATGTTTTTACTTGAAACAATGGTTCACAATGGTGGTAACCCACACGTAACGTAGACTCGTTAAATGTTACTGCAACTGTTATAATGGCAACATTTAACGGTGTGTATGTGAGTTACATTGTTTTTGGCAAAGTGGTAGCAGGTCTTAAAATACTTTTCCTGAGTAGAATAATGTTCATTATTGACTTTTTCCGGCTTGCTGCTTGATGCACAATCTGTTAAGTAGGAAGTTGTCTGAAACTGGTTTTGAGTAAGTCATGAACGATTTGGTGACCCTTTTTCTACCTTATTCATATGGAAAGGTTTGGTGACCACCAAACTGTGTGTGATGAGGTGGTGATGGGTAGATGAAAGTCGTCCATGCTTAATTTTAAATCCTGAAGGAGGAATACGTTTTCGATTTTTGATATGAACGTCTTAAATTGGAAATCATAGTTTTGTTATTCTTTTCGAAGGTACGGTCACGCGTCAGCCGAAACGTCCGAAAACCAATTTATTTCCCATCAGAAACCCGTTGCTCAATCTATTGGCAATCGATAATTTTCCACATAGTCTATAATTTTGGGAATCGATTTTACTATGTGCAACCAGTACCGCAAGGAACCGAACGAAATCGTCTAGAAAATCCATTAATAGTGTACAAAACTGGACAAAGACCGCATTTTTGACACAGATTATTTTTCATTTTGTATTTTTCCAGCAACTTGGCAAATTGAGTATGAAGAACTAACGTAATGGATTAGTGATAACCCAAGTGTTCGTGTTTTACACCGCATTAGCTCCAGACTAGGCGAGAATACCGGTCCCATGACAAAATAATCTGAATGATCACTGTCGACGAACTCCGATGGCTGCCTGTCATCGGTAAAAACATTTCGACTGGCCACGCTAAACACGATAGTAACGGGTCGATACCTCCGACTTTTTTCTACGAAACTCGCCAACGATGCACAAGTTTTATAAACTTTTATTAACTTCATTTTATTCGACATGTAATTAAAATTGACATTATAATTGCAACAATTCCAATCACAAAATTCACAAAGCAATAGGTTACATACCTACATTAATATGTAGGTCAGTATTTGTTATGTAAATTACCGAACGTAAAACGTACTGCATTGAAATGTCCCAGAATAACTTCATCGCATACAGAATTTGGGGTTTATAGGGTAATAGAGAAACTTTGAGCAGAAACATGGGGTCGCGTTGATCGGTGACCTCCGAACTCGAATGGTTCATTGAGTGTAGCAGCTGAGCGGCATCGTCATCCATTCAGCCGACGCTATCGGCTGCGGCTCAGTGCCGATCCTAAACCCGGAACGCGTCACACGCGCCAGCAACGTAGGCTGCGTAACAGTGTGGCTTTGCCTTTTATTTATTTGCGCGCGTTTGGCGGGAAGTTTGACAGATATTTTTTTTAATTGAACTTTATAAAAAGTGACAGCCATATTGTACGAATTATTTTATAGTGAAATGAGTGTTTGATTGTGAAGCTATAATTTTGCAAAAAAAAACTTAGTGTTTCAAGATGATGACGTCTGTGTATCATGAGGTGAGTGCACGACATTTCCCACTTGGCATTTAGTTGTTTTTGTTGAGTAATTGTCTTCGTTGTTAACCTTTTATTTTTTAAATAATTAAACGTCATGAGCCCAAATTGCATGGCAGTTTTTTAAATTGTTAAAGCGACTATTTTCTGTTTTTCTTTGGTGATTCAACACACAAGTTCAAGTGTCATGGCCGAACATATATTTAAATAGGCAAAAGTCGTTATTATTCAAACCTAATTAAATATTAATTTAGGAAGAACCGTTTAAGAAGATTCAATCGATATTTTTGAACACATGTGGCGTTATTCAAATGTATTTTTGTGTGACAAATTATGTCGTCTCGTATGCGATGTCACAGATTGGGTGTTACAATGTAAATATTAGTTTAGACACTGCACCCACGACATAAGTTCAATATTATTTGCATATGTCTACATTATGTGTGTGCATAAAAATATCGAATTCGTTATAATTCTGATAAGATGTGAACATGAAAAGTTTACTTAAGATAAGTTCAACGTGTGACGAGCAGAATTGATTGATTTTCAGTCTAGATAACTTTGATCAAACACATTTACTGATACACTCAGAAAAAAAAGACAGTTGTGGAATTTTTTTTAACCACCCGAAATTCTCACGACATTCTGACCTCATTCTTATCTTAGAACAACACTTGCATCCGATGACATTCGCAGAAGTAGACAGACACGTCTCTGGCCTCTTTGTAACACGATTTTTTCTTCCACTATCATCACGTCATATCGTATTCAGAAGGTTGTCTTACACGGCCATTAAAGCATCCTACGCGTAAACAGTTCCTGGTGCATACAAGCATATCTTATGCTTCCAAAAGTGTAGACCATCTAATTGGGAGGCGGAAAGCATCAGTCGTTGTTTATTTATTCAAGTCAAAGTAAAACAGGCCTGCTGTGAGGCATTACTGTTTTTGGACGAGTTTTTTTTCTTTATGCATATACCTAACGATACCTGTGCTCGTCGAAGAGATGGGCAGACTCGTACTCTACAGTAAATTAACATTTCTACAGTAACGTATAATAAAGGACGACTTTATTGTCATAAACGAAGCATAAAATTCAAACTTCGGGCAGATACTGAATACATATCCCTTATATAATATAATACCCAGTAAAACATTGTTCAATCAACGCCTGGAGCTCTAGATAAAGTGACTTTATCAGAAAGTCCAAACTGTCAGGACATTGACATGCGCTAGTTACCTGGTCAATCCCTAACAATTTGAACAGAACTTTTAACAATAGTTATCAAAATCTAACGTCACTTATTCAAATAAGATTGAGTGCCAGCGCTTTTTGAACTTCAATGTTTACACAATACAGTCCAAGAAAACGCCATTCGCGACGGGTTGGCGTCCTAGTATTTTAGCTGGAAAGAAGAAGTGGTGATATCACCTAGCTAGAGCCTCGGTTGTCCGTGCTCAACAACAACAGATGCTTGTTGTGTGCTGGAACCACAGCAACCACTAGCCCAGGCAGTCATCTTTTCCCTGTTGTACATATTAACATGTCCACACATAATTGTGAATGTTTGCCCAGTTCATTATCAATACTGATCCTGTTTGCTTTAGCAACGGAAAGCAAGCAATGCAACGTGCTATCGCCTAGCGTGTTTGATGTTAACTTTGTGTTGTTTGTTTGTTTACAATCGTCCGAAACTCGCTGAGATTTCCATCTATGGTGCATGGTGGTTTGGTTTTTTCGACCGTTAGCGCAGCTGCCAAGTCAATTAGTGTGTGGTTGTTGTTCCACAGTTTATTTTTTCCTTTTTGACGGTTTTTCTTTAGTTAGAATGCTTTTGTCACTAAATTTGTTTTTGGTTTCTTGTTGATGCAGGCTTGTTAAAATACCTTTGCAGGGTTGCGATAATGATTGTCAAACGATCAAAATGTTTGAGGTTTTCAACTTTATCGCTGAAGCATTAGGTTCAAGGTTGATTGAGAAAATTTGACAGTTTTGGGGTAGCTTGATGTGCTGGCGTCTGTACCTATAGAGTGATAGATAGTAGCATTGGTAAAGGTTTGATTTGTGTATCAAAAAATCTACATATAAGGATAGTAGAGTAGTTGCCACAGAGGTGGCTTAAATGCCTATTCTTACTCTGCTCATCTTAATTGAATTCTGAAAACATTTATATATTGCTTATTTTTTTATTTTTTTTACGCAAACTAACGATGTGATTTGAATTTTTATGGTTTGTTTTTGTTATCTTATCAGGACAATCTGTAGACCGTTTCTAATAAAATATTAGCTTTGCTTATCGATTTCGGTTTGCGTCATTGAAAATAACGGATATGCTTTGAAAATATTATTGATTGCCATGTGAAATCTGTAGAAATGTTGCCATGAGAGAAATTCTGACCATCCTCAACGAGTGGACTATAGTGTAACTACTTTTTTTGATAAAACATTTTATTTTTTTCTGTTTTATTGTGCCGTGTTGGTCTAGCGGTTGCAAGTTGCTAAGCATGAGTTCCTGGATTCAATTCCCAGGTCGGTCGAAGATTTATTTGGTTCTCCTATCAAGAATTTCTTCTCTAGTAACAAGCCGGAGTCTAAATCTGTACCCGGTTGTTTTTTTATGTTTGTATAAATTATCCAAACTGAAACGAATTTTCGTTTAGAGATAACTATTATCATACATGCATGTAAGTCATCAAAGAACTTAACCGTCAAATAACAGTTATATTTAGAAAACTTTCACCGTATACCCGCTTTCAAGGCAGTGATAATGTGTACGATACAGTCATTACATAGTTCACGGGTACTTCGCTTTCACAGCTATCATCATTGTTTTGACCATTATTTTCGTATCAGACGGCAAAAAGATCCATCGTGTTTAAGTTTCTCTTTAGGTAAAGTAACCCGAAGGGTCCGGCAAGGGTGTGTAGTACCCTTTGGCCCGCTAGGGCCAGAGCCTGCCAGGGTTGCGGAATTTGTTCGAAAGAGTCACCGCGGCCCTGGAACACAAAGGGCTTTAGAAGGAACACGGATGGGTTTTAGTCAGTAAGAGTCTGACACGCCCTTCTCTGCTCCACCCAGAGCGGAAGAAGTCATTTGATGATTTCCCATCCTTAAAAAAAAAGGGTGCGTAGTACCCACATGTCACCAGTTTTCTCCCACTATTTCAGGTAGCCTCCCACTGTTCCGGGTGTGTTGCCTTCTTCGACTAATCTATCATTAACGCCCCTTGGTCGTCACGTCACGCGTCAGCGTTTTCTAGGCCTTCCTCGGCGACGACAACTTCTGGCTCCCATTGCATAACAGCTCTGGCCCATCTATCCTGATGCATTCTACGTATGACCCGCATAATCCCACGAAAGCTTGGCAGTCTTGTTGCCCACATCGGCGATTCCTGTGATCGAATCGTGGCGAGTTATCTTGAAGTCCAATGAATATAGGGGCGAACATATTGCCCTCAACCAGGCACAAATCCGGAGTTCCAGATGTTACTTTTCCTAACCAGGAACTTGAACTCAAGATCTCATGCTTGTGAGATGGGACCACTACACTAAAAGCAATATTATTATGTAAAGTATCATGCGACTAACGTTTGAACTGTGACCTGAGACTAAATTATATTCGGATGGACAGCCATTCGACAGATATTAGGATTAGATTAGCCATTTTTATTTCTGAAATGTTTATTGATATCGGTATAAGACTACCTGATAACGTGTTTTAAATTGCCTCTCACGATTTTTATATTTAGAACTCATGTTTTAGAAACCATTTTGGTTTTATGACGGAATTACGTAATAAGTGTCAAAAGTGTAATAAAAATAAAAGTATCGATGATTTCAATTGAATTTAGTTTTTAAAACAAAATCGATTTGATGGAGCAATAGTTTACGACGGACTGCACTCTAAACGTTTTCTACCTTTTAAGAAACACATATTATTACCACAAAAGGAGGTAATTACTTTGTTTTATATAAAAAGTCCATTACCGGGTTTTTGTTTTCAAATAGTCGACTGTTATTTAACATATATTAACATATAAATAATGATATTATATGGTTTAATGTGCGTGCAGTAATAGGTAAATATTTCTTCTTTTGGATTAAGGAACTAAAGAATAAAAATGCATATGATTTTCATTAGATATGCAATCGTAACTCATTCGTTCATGAGGTTATTCGTGAATTATTTCATTTTATTTGCCTTCGTAGTTTTATGTTACGTTACGCACATTATAAAATAAAATTAAAATGTTTTATTGCTCATATATTTTTTTAAAGATTTTTATCAATTAGCATGCTTTGCATAATACATGATATTAAATATACGTTAATTCTACATTAATGTATGGATACCTAGCGGTATTAGTAAACCGCTAAGTAGGTAGGTATGGTACGTTACAATAATACCTACTCATCATCTCACCTTTTCCCAACTACATAGGTATATTGGGGTCGGCTTCCAGTCAAACCGGATTCAGCTGAATACCAGTATTTTACGTGGAGCGGCTGCCTACCAGACCTCCACTACCCATTAACTGGGTAACACGGTACTCCTTGGCAAGACTGGTGTCAGATTTTCTGGCTTCTGACTATCCGTAACGACTGCCAAAGATCTACAAATGACAGCCGGGACCAACGGCTTAACGTGCTTTCCGAGGCACGAAGGAGTCTTGGTATGTTAATATGGTCACCCATCCACAGACCAACCTCGGCAAGCGTTGCTTAAACTTGAAGATTGACCCGTGCCGCTGTTATTATTTAGCCACGAGCTCCTCTAATAATAATCCTCTAACGATAATACCTACAATAATATAATTATAATTTATTTTTCATTTATAAGGGCATACATACAACAGACCTACAATATGAAACCATCGTTGTAGTTTGTCTGACCAAGCTTATAATGGCTGGTTTCAATAACGTATCTACCTTTAACCAACTGACAAATTAGCTACCGACAGTAGCTGAAACGTCGTGTTTGAAGGGCAAACATGACGTTTCATTTTTATATTTTGACAGTTGGTCAAAGGTGGATACGTTATTGAGACAAGCAGTAAGCAAGTTGGAAAATTAGGTGAGTTTATTGTTGGTTGTTTTTTACTGGCCAGCTTTTAAATTAAAACAATGAAAATGATCACACCATGAGCTTCTTTATTATTCTCCACAAAAAACCAATCCTGAGATATTTTCTCAAAAGCTTTGATTAAAGTTTTATTGAAGCTTTCAAATAGCCATTTAACTTTTATAGTCTTTAAAGTACATCTTCAATTCACTGTTTATTTACGTTTTAATCCGTAAATCTTAACCGTCGTTAAGTATTCCCCGCGCGTCCATATTAACATGTCGTTCAGGAGTCTACAGTCTATGGTGGCCGTTGAGATGAGGTCATTTCATTGGTGACTCATAAAGGCGGCCAGCCATGTCTGCCTCCCATTCACAGTCCTTACTTGAGATTATTTATAGCAGATTTCGATCAAGCTCGATTACTGATTAATTTTTCGCTGTCTTTTTGGGATGGAAGGTTCATTGATATCTTAATTTTCGAGCAAATTATAGTCACCAGTATTTGTTTAAAACTTTTTTTTTTACATCGAACACTTCAATATTAGACGGAATAATAAGAAAGATGTGTGTTTTTTTTTTAAATTGGCGTCTACACGCAGCTTAGTTATGCTTCATGGTACTTACCTTATTATATTGAGAATTGTATGCGTGTTTAGTTTTTTCATTGAATATTATCGTATTTGTAATATACCGTCTTATTTTGAAACATTTTTTTGCATGAGCTATCCAATTGCACATATCATCATCTGCCTAGCTTTTTCCCAACTATATTCGGGTCGGCTTCCAATACATATTATGTACCTAGTTAATTACGTTAATTTACTTTCAGTATTATTATTTTTACAAGTCAAGGTTAATACTGGATAGGGTTTCAGTATTGACGTCAATAGTAGATACCTTTCAATATCTATTTACCTAATAATAATAATAATTTACTTTACTTTATGTACTCCTCGATACGGCTCGTATTGTGAGGAGGTTCCTCTTTCTCTGGAGCCCTAACCAACGGTAGCTTGGACCCTGCTCCCGACACCGGCGGACTACTATTTTTTATATTTTTAAATGTTTTTTTTTGGTTACAACTGTTTTTATAAACATAAATATTTAAAAAAATTAAATGTAAAGAAAATTAAATAAACGAAATAATCATTTCTTTATTCAAGTAACAAGGAATCATTGTGTTAGTAAACTTAAGAACTATGTTAGTTTATTTAATTATCATTGAAATTGATTTTACCCCATGGGAGATAGCACTGCAGTGATTGACATAATATGCAATCGAGCCTGCTAGCCATTATTTTAAAAACCATTATTTTTTTCATTTGGTTGAAAGGTAAAAACCTCAGCTTAGAGTTAAGCTCGGCTTTGTATATGAACTATAAGTTTATCTAAAGTTTATATTATCTGTACTATAAGTTTTTTTCTTGTACAATATGGAATTAAGTCAGATATCTGATTGTGACCATGATGCGTTGACCTTCATAGATTGAATGAAAGTTTGACTAACATTAACACGAGCCGACCAAAGAGGAAGCCATTTGTTAAGTTATATCGTATTAACAACACGAGAATGCCTTTCAACAACATTCAAATGTTTTATAATCTTTGTGTTAGAAACCTCATTTTTGGAAGCGCATCGCAGCCGGTTTGGTAACATTGATATTTTACTTCTTACTAACTATTATAAATGCGAAAGTTTGGATGGATGTATGTATGTTACTCTATTACGCCAGAATGGCTGAACAGTACTGGTTGAAATTTGGCACAGAGATAGAGTAAAGTCTGGAATAGCAAATAGGCGTAATAGGGTTTATTCCGGGAGTATCTTCCCTTGGGATAATCCCCGACATTCACGCGGGCGGCACCGCTGGTAGAATCTTGTCTTTTATAATGTTTGGCATAGAAACTTCGTTTTTGGAGGCGCATCGCAGCCGGTTTAACAACATTGATTATAACGTATAAAGCCCGGGTCAGTGGGATTTAGTTACAAACGAAAATTGGGCCCAACGGCCTAATGGCATGGTAGTGTCTGAGTCATCCAATATGTATGTGTTCTATTTACTAATGGAAATTATACTTTCCCCTTGTCTAAACGTTAATTATGTTGGATAGGGGCGTTGGTGTGAGTCACTGTTTGTATTATTGTCCCTTTGTAGGGCAAGAAACCCCACACGGGTAGAAAAATAATGCAACCATCATGGTTGCTCACTGCGTTTTCGTGATGTGTTCCTGAATCATCTGAAGAGTTCAGATTTATTTAAACGAGAGCATTGGGTGGTGCTCGATAGGTGCCAGGGTTTAAATTCGCTAATGTTGGTGATTATGATCCACACGTCATTTCAATTAAATTAAAAGTTTATTTCTTTTCGCCAATTATGACGATCATGTTCTCTTAAAAAAATCATGAAAAGAAAAATAATAAAACATAACAAGGACATAAAACACCATTTGCACCACATTTTAATTAAATTTATTTTAATGTTGATCGACCTACGTCTCACCACACCGATTGAAATAGAGAGACATTCAAATACATAACTATAAAATATGACATAATTAAAATAAAGACGTCTAGAAAAGGCTTTAATAAAAAAAGTTATGGTCCACATAACTTATAGAAATAAAAATAACCGGAATAAACCGTCATCGAGCAATTTCGCTAAAACGCAGAGACGTAACTGAAAAATTTGCGTGCTCTCCTTTATTTTGGTTGCCATGCGTTCATTAGTGATTCATCTCTCAGACACGCTCGCAGTTCGCACTTATTTCCGCTGGCCGTGACTCTGTACCGTAATAATGTCACAGAACAAAAGCAAAACTGTCTCCCATTCATACATGAGAGACTCAACTACTCCCAAGTACCTATTCTTCAATTCATAAGCGATTGTCTTGTTTTTTTGCCCCTTTGTATGTCCTTTCGTCACGGCATTCGCGTCTACGAGGCCAAGAGGCCCCTGAATCGCACCATCTATCTTCATATTCACATATTATTCTTATTTCATACAATCAAAAATGGAAATGTATGACTAGCAACTTTTTGCAATTTCGGTATTGACTTCCGCATTATTTTTCTTGGAGCAATTATTTTGATGCTTTGAAACAAGTGCTCGATGATTGCTGCGATTATCCTAGGAAAAAATCTGGACAAAAAAGTGGAGCTAG
Source organism: Mamestra configurata (assembly GCA_002192655.3). Classification (NCBI taxonomy): domain Eukaryota; kingdom Metazoa; phylum Arthropoda; class Insecta; order Lepidoptera; family Noctuidae; genus Mamestra; species Mamestra configurata. The sequence continues at coordinate 304,104 of NDFZ01005162.1, forward strand.
AAATAATTCGAGCAGATCACTCTGTGAGTCATTGTCTAGACAATAATAATATTGTAGCGAGCTAAGTTATGGATTTGATTCGACTTCGATACATATCTCATCTCTATTGAACCGAAATCAGAAGCCTTTGCATTCAATCGAACCTTAACTAGATACCAGTCGCAATCCTCAATTGGAATCATTGTTGCAAAGATTCTCTACGTCCCTGACTTTTTAATTATACTCATAGATATTGTGTAACGTAAGTTTACCTTTCTGGGAACGAACTGTGTCGTCTGCGTGAAGATCGACCGTGGGAGTGCGTCCTCTTGACGGTTGACTGATGTTACCGATTACAAACAAATTAATGAACGGTTCACCGTGAAGCAATCAGCTTTTAAAAACCAACCTGCAAACAATGGAACATCATTTGCCTAATTGAGAGGAAGTTCGGGTTCCCACCCAGTGAGAAAGGCCACTACTGTTGGTTTTATGTACAGAAGGCCCTTTGTAGGTTCGGAAGTTTGATCGTCGACGTGACAAATTAAGATAAAAGTCGTGTGACTAGTAGCCTTATTTGTTTTTATGAGAATCAATGAACATCTTCGCACCTACTTCGCCCACAACCTAATCTCGATCACCACACTTGATAGGCGAGAAATTTTATAGGCAACCGAGACCGATTGACCTCGCCTCCGCTGATTAAAATTTGAAAATTTTAGGCTCATCGTTCTTCCGGACGACGACGCCCACAAATCACAATTGGGTGATACCGATATACTCGTAGCGCGGTTCTGATCTTAGAAATTCCAGATGATTAGCATAAACGGAGCCGGTCGGGGCGAGGCGATTGAGATAGCCAACGGCCTGTTCTGCCACGGTCCGTCGCCGCGTATCCATTCAAACGAGATCGGTTACACCTTAATTTATTCATGAATTATCTGATATCTCTAAATATCAATATAAATTAAACAATAGCTTATTACGGATGTTGAGAATTTATGTGGTAAACTGTTACGTTGGTGGGTCATTTGATACGACGCGCATAATCGATTCTGTGGCTTTGCACTTGACCTTGTGCGCCATTGACTTGTTACATCACATCACACGTTTATGGTCATGGTGGAATGTCAACTTTGCATAGAATGCTCACAGCTTCGTCTTTTCAATGCAAGATACATTGTCCCATGCACTACAATTAATTGATAACCTTGCAAATTCATTAGGTTGCATCATGAATAGAACTAGATCATGCGATATATTATTATCAATGCATGCAACAATTGCCAACCGCAGACTTTCCAATTGACCTTTATTGCAGTTCGATACAAAGGTGTGTGGAAATAGTCCAAGGTTAGCCACCGGTAACGGATTTGAGATCCGGTGGTCACGACTCACTCGAGGCTTACTTAAATCTTTGATAATTGCTATCCTGCTACCCCGCAAAAGGCTTGTGATAAAACTGATATTGAGTATTAATATCCGTGTTAAACCGAGCCATATTGATGTGGTTTACGGCAACATAAAGTAGCACTGACACGTTTGTTTTGCCTTTAAACACAGCGGTGTGGCCAAATATGTATGAAATATCTGTGTATTTGTCTGAAATATCTTAATCTATTGTTACACTAAGGCAGCAAATTTAAAGGTGCAATCGAAATCTTTGAGATAACAATTTTTTTGTTGGGTTGGCAGGTTATCTTTCAAAAATTATATTTCAACACAAAATTAGTTCGGCTCATGACATTTCTTACGATTTCTTCACAATTCACCTAGTTGAAATTTTCCGAATATTTCGTTTTCTGAACGATTGAGAAGTCCACGGTCACGAACGCGCTCCGACCGTATGATCGGCCGTTCACCGTAACTAATTTCGATTTTATGGAATTGCATAGTGTGAGTCAATCTCTCGTCTCTTCTTGTTGCAAATATTTTACGTACTGTACTTTGTCAAGTACTCTCCCATAACATTGAAATTGATGTTTCGTACTTCACGGTCTTTGCGATGCTCAATTTGATTAGCGTCACACTTTTGTAGTCGTGTAGCCTTTACCTACATATTCCCATCTACAGATTCCAATTTGTTTCATCGTAGAGTGTTTATAATTTCTCTCCTTTTAAGCGTAGATGCGCTGTCTCTTTACGGATACGCCTGTGATGAGGTATCAACATACAAGTGTATAATATGCAAATATCTGAAAGCTGTTCGTGTGACCCACATCGGGTCGGGTCCGCAGCGGGCTGAAAGCGCACGCGCCGACCCAATCGTACACGATAGTGAATACGAGATAGGCCCCGTACACAATGTTTTATTAATCAACCCCATTGTGTGGACTCTGCTTTGTAAAGCCTTTTGCAGTACACTTGACTATTCATGAAAAAAAAGATAGTCGATAAACTTGTGACTTTTCTCAGAAATTATATGAAGCTATATATGACTCGTTCGCTCCATTGGTGCATTAATGTAATTATTGTTCGCGGTTATAGTTCCTGCACTTTTTGCCTTCCCATTTCTTTCTGTGCAGGAAGTTCTAATAACAGTTGTGTATATAACTGTACTCGTGTAACTGTATCCGCTTAAACACTGGTGTTGTTTCAAAGGACATTGCGAATGTCAGGGAATTCAATTGTCAAAGTAACTATTTTAACCTTTGGTACTAGACAATAATGAAAATACCTCAGTTTTATCAACTTCTAAACCAAACTCATGACCGATAATACCATTGTGCTAACAAAAGGCATTTTGGTGGGAAGGACTTTTTTAAACTAAGAATTTTAGTAGCTCATGATTTCATCAATATTGCTATTCGATAAATTATTTCTTAGATGTGCAAAAAAATCTTACAGCACTTTCACTCTACATGTATTTACGCTGTAAAGTGAATGCAATAAAAAGTCTAAATCAGAATAAGGCAGTGTAATATCTAGTACGGTGCATCTAGGACCACCGGGTAAGAACATTTGCATATCGGCTCTCGCTTCATCGCAAACCTGTTGCACACTGCGTACTAGTATCTATGTTAATTAACCGTTACCACGTCCTTTTTTCCTAGATCAGCTTTTTGTTTAGCTGGCTTTACGTTTTGACTGGATTCGGAATTTGTTTCGTAAATATGTGTTTTGGCTTCAAATTCTTTTTTGTTTGTTTGTTCTACATCTCAAAACATTTAAGCTGAGCTTGGCTCGTTTTATTCATTAGCAATCCCTACTTTGCCTTCCAATTACTGTGGATCTTCAACCAATTCTTCAAGATTCATGACATAATTTCCGTTGTAACTTTATTTTCGCAGGTTGCAAGAAAACTAGAATTCACCTCCAGTTACTTTTCTTCTGCAAAGGCTATTTATTTCAAAGCAGCGTATGATTTCAATGGTTGTTTTTTAATAGTCTTAGCTCCTCTAGTCTCTACAACATAATTTTCTCCTGCCGACCTGATTTGCTTGAGAACGTGTACAGTTGGTACATAAATGACTATCCATGTTTCTCTTTCCTATTATCTTGAAGATACACCGTAAGCTTAACCACATGTAACTATAACATTATTACCTATCTTCATGTTCAAGATAATATCTCTCGTCATTATTCTAGTCTCGTTCTTCTGTATCAGTCAATGTATCGTCGAGGAATGACTATTTTGTTTTGATTATCATTGAATTAAAGTTAAAAACCCACTACTGGAATTGGTGATTGGTCACACACATTCCGTTTTAATGACGGCTTTGCGAATTCCATTCTGAGTATATCCTTAACATGATCGTGCTTGTCGATATCAGTAATTATTGTTTCCTCTTCCTTTTTCTTGGGGCATTCCAAAATATGGGTGGTTGTTCTTTATTTAATTGCATTAATTCAAAACATAATTCTTAGATAATATTATATCAAGTATGAATACATGTTAACCTACTGACTAAAGAAAAATACGGTGTCAACTTAATATCACCTCGGCTCAAACATTTATCAACATTCAGCGCGACAAATGTCCGTAATTTACTTTGTGTAAGACATTATACATTAGCAACAATAATCTAGACGTTTGCGATACGTTAGCATTTCAAAATTGTTGCAGGGTTGTCTTGAGCGACGTTACTTATCCTTTTATCCCATTAAACGAGTATAAAGCAGTAGGATTACTTCATAATGGTATTACATTTATAAATAGATTTATATCTGTTTTAAATGTTATGTTGAGAGAATACTGGTTTTCTGGCAGCCCTGTAGGAACGAATGTCGGTAACATGTGTAACGTGGTGGATTATTCACGCCTGTCCGATAGGTAGGCTGTTGATGGCCGTACTAAGATTGCATTGCCTACGCCTCCTAGATTAAGAAACTATCCGCTGACAAGTCTATTTGTTTCACTGGCGCTGCGTTGTTCGTATGATTAACTAGAAACGAACTGAGCTATTCTTGTTATACTGATGTAGGAATTGTATTTCGATTTCACATTGCGTTATTAATTTATTTTAGCGCCGTCTCTGACTATATCATTCATTTGTATGTTTGTTACATTGCATATCGGAGATTGACGTACATTGTTTGTCTTCTCTCTGCGAACATTCTTAACATTGAAAATTAGAAATGTTGTTTGATCGTGATCGATTTTGCTCTCAATTTCATATTTGATATTACAAAATGTTCTATCAATAGCTAGAAAGTAGGTACATTTATTGCGTGGGATTAACATTTGAAACACAATTTGGTCACGACTAAAAAGTTAAAATGTATGCGATCATGTTTTAGGTTTCGTTTTCTTCTTGGCATTCTAAGTTAGTCCATTAACAAAAATGTTTATTACATTGGTTCGTATGTCACTCTCACTTTCTCTCGCGTAGGCTGTGTCATTAAAATTCTGTCTGCCGTTTCGTGATTATAATGCAGTAAAGCTTGATTGGTGGCGGTTGAACCCGGGCTTATTGCAAGTCGTGTTGACAATTCAATCCTTCTTGTATGGTATTGCAAATTAAATGCGTCTGTTGACTCGGAATTTATTGGTGCCAGTACGAATTTGAAATAACCGATTAACATTTTCGAACCATTTTTTGTATGTGCTTAACGAGTTTGGATCTTAATTGAAATTTTGAGCCTCCACGCGATGCTCCACTTTTTGTTGATTTGTTGGCTTTCCGAATGCTGGGAATTTTTAATTTGGGTGATTTGGAATGTGATAACTCTTTAAATTTTACTGTTATGAATCATTCATTTCAAGCTTCGTTAAATCCAAGACTTTTCTAAGTTTCTGATTTATTATACAGATGAGGTTTATTCATTTAAATCAATTAACAATCCGTTGTTATTATTGTTATATTTCAAAATTCACAGAGATGAAATCCCACGCAATAATCCAAAGTACAATGTTGATCATTTGCTTTGAATGTAATTACTCATCGATCTTTAAAACAAAATGTATGTGTGTCGTCACTCGTCTGCCATATAAACAACTATTGTTACCTTAAGCAATATTTGTATTAAATGAAAGCAATTAACTTTGTAATCTGTTAAATGGAAGACGCTGCGGCTAAAGTTACAAGCGTTCATCGAAATTGAATATTGTTACATAAAATGTTTTTACAAATAAATCTGTAAAAGGGCTTGGAGCCTTGAATATAAGGTTTCATGGAAATAAAGATGTCTTTTTGCAAAGATGACATTGATGTTGCATCACAAAACAATTGGAGTTCTGGGTCGCAGCAATTTTTAAATAAGATATTTTTAAGGACAACATTGGTAATTTAATGAAAAGGGAAACACCCACTTAAAATTGCGTATTAAGAAATACCTAGTATCCTTGTTTTTTTTTGTTTCTAAAGACTTGTTCTTTGTATTGTTGTTTTTATTTTTTAATGATTTATGGCTCCCGTTTTATAACTCGACTGAAGCGAGGACTATTTGGATTGTAGACGGTTGCCTAGAAGGAAGTAACCTTTTCACTCCTGAGTTAACCTTAGGTTAGTTATGGAAACACTGACTGATGTTCTTTTTCTTCTATTTAAAGCTTTCATAGACGGACTCCTCTTGTTCTTAAAAACTTCGATAAGACTGTAAAACCTTATTGTAAAAACTGAATCCTCTTATAACTTGTACGTATTCATCTCCTCTTCACTTTCCCATATCTCGTGGGAGTACGACGATGCCTTGACTGAAGATGCGATAAGTATCAGATAAACGCCTACTATTTCTAAACAATAATTGATGGATGATGCTCCGTTGTGCAAAACGTTGCGCGTTGCCTTACCGTCATTAGCTTCGGATCGAGCTATTGTTAAATCAGTTTATGTTTGTCTAATGAGAACCTATTTTACTGTTGTGCTTTAATGTCAGTTTGAGCAATGCTTCTTCGGTTTCTATGATCGATCTTACTTCGTTAGAAATTTTGAAATTTGCAGCAGCAATGTCGATGTATGTTCAAATTCTTGCTTGAATTACTTTCTACTCCCTTACTATAAATATGTGTGATTTAAACTTCTTCATAAATATATAAGTATGTTTATCAGTTGTCTGGTTGCCATAGTATAGGCTCTGCCTAGTTTGGGATCGGATGACCGTGTGTGAGTTGTCCCAAGATCAGTCTCTAGTCTGCCGGTTTATAACAATAACACGGGCCGAAGCCAAGTGCTACCCCTGAGAGTAAACCTAAGTTTTGGAAAATGTGTCTGCGATGTTATTGTTTTGTAGGAATTTCCGGACAATTCTGCAGGTATTTAAGATAGCTGCTTTCTGTAGGGTTTGATAGGTGGAGGAAGCTATGTCTAGCATTTTTAAAGATTTGTGCAGTATTATTATGATACCCACAATCATGAAAATTCCCTAAAAATACATATCCATAATTCTCTTCAAGAATACTAGCTGTTAGAATCAGTGTCCTAATAATTTACAACGTGGTTAGATCTTCTAGTGCTAATATTATACTTATTATCTGAGTCTGAAGTGCTTATTGCGCAAAATGATTAGCACTCTATCGATCGCTAAGCGGTAATCACAAGTTATTTTCAGTACTTTGCAGTTTGCAAAATCAATTTTAACGAACAGTTATTCTATTATAGTTATTGGCACTGTTCAAGATCGAAGATGAATGTATATAGATAGGTAGAATATCTTAAGCTAGTCTTTTTATAGCTTCGTTAAAATAAATAAGTGCTTCCCATCAGAAAAAATCATTAAGGATTTTTAGTTTAAGTTTATCATTTGCATGTAAGTTTAGTGGCAATAAATACTTGTTCATCCTTTCTTTTCACCTAGGGTAACTGACTAAAGAAACCCTCTCAGATATTGATACGCAACAGATAGTATCGACAATTAATTCATTATTCATTTATAGCTGATTGGATCACGTAATTGCCATTGAAAGGTGAAAAAGCATGTTCGAAACAATAATAATATACTGAATAAGAATTCCTTGATGGCCATTAAACCTAACCGGCAAAGAAAATAAAATATACTGTATGCTATCAAATAGATGGCTATCTTGGGCTTATAGCCTGAGGTCCGGAAGGCCTCCTGCGTCACTACCCTCCTATCTCACGGGTTGGAAATCTTAAAGGTTATCGATTTTACGACAATCTTTACCCGTATGCGTTTTAACTAGCCTTAAATTACGGCTATCTCTGTATCGAGGACTATATGAGTCTTTGTTGTCTAAATGCCTGTTTTAATGGCTGATGCTATTTAGATTTCTATGGTTGATAATGTAATGTTTTTTGTTAGTTAGTTATTTTTTATGTCTGTTGTGTTTGTTGCCTAGTACCTACTTCCGATACCTTCATCGAAGTTTTACCTATTGCAATAAAGTTTTCACATTTTGATTTCACTTATGAGAATTAGGTAAGCCTAATGGGAATTAGTAATTAGGTACCTATCTATTTCTGCAACTTCAGCAAAACTTAAAAAAACATGAGCCACACGTTGGAGTGCCACTAGTGCCCATGCACCTGTACTTTGGGGGATTTGATGAATGCCGCAGGCGCTTCAATTGACGTTGCCACCTTCTGGGCCCAAAAAATCTAAGAGGTTAACGACTCGAAATGAAGAAGACTTCAGCAACGTGCAAGTTATATTTTCAGCAACCGCAAACGACTTTCATCTTTTAGTTGGAATATAAACGTGTGCAAACAAATTTATTATTGATCTTCGGAAAGAAGAAATGTAAGTTTATTATTATTATATGGCCTCAATCAATAGTGCAACATCTGAAGAAACATCCTGACTTAGTAGCAACATGTGTAGAATTAACTAACGTTATTGCCCGGAGTACTTATAACATCTGTGGCTCATCTGAAGCTGGTAACATTTTTGAGTCATTAAAAGCTTGCCCAGAATACCAAATGCGAAATTTGAAGTCTATTATCAAACTAAATAAAAAAATTGAGTAAAATAACAAATATCAGAATCATTACATCATAATTATTTTGAATAATAATAACAGTAAAAGTGTTCGCTAATTCGCCAAATTGTAGCTGGCTGGAGGCCAAACATGGCTCCAATGTGCAATTACTAATAGAAACTAGTGTGATAATTACATCTGGTTGTTTTATTAAAAAGTAACCTTCACCTACTGGTCATAGAATAGTAATTAGTGATAGTGACATTGGTAATGAGCTGATGTTTGAGTACCTAGTGTATGTTTATGTTCACTTAGCTAATCAACTGTCTAATTTGCTTGAAGGGCAGTGTTTCTTAATTTTGTTTGTCTCTTCATGTGCAGGACTATAAATTTTTCTGAATGACTGTGCTCTCCTTCTGTATTTGGTTCTTATATTTTCAGTTTAGTGTTTGCAGTTTTTAGTAGTATTATAGGCAACAAAATAGTTTTCTTCTCAATCACTGCCCAATTAAATCACGTTGCTAGTTATTCTCATGTTAATTTTATCACTCAACTTTATACAGTTATTTTAATTTTGTTTCTTCAGTTATTTTTGTCCGTTCTAATTCACCAGTAAACAGGTACACTTCGCACTTTGCCACCATTTGCCACATAAGCACCTCATTTCAAAATGCTCAAATTTAGGCCGCTTACCTTAACGGCATTATATTTAGGGTCTTACCAATTTGCGGTAGTCAGAACATAATGTACGTACATCGTGAGTTACTTTAATCGGATTACTTCGTGCTCCCGTCACGAGCTGCACCACATTCGTGCCAAGGTCCCAAGTGTTTCACTAATGTGAACTGAGACTATATCACCCAACGACGTAATAATGTGCCATATTGCTTTGTCTGCGTATTTATGGTTTCGTGGATTAGTGAAATGTGCATGAGGGAGGATGTACAGATACATCGCTAACTATAACTTCACATACCTCTGTACTTGAATTCTTTAGTAAATACTCGTGTCTTCATGACACAAAAAATCAGTCGGTTGATGGCTTGTATCGTGTCCATCAAATCTAACTTCTCGATAACAATTGCAACAGAAATGATCTTTCGAATACGGCTTTCATGTTGTTCCATTTCCAATCGTGACTTTTCCGATATCGACATTCGGCATAAATCTTAATCGATAATCTTTCCGATACGTTGGCGTCTCGCTGGCTCGTTTCGGCGACTCGCTTTCTCCATCCTACAAAAAAAGTTGATACGCAAGTGTGGGACCTGTTCTGCCCATCTATTGATTGTTATTATGCTTGTAAAATTATACACACCTCTACACGACTCGCATTACGCACTGAGCGCTTCGGGCAATTTTGTCTCGATATTTGTGTTTGATTTTGTCGATGAATCAAATCTTGACTATTTTCTCAATACACGCCCCAGACTAATCTAATAGATTTTTTGCTGATTCTTCAATATCCGAAGACGATAACCTACTATTATGTTAAACAACAGTTTATTTTGCAAACCTGTAATTTAGATGCCGATAATATTAATATTGCGATCGAAAAACTGTATCTTAAAACGACAGACTTCCATCAAAGTCCGCGGGTAATTATGATAACTATCAAACCTGTGTCGAATATTAATTGGTACTTTTGCTCTCGATATTAATATCGATTTTCAATGCAGCAAAAGTGTTTTTTACCATTCCGTTTACGATGTGGGAACACCTGTTGAATTAACTTTTACTGCCAAAGAGATAAAGTTTCAAATTGGGTACATATAATATCTTGCAAGACATACTGCTTCGAAGTTGTGTATAGTTTTTTTGTGCTAAACTTAGGTAGGTATGAAAGTTTTACAACCGGATGTTGTTTCACTGTCAATCTTTCTATCGAAGGGTAAGGTTCATCAATATTATCGTCTTGAAATAATTCGTCTATTGACTGAACGTCGTAACATCAATCAAGTAATTGAGAGAAAGGAGTTACAAAGGTCTAAAGATAAAAGGTTTCGGAGTCGTAAAAGTGAAACTTCTTTTGTTGGTAATATTGAAATTAAAAGACATTTGGTGTACAGTGTTGAGATTGACGGTGAAGATATGCGATCCGAAAGTACGGGGGAAGAAAGCGAAGTAGACTGACAAAGTGTACCTACAGATCACATCAGTTGCGACGATGATGAAAAGCAACTGAAGATTGCTATTTTGAAGGGTGAAGAGATAACAAAAGATTTAAGGAATTTATTAATAAATGACATAATGAACTCCTGCATTTCTAAGTTAGAAAACGATAATTTTATGAGCTTATAGAGAAAGTATCGATGAACTCTTCAATATGTTACGATGAAGTACCCATAATCCAAGCATGTATTCCGCCCGTTGTAAAAAAAAACATAATTATGTAAATTCGATATCGTTGTTGACGAATAACACCTATTCCACCAGTCGTAAAGTTAGTTTGTTTGTCACAATTCTTTACAACCGCCGCACCCTGCATTACCTTATTCTACATCACCACCGCATTCTTTATATGGATGAATGTGCAATAAAATGGCTAACTCTTTGTGCTTGCTTTGCAAGGACACGCTTTTGAATTCAGTTTAAGTATTAAATTATATTCCTTTTTGAGTTATCTCTTTGCTACTGTCGGCTCCGTTCTGCTTTTTTGCATTCTATAGTTTGTCAGTTGCAGTGACTTGCTTGAATGCTATTTTATTTTAATGATGTTGACAATTTAGTTTTGTATTACAAAGGCAAATATTTGTAAGAACAATAGCTTCCTATCGATGAAAACATGTAACTGAGTTCCTCATTTTGAATCGTTTTCTCACTATCATTTGCATAAACTCAAAGAACCGTTTGACCCTAAAATATTTACATCATATCAGCAATGCCCTCAAAGTAATAATAATAATTCAAATACTGCATTCACTGCTAAAAATAATTTAATATTGCTCGCAACTTTTTATCCAGTAATAATACCTTTATCATAAATTCTAAAACATCCTCTTCAGCTACCCCTGCAATTCGAAACACTTCAGCAAATTGCATTGACATTCCCCGAGGGTGCATAAATGGCAGATGGATTGCGTCCAAACATCTGCTTGGCACGTGTGTGTGCCTTTGAATTGAACTTATCACAAAGACCCATAGAATGAAAGGAAAAAATAGCGGTATTCATGAATCTGTGTCTATTTAAAGCTTGATTTGTATAAACTTAATGATTATGGCTAAAAAGCGGTTCCAAACGCAGCTGGTCGAACTGGCAGCTGACCCCAACACACTTGGAAAAGACTGGGTTGATGACGCCTTAATGATAGCCATTAAATTAATAAAACTAGCTCCAGTCTAACAAGAAGTCAATAAAACTAAATATAATATGCCCATTCGTGCAACTGATTGTGATTCAGGTCTTTATTATCATGTTATTCTACTCCTAATAAAAGGAGCCTACGTTCATGTTACAGCCTTCGTATTACCATTGAAACATAATCTGACACCTCGAAATCAACGCCTGTAACGGTAATTTAATTGTAATAAATAATGATAAGTTTGATTGGGATATCCAATTTCGGTATTTATAAACTTGATCAGATATAAAACGCTTTATATTTCTACTTTGTAAAGGATTTCAACAATGACGAATTGAATTTTAGAATCTCCTTAACAGCAAATTATAATATACCATTACAGTCGAACTACAAATAAGAGCTGAGGGGAATGAACTCGGCAAATTGTTAATGCATTACACATTGCCATTCACTATTATTCTCTAAATAATACTAAGAAATGCATTTATTTTACATCCCATTGGCACTATTCCAATATTTGCAACGGCTGTACTTCTTACATCTCTTCATGCTCCTCGGCGGTCCGTATGTCGTTGTAATGTGTCCTGTAAAGATCACTATCGCCTAATTTATGATCATGTACGTAATACCACAATCAAACGCCGACGATCCGATCTGGTCCTTTACGATACTGTTTATGCCGCCGTCAAATTTTTATAGGTGTATTAAAGGATTGAAGAAATTGTATTGTGCTCAAATGTCCCAGTAACCGAGACTTGGCTTGAATTTATTAAGAAATAAAATCTGCAGGTATTGCTTGTCATTCAGCTCGTATTACCAATGCAAAATATGACATGGATTTTCAAATTCAATAACTGAATTCTTGAAAATGTTTACATAGTCCTAAAACTGTTTGCACACTCCCAGATTATTTAAATCGCGTGCTTTGCTCCAATTCTGTTGTGTTATGACTGTGGCATTTATCGTTTAAAGGAGCTATTAAAACATTATTACCATTTAAGCGTGGGACGCTATTTAGAGTCGAAACTGGACCTTTTACGCTTTGGAAGAAGCCCTCGGGCTTCTCAACAATTACCTAACTAAAGAGGAGGAATTCCAAAATTTGTTGTTACTGTCAGACAGCCTGGGATTTAGCTGGGGGCTGCTTCAGCATGTCGCTTACACTTATTATGATGTTAGAAAGGAAAGGAACGACCGGTTTGAGGTTTACACGTGTTTCTAACTCGCGTGCCCGAACGTGGGAGAGCGCCCGAGGTTTCGCAAATGTTTTGCCAATACTTCTGTTACTCACTTCAAAATCGTCCAAGTGATTATCATTTTGGTTTGGACCAATAATTTGTGTGACTTGATTTGAGTGTTTAAAGAATTAAGGTGTGTGATTTGTTTAAAATTTTAGTAATGGTGGGAATATTTTTTGTGTCTTTGCTACTTTCAAAGGTTTCGTCATCATCGTGTTATGGACTGACTCAATCGTCTCATCTTTTCGTTTCTCTACCTTTATCAATTTTATCGAGACCTGGAATCATTTAAGATCTTTACTCACGGACGAGCGAGTTGTTTCCTCATGTAACATCGACACACCGTGGTACCGGTCCAGCCATATTTGTTATAGCAAATTGCTATACGTTATTGTTTAGTGTCATGCAAATTTTGATTTTTGCAACCCGTTTGATTAGTCGTAGGCGTGATTTAATGGCAGGTACAGGTATTCTTTTCATACACGGAATGATATAAGAATGAATGTTTATGTAAATTTAACGAACGCATACCTACATAATCATTTCATACGCCTGTTATAGAAATTCATTGAGACGAGAGACGATATATTAGGCAGTAGATAAAGGAGTTTATTATTCAGTAGCGAATTTATGGCGTGAAATCATTGATATAATAATAATGTTATGTCCATATTTCATATTGAGATCGTTCTTATGTCACGGAGATATTTTTTATTTAATTTATGATGGTTAGATATAGCAGTTAGTTATTAAAAATATCTTAGCTTCATAAACTTTAAAGTTATCGGTCTAGATTCTATTAAGATTGGTATTCCTTTCCTAATTATGGGCATGTCTTGTTTCCAAGACTTCGTTAGATAAATCTGGATAGGTGATTAATAGTATTGTCCGTGGTGATTAAAGAATCTCACGGTCTTTGTCATCATTTAGCTATCATCATCGTTATTTGCTATCCATAATCAGCTGTTTTACCGTTATTGGTATTGAGAATAGCGGCTACACAATTAATTATAATATCGATTCGTTAACGTCTTCCAAGTTATTAGAGTTAGATGCACCTATAAATATTGCTTGTATTGGCAGATATAAGAGCTTTAGCTTTTTATACTTATATTTGAGTATACTCCATAATTATATTGTCTCGGTTTAATAATCCAAAATCATTTGAATTTGTAGCTTTTTTATAAAAAATAAATATTAAAATTTATATTTTTACAATAATTTATTAATTAGAAGAGCAATAAATAAAACTAAGATAGATACTTTAAATATTTAAAACATAATTTGGTCTCATCCTTCGTCATTTGATCATCAGTTTAGATCAAGATAATCTATTATCGAATCTAGAATCTCCAATCAATAATACCTATCGATATAAAATAGGATTATTAATTCGAGTGGTGACAAATCCGTAGCTACTGCTTGACGCAGTGGTGTGACGACTAGCCGGACTTGTTCCAAAGTCTGCTTCTAAGCTATGCTGCATTTTTTCAGTATTTTTTGTCAGCCGGTGGGTATTATTGGTAATGGTTAATTATTGTTCCAAATTGTTCTGTATCTGTTCCATATGGATCGTGTAGGCAAGATCTCTAGCAAGATTTATTTCCTTCCAATCTACTTTGGAAATCACCCAAGATTCAGACTGTCTAGTCTGGGGCTCACTAGTAGTTATCACCTCTTCTACATGCTCGTAGGGATGTAACCTAACGGTAATATATTTCCTTTTATCTGCTAATGTAAACCTGGATAATAAACAATTTCTATAATCTTGGTACCAAGCTATATGGCGCAATTTTGCTCTAAATTGCTTTTATATCTCCCGCAATTATTGCTTAAAAAAGGCCCATGTAAGCGCATCTTTAACGTCCGCCTGGACGGACATGACCACATCCACTCTCTGGGTGGCTAGTATGATTTATAGAGAGGCACCCGTCGACTACACGAGAACACGCCGGGACTTGTTACTGGCGTATAAACGCAGCTATTTATTACTTTATTAGCTATCACAGTTATATTTTGTGATTATTATAATGTTATGGTTTGATGCTACGGATTTTTAACTTACTGGTATTTTTATTGAAGTGGTAAATTAATAATTTACTCGATTGTGGCTTCCGGCAGGTTTTTGTTAACTTTCAAATCATTGTTGTTGGAACTGCATTTTTTTTTAATTTAGTATGGGTTTGCTCTTGACTCTAGTCTAGGTTATAAATGACAGAGACAAAGTCGACGATGGAGGAAAATGAAGGAAAATTTAAAACTTATGTTAAAAGTACACTTTGTAAACAAGCATATTACAAATTAGAAGATTAAATTCAGGATAAGAATGCTTGGAAACATGCTGGTCCTGCTCCATAGGACAATCAAGGGTGTAGACAAAATCCAACTGGTTGATTTATATATTAACTTATAGATATACTGTTTCTTTTTTTTGTGTTTCTATTTTTCTGTTGACTCACACACTGTTTAATTAATGGTTCCAATGTTTGTAAATATGTGAGTACCATTTACCTAAATTTCTTTAGAAAATGAATAAGTTTACCTCTGCTGGTGATACTTTGTTCTTATAAGTAGCATACTCTGGGTATGCACCCAGAGTATGCTACTTATAAGAACAAAGTTCCCGTCCTCACATAATATTAAATTCATTTTTATATACCAAATTTTGTAAATCATCGTTTGAAAAGAGTAACTATGGAGTTTCTTGTCCGTTCTTCTCCATAAGAATCTACCTTTCCGAATGGACAGTAGAGTCACTTTATTAATGTAATTCTATTATTTTTACTGAACTGTAAACGATGACGTTCAAAAGTGCCGTTTAATGGCCTAATTGAAATAAACGTTTTGACTTTAACTGTGACTTTGATGGAGCGAGCGATTTGAAGCTAATCCTCGCCTTTTATTGGGCTGGATTTTTTTCCTTTGAGCCAATTTGTTGTCCTTTTTCCGTTGTACTAGCCACTACTGGTTAATTTAATTCAAAAGCCCTAAAACCAACATGCAAATCACTCATCCTCTTAAGCAAACCAATGAGCATAAACCTCGCCAGATTATGTATACGAACAGTTACTCCACCATGAACCAACTAGCGATCCAGAATCCGTTCAACAGTTCCAATTTTTTGCCGACATTTTCTAGTAGTAATTGGAAATACTCGTAGTCTGTCAGGCTAACGATGGCGGAAATTATCTGTCCTATCCAATGCAGCACGGTAATGCGCCTGCGCAATCTTCCGCTGGATACTAGACCAAACTGGTTATGTTGTAAAGGAGGAAGCTTTATGTAATATATAATGAAGTGGCTCAGTACATTAATGTGGTTGTGTTTTTGTTAGGATGTTGGTCTTGTATGTTGCGGATATAAGTACAGTTTTGTTTTTATTTTCGTGTTCATTGATTCTAATTGTGACGCAACGTGGGTAAGATCAATAGTTTGACTATACTTATGGTTCACCAAAGGCCTTAGTGCAAGTGTTAAATGTACTTGATCGCGTTAACGTAAGCGTTCACTTATTTCAATTTGTATAGAAAAAAGAGGTTTTTCGATATTGTCATCCATTGCGGTTTTATCGCTGATATCGACATCTACTAGGAAACCTTTTGATGAAAGGAAGTAAGAATGCAGAAGGACAAAATTTTATCAATAAAACGTGTAACAGAATAAACACAAAACCTCTTAAGGGGTCATTGTACTCATCATTATGAACAACTTTTACTATGGGACCAACCCTGAAAACGCGAAAATAAAATCAGCTGTTCAGTACATTTTGTCGAGTGATGTGCACAAAATGTATGGGGAGTCGATTTTTTTTTTCGCGATTTCATTGTTGTACTTACATGTTTTTCACTGCTTTGCCAAAACTAGATACATACCTATAGAATCGGCATAGTAAAAGTACAAGACTTTTCTTCATGTTACATTTCCCATTAAGCTAAACGTCTTAATTACATCCTCAAAAGGAACTCGATCACTTACCTACAACTAAACGATTCCACATTTCTCCAGTACTAACTAAATCCCATCGTAACTGTGATCGTCCATAAGTGTACCACTTTCAGGGCTTACACGGATCTACACTGGAATGTCAATCTAGAAATTACAATGTATTTATATAACTGTGTCAATCAAGACATTCACTGGCTGCAATAAAACTAGTAGAACGCATAAGAAAGAGGGCACTAGTCGTTAAATTAACAACACTATTATCGATATCGATTAAGAAGTGTTGATACACACAATTCTGTCTTTGGAGACAAATGTCTTAAAGGTAGTTCCGGGTGGCAACGAGACGAACAGTTAGGAGGTGGTGTAAGTGACGAGATGATGCGAATTGTTAGGGTAAACAAGGAATGTCGCTAATTTGTCATAAACGCATGTGACCCATGTTTTGCTAGTTGTCAAGTCAAAATCAAACACAAAGCATATTTTACTATACGTAATATATTCATGAATGAAAGTAATGTCGCTAATTCGTCGCTTACGCATGTAGCATTCCCTATATAAGTCAAGTCTAGTTAAAGACACTCAAAAAAAACTCTTCATCCAGGCAAAGTTCGAAACTGTACTGTAACAATATTCTTCAAAATATGAAGGTACTATGTATCAATTTTAATCATTCCTATTGTGACAAGACGATCTTAAAATCAATAGCAGAACGAATAAGACATTAAGTTGGCCCACACCTCCAAAACCAAAATCGCTACCTCCCTTACCTCGTGCCACACAGAACCGCAGACTGGTCGTCTGCCTGGCCTTGTCTCAGTTAACCCACAAACCCAGACGCCTCTGGACGTTTGAAACTTACTTCTTGTAGAAATACCTGTTAATTTTGTAGTCCAAACGTTATTTGTCTGTCGTCAATATTTTATAGTCCATGTTTTGTGAGTCAAAGATCAGTATAATTTAACACAAGTCGAAATAAGGAACTATTTGCAAATTGTTCCAACTAGATGACCCGTTGAAGTTCGTACCACCTAAAAGTGTTTTTATTGTACCACTGTTTTTTTAAACCACCCCTGAAATGATGTGAATGGAGGCAGAAGAAGAATGTAGAAGCTTTGATTATTTCGCTTATTGTCCTCAGCATCTCTTTGAACCTAGCAGTTTGATGCGTGCTGTTTTTTCAGTCAGTGATTTTGTCTCTCTTTTCCCGATTTTCAATTCCACAGTTTTATTGTTGCAGGATCAAGCTTCCTTTTCATTTCCAATTTGCTGTCTTTGAGATTCGAGTCAAAAAATTGCATTTTCTAACCCGATTTTTGCACCTAGTTTACGTCTTCCTCTGGATCTCTTGCGAGGAACAGATAGCACCAGGTTGGTTTAGTAATCCAGTGGTCTTCGCCTACTTTATATTAATGTGCCAAAATATACTGTTACGACTATAAAGACACACGATCAAACCCTTGAACGGTTGCCGTGTCACGATTAAACCATCAAAGCGGGACATATCATGTTATATCTGTTTGTCGCTTATTTACGACCGAAAGTTCATGATGTACGTATAATATTGCTATTATCTTACTTTATGCGGCTATAATGTGTCGTTTAGAAGGATCCCTGGAATTTTCCTTGTCTCTTAACCTACAAACGTGTCTTCCTGAACAAATACGAGTGTGTTTGTGTTGCACATACCTGTTGTCTTTGAGTGTTTGGCCGACTGGCATCATTATCTGTTAACTGCATTTTGTTCCTATAGCCATTTTCTAAATATATTTTTAGTGAGTCATTATATCATCAATAATTACAACTAGCCCTTTGCAAATAACTTTGTTTTTTAAGCCATTTTTTTGTTAAAGCTTCAATTAGTGTGTCGTTCTATTTAATGAAAACTACACTTAAAATACCTAATAACTTAGTACGTAATAGTTTCACCATTAACGCTTGTTAGACGTAAGATTTATGAGTAACAAAACAATAAATCAAACCAAATGAGGCATCAAGTAGCAGTTCAGTATTAATTAAAACCCAGCAGCCATAACAATCGTAATTTAATGTGCATAAGCTAAAGAAAACTCATAAAATATACTACATGGAACAATTTCATTATGACGTGAAAAGTTCCTGCGAAAGTATTTTGCAATGCTAATGTAGTTACAATCCAGTTTCACATTTTCACACCGATGGTAACAGGTATAAGTAACAGGTTTGATACCGTACTATGTTTATATATCACGTCACTATCCGCTACTTGTATCATTTCCCGATATTCGCCTATTTAGTTCTTGTATACGGTTATTTATTAACTAATAACTTTCTGTAATAAAATAGTATACCCAATCGTTGCGGGGTGTGCGTAATTATTAAATATCAGCGTGTGTACATTAAGAAATTTGAACTGCGTTTGACGTAAATGCAATTTATGTTTAATTTTTCGGTTGATTGAATTAATGAAATTGACTTTTGTGGTAATTTGATTAATTATTTATCTGAATTATAAAAGTGGATATCGACTTTCGACATGAAATGTTTTCAGATCAAATGTTTCTACATACTTAAGTCAATCAATTCCATTTTAAGGCAGCCAATTTTTGGCTAACTGAAACTATTTTAAAGCCTCCAGTCAGGGCTTAAACTAAAAAGAAACTAAAATTGAGCCGTCTTCGCTTTATATATCAGTGCGATACTTATCCAACCATGCGAAACCCACGTTGTTTTAAGCACCCATTAGTATAGTATACCTTTATAATTTACACTACGTTTAAATATTCAATTAAAAGATTATAAGAAAACGATTAGGGTTTAACCTACATAATTATAATATGATGGCTGGACGACTTAGAGCCTGCTCTACCTACTTAATGTCACCTATGGCTGAACCGTTACGAAGATCTTCATCAGATAATAGAAAGAAAAGGAGGCCTTATTACCAATAGTTTCGACTGTGCGTTGTCTGTCAGTCAGTCAGTCACGGAAGTTTTTTTATATATATTGATGACTGGATGATTGGCAATTAAGTGCGTTTCTTTAACTGGCATGTTCTAGTGAATTTGGAACGATATGTACCCAATTAATTTAGAAATTAATCATTGTATAGTTCAAGCTATGACATTTCTTGAAACTTCTCTTTTGTTCCTCAATATGGATGTAGCCTGGGTTAAAAACATGATTCTATTTAATCCGTCAGTTATATTATCGAACCATATTGGATACGTATTTTTTTGCACGCACTGTATCGTTTTTATTTTTTGTTTACGTGACATACGAAAAAATACGTGTCTAATTTTTTTTGGAAATCTATCTGACGGACCAATTAGTTTTTTTTAGTCCAATATTTATGGGGGTATTTTTTTGTACTCTCTGGAACATCCCATTCAATTGGGAATATGCATGCAATTTTTTTATTTGCAAAATAAAATACTTATTGGCTCTAATAAACAATTATGATATATTTTTTAAAATACCTTCAACAGCGAAAAAGTTATATAGCTTCAAAGATGCTAATTAGAAAGAGAAGTCCGATACGAACTCTGACGTCAAATATCGTCTATACCGCTGCCATAGAAAACAGCGTCTTCGCGAGAGGACAGATATATTTGTTTAAAACATTTATATCTTGTTTGTTTTTCGATCAATTTTGATTATATTTTCACTGTTAGTATTATATTTTTGTATATTTTTAGATAAACTGTATAGATACTAAATATTTTTTTCATGCATATTCCCTAATAGGGAAAACCAAATCTTTTCCAATTCACCTTGTATAGCTTCGCAGCATTTCAAAGAAACGAAGGTATTTTTTGATGAAGATGATAAATTACTTTTAAATAAATTATCCAGAATGGCAGATGACATCTTCGATACTAAGCTGGAACAAAAAAAAAATTCAGAATTATCAAAATTACAATACCAACATGGGCCATGATCCCACTGCATTTCCTACTCTGCGTCACATGCAAGTTCATATTATATTCGTATACAGCACTTCAGAGGAAACGTTAAGCAAACAGTGCCGTATGCAGCGATGCCAAGTGTTCAAGTTTTTGTCCCAGGCATACTGCACATTCCTGAGGCTCTGACCATACTCTGTTCGCCATCGATGGTCGTATGGCACGCGTTTTTTATCACCAGTTCGCTTCATTCCGCCTGATTGATTCGTTGGCACGTTTTACAAGTTTAATGTATATTTTGTTTTAATTACTTCATCAAAAAAAAGTTTGTCTTTTGTGCGTGCGATGCAAATGCGTTGTTCCGCTCGTACGTTTTGGGCAAGAGGTTTTTATTCCGGTTTCTTGTTTTCAAGAATTGGAAACCTTTTACTCCTAGTACTGTCGAAGAGACCTTTTTTTATATTCATCTTTAGTTCTCCCTTTTCTGTCTGTAATAGAGATACTCAAAAGCCAGAAAACCTGATACCAGTCTTGTCAAGTTTCTAAGTAGATATTATGAATGTTAAAAGCTTAATATTGCTCAAGATGAATTACTAATAACAACAATTCAATTAGGTATGAATCAAAGCATGCGCAATATCGACTAATTAGAATTACATAAATTAATTTCCATTGTTCAAAGAGAGATATGATCGATTTGTCAGTGAATTGATGTGATAATTAGGAGAGATTGCAACATCACAGCAGATACATGATATACAGTATGCAAAATCAAAAGATGTTTGATGAAACAAATGATTGTAGATAATAACCTGGTGAAGAAAATCTTACAAAACATATTTCACAAAAACACTTTACTCGTAAAGATACATACAGTGAAATACACAAGATTAAATTAAAACAAACGGAGATATAGAAATATATTACACAACCGAATTCCATGAGAGTCCGCCACACGACTTTAATAATACTCTGGCCTAATTTAAACTTTAAGCCCTGATTAATGTCGTCACGAAATCCATATATTTTCTCCATACATCACTGTAACGGTAACACACGCTGATGCACCGAACACACCAAGTTTGACCTTTTTGTCATGACATTTAGATGCGTTGTTGCGTACGAAATGTCAAATCCGTGCTCGGATAAATGCGCACGGACTTATTAACTAACGAACGCGTTTAAAAAACAATTTGTTCGGGTCTTTGAGATAATGGTCGGTAAATCGGTAGACTAAACAATTGGTCTTTAGGAAATGTCAATGCGAAGTTTTATCGGTAATCTGTTTTTGAAGCAAACGTTTTTTTTTTTGCCCTGTGCCTCCTTTCGAATTCCGAATACGACATGCATGGTTTTGGCGATACGGTATTCACGAATTTGTTCCGCAAAATTAAGTCATGTTAATTTTCGTGAAGCTCTCTTTGCATTTTTAGCTGATAATTTGTTAAGTCCGTTACCTGGTGCTCTTTCTGATACCACTAGGCACAGGCACCCCATTTCTCGAGTTTCTTGGTCAGAGTGAAGCCAGTAGTGAATGATAGATAAATGATATTTATTTTGTAAGTAGGTTAAACATAACACTTTTTTTAACACGTCAATCTTTTTTGGTCATTTTTAAAGTAGATGAGGCCGGTGTTTCCTAGCTGACTACCCTGAAAAGAAATACCGAAACAAACTTAGAGGTCAAAGTCTCTTTTAAAGTCCATACAATCGTACTGGTCAAACATATGAGAACCATGTAGGTTAATGTCTGAAGTGGTCTTTTGAGGAAAGTACCACACAGATTTGAGAGGACCTGTCCAGACAGTGCAAGCATTTGTCAGTTATCGTGTAGCTCAAACTTAGAACTTTAGGGAGCTCAACGATTTGACGAACAATACCAAAGTAAGGACACGTGAAGAACTCAAACTGCCAGACTAACATGAAATGTTTTCTGGCAGTTTGTAGTTATTTCTTTCTACTCGATATTGCTTATTTTATTGACAACTATTTCCCGTAGGGTTAGGCAAAGGTTCCCCCGGGTTAGGCAAACCTACATATAGTACTCCCACATTTTGCAAGACCCTATGTTTAAGTCCCATGCAATGGGGGAGAGTATATCCTATTGCCTGTTATATAAAAAAAAAAAACATTTCTAACGTGCATATTTTTCTTGTTCCAGGGCAAGTCAGTGATCCGTCCGATAGCGTTCAAGCCGCTCGGAGGGCGCCTGTCTGCGGGAGGGGAGAGGTATGGCTCCACTCCGGTGCTGGCCAGCAGACCACCTTCTCACCTTACGCTCTATGGCAGTGAGTATATCAGCAACAGCCTTTTAACATTCATGCTTGCTAGGGAGGATCCCATCTCATTGACAAAACCTTAGGAAGACGTATTTGCATCAGAGGAAGATTACCATTATCACCACTATTATTGCACATACCTATACTACCAGGCAACCTACATCAATATTTAAGTAGAACTAATTGAAAATACTTAATATCCAAGATCTCGTCAACGATGAAGAAGTAGAGCTCAGGAATTGGAAGAATATTCTAGCATAGCAGAGCAGAAATTGTCTTTCGTGCCACGGACATTTGGACGAGGTACTAAGAAGTAGGATACAGTATAAAAACTAGGTTGACTGGTAGAGAATGCCTTGATGCATTAAGTCCGCCCATGTACCACTATTGTGGTACATGGGCGGTTTATAAAGTTTAAATAAATAAATAAAAACTATTATCTTCATCTTGTGCGAGTCCTAAGCAACATACGCTGTTTACATTATATCAGAGATGGATAGCCAAATAGTCTAAATATAAGGGAAGGACCACTTGCCATTTCGGCAACCCTTATTAATCTCATACATTTTGAACTTTTCGACATTCATTATAGCACTCAAGAGAAAATTCATGACACTTATCGATAAAGTGGCCTATTCTTCTCCAGAACAAGGCAGGCCATTAACTTACCACGTCTGTCTTATTGGCAGGCTCCTCAGACGTGCGGGAGGGCCGCTGGTGTGGCTCGCCTCAGCCCGCTTCCTTATCCGCACTGCCGCCTGCTACACCCTCCGCTCCGCTGCACCAGAGGCATCACTCCGCTATTGTGTAAGTATACCGTTTTTATAACTCTATGCTATTATAGGGTCGATGATGATGATGATGATGGACCGTGGATGGGTGACCATCTTAATATACCGAGATTCCTTCATGTTTCGGAAAGCACATTAAACTGTAGGTGCCAGATATCGTTGACAGTCGTTTCGGTTGGCCAGTACCTAACAACAAGGGGTATCTTGTTACCCAGTTACTGGGTTGTGGAGGTCAGATTATGCAGTCGTTCCATGTAAAATACCGGTACTAAGCTGCATCCAGTTAGAGTGAAAGCCGATCCCAACATAATTGAGAAAAATAGTATCTTACACACCCAAAATAATGGATGTTGTCCTCCCCCCAGCAGCCGTATCCCACATGGGGTGCCCTTAGCGTTTAGTCGCTTAGTTTTAAGTTATTTGTAGCCCTGCCTAGAATTTTTATTTTTTATTCAGACCACCGCAGGTAAGTCCAGTTAGAAGACGACCACTTCATAGGCTGACATGTGAAACCACACGTTAAAAATTTTGCCTACACTGTTGCATGAATTTGGCAAGAATGTGTTAGAACTTCTTATGATGCAATATCATCATCATCTACCAACCACTGAAATCTTCTGATATCGTTTCCGCTAAGCTCTCCGCACCACTGAACCAATGACATCACTCCATTGTAAGCTCGATTGTTAGAACTAGGTCCAATTGTAGCATAGGTAATAGTTTTAGACTAGCCAGCTATTGTATGGAGTTTGGTTATATTTTGATCGTATCGAACAGCCGCTGTTACGATATTTAGGAACTACATAATGTATGTTTCATTGTGTCACTTAGCATTGTGTTCCTAAATCGCGCACCGGAACGGTGTATTTTGCGAATGCCGTAATTATTTTGCCGAAATCATGGTTACCTCGATCCTAACCGGCCTTTGCTTTGGGCCTATTAACCTTAATCATTGCCATCATCATCATCTACCTAGATTTTTCCCAACTATATTGGAGTCGGCTTCCAGTCAAACTGGATTTAGCTGAATACCAGTATTTTACATCGAGCGGCTGCCTACCAGACCTTCACAACCCATTAACTGGGTAACACGGTAGTTCTTGACAAGACTGGAGTCAGATTTACTGGCTTCTGACGTAACGACTGCCAAAGATCTACAAATGACAGGCTGGACCAACGGCTTAACGTGCTTTCCGAGGCAAGGAGGAAACTCGGTATGTTAAGATGTGATGAGATGGGTCACCCATCCACAGACAAATCTTGGCAAGAGTTGCTTACTCTTGATCGACCAGTGCGGCTGTTTGCCATAACGGAGTGTTTATCATTGATACATTTGCCTAACACAACATGAGTTCCCTGACTGTGACTGAATTGACCATCATTTTTGGTGGTTTTTTTTGCAGTCTTTATTCTAACAAATATCCTTCCATAGATGAACGTGAAGTTTCTTAAGTTCTAGGCCACACAATTGTTTGTTAAATGCAGGGATTAATCCATAGTTAAGAAATCGATAACCAGATGAAAACTATTTTAGAATATACCCATAACTCACTCAAAAGGTTTGTCTCTAATTTCATTTTCCTCATAATTTGTCGAAATTAGATCGTCATCGTAGGTAATGAAGTTAATACTTCTCCGACAGAAAGTCGTTGTGTGTATGATGATCACGCATTTTCGTGTGGGTAATCGTCTTCGTGAAATGAAATCTGTTTTAATACATACATACATGTACTTTCCAGTAGAAGTGTTTTTGTTTTCTTTGTTGTTGTACCTAAATTATTGAGACACTTTTACACGTATTTTTTTAGCAAATTTAACTAGATGAGGCCGGTATTTCCTGGTGAACTCAGTGGTATCTCAGCTATTTATTGTATGACATTTTTTTGTATCATTATAAAATGTAGGTTTTTCAAGTTACCTATTTAGTAAACTGACTATACGAAGTCTAAAAGGGGGAACTCTAAAAAAATGCCTATATTTTAATATAAGAACCTGTATGATCGTGTTTATTAATAGTTAGTTTCAAACGTAAGCGTCAAAAGCTCGAAAATCTGTGTGCCTTTCATCCGTTTATCTCTTCTCCAGCTTGCAACATACATAGGCAACATGGCCCTTCTTGGCTCACACATCTTAAACTTTACCCAGTACCGCAGCAACCAGAAATAGACTCAATAACTACCAATAAACGCGATGACTTCACTTCATGCACCCTCTTAATAAGAACGAACTCCAGCCGAAAATAGATCACAAGTAAGATGTACAGTCACACATAAAATAGGTTCGTCACCTAACGGTCAATTTTTGTTTGTATGAGAGAATTTGCTTTATTTTCCGACTCAGTATGTATTGTCGTAATGTAAATTAGACAAAATGGCACTCAGTTTATAATTAAATCGTAACAACACAGACAGTTAATAAAACATGGCAGATTTGATTTATGTTTCATAAAACGGCCATTCTACTGCAAAGGTTGCAGTTTGAAGTGAAATATTAAAAGTTAAGAGTAGAATATTGGTGAAAGGTTTAGGCTATTTTGACTTTTGATTATAATTTCATACTTATTGATACATTTGGCTCTTCCCCAGAACTTAACTCAACAGATAATATGTGTCTTGATTTGAAGAATGAAGCCAAGAATTTAAAAAGTGACGAAGGTTTTGACGACTCGACTGTACTCATGTACTTTCTATGATGTAGGTACCCGTACGATTGACACGTCAATGACACACAAGACGTTGCATCTGTTCATTAAACTGAATAATTAATACTGTTAACATTACTGTGGCATGATGTGTATGTCGTCGATAGATGGGAGATGTAGGCATTTCACAAACTGTCTATTATGTAGATGTCTATGTTAGGCGCCAGATCAATTTATAATAAAGTACATTGTTACATTTTTCGGTACCAGACGCCAGCACATCAAGCTACCCGAAACTGTCAAATTTTCCCAATGACCCTTGAACGTAACTAATGTTTTAGCGATGAAGTTGAAAATCTATTAAAGAAATTTGACAGATTTTTGTAGCTTTGTACGTTACATTACATTTTTCGGGTACTTGCGAAGATATATTGATATCTATTTTAAATCGTTTTTAAAACTGGAAAATTTTAAGGATCACTATATTATACCCTATATTTTCGTTTTTGATATTAAGAATGTTAATAAATGTGGGTTCCAATGACTGATACTGCGAATATACCACACTTAATTCTGACTACGCAGCTACAGCTAAGCTGCCTAGCGCTACGAAAAACGTTTTTTTTTTTAGTTTTATTTCAACTTTCATAGATTAATTATTAATGCATAAGCATGTTTTATGGCAATTTAAGCACACCAATATTACAGTTCATAATAAAATACTATTTTTCCATTAGCTCTTCTAAAATAAAGTTGGACTGCATTCACGATAATGCTAGTAGAAGTTTAGCACAGTGACAGCTTCTGTCAAAAGCACTAGAAGTTTATTTAATTGACTAGTTCTGCCACATAACTACTACATAGACACGCTTTAACTTTATGCTAGTGAATGAGCTAGGAGCCGTAAAATGTTACTGATTCACTCCGACGTTAGCGTGTTCATTCACCAGAGAGAATAACGTGTAATTTAATAAACAGTAAATAAATACACGTTACGCGTCCGGGTTTTTTTAAGAAAGTTTTTTGTTCATAGAGTAAAAGTTAAATACAGTGTGTTTGGAAAATAAAATGCTGTGTGGGTTTAGGTGACTCCATATACACGTATTTTAACTTAAGTAGGTACTACAGGTATCTTGAAGGTTCCTATTCGAAAAAACATCCGCATACTTGTTAAAATCCGAATTAATCAAGTTAAAAGTAACCGAGCAACTTCAAAGAAAGTTGCAAAATTGCGCGAAACTTTTTCTTTCAGATAAAATCACCGCGCAAAAAGTGACATACCATTACATTTAGTTGCATTTAAATTCACCTTTCTTTGAAACCATCTCGTTAAGCATACTTTAATAAAGCAAAAACATCGTTGTAAATTGTAATTTTTTTAATGCGGTATTTAGTCATTTGCGCGGTTTATTCAGCAATTATTATCGAAGCAGTAGCTTAGTGGCGCGGTCGGCACGCGCGCACATTCGTGCCTCGAACCGAGAAGCGACCAGCCGGTGCGTACGCCATAGCCATATACAGTGTTTATTTATCAAATGGTGATTTTATACGATCATACGTGTTCCAGTGAATAAAATGGTGAAGTGTATTGAAAAGTGAGAGTTTTGTGACATGTATAGGTGAGTTTTGAGGGAGGAAAAGAAGTTGTGTATTTTTTTTGGTTGGTGTGTCTGTAATTAGGGCTTCAAGTGTAGTTCTGTTGTGACCTTCGTATGTGTAATGCAAATTAAATAACCAATGATCTGAGTTAGATAATTTTAAGTTCGTTTAAAGCCTATTATTTGAAGATATTATAATTTCTACATCAATATCTCGTACTTAATCGGGAATCCACATAATAGGCAATTAGGTTAGTGCTCTGAAATAAGTATAAAAATATGATTGTTATTTGCTTGGTCAGTAAGAACTTGGTCTAGTTATCTAGTATCCAAGTAGCTTTCATTAAAATAAAAACAAGTTCTTGTATTTCTTTCGCACCTAGGTATTTCTGTTTTTTTTGCCTTTTCATAGTCACGGTAGACTGTTTCTCAATGACTCCGAGCTAAAATGAGGCACCTATTTGCCACAAAAAATATACAACGACTGCTGAAGGAGTCTAATTGAAATATTTTCGTTTGAAGAAGTGAATCTAAGAACGTTATTACAAAACAGTAATATAGACGGTTTCTTTATCGTCTGGCTGTCATTAATTCGATAGACATATTAATTGGTCTTCCAATTATTTCGGTTATCAGTTTTGCTACAATGAAAAACAATGTTGCCAATACTTGATTCAATGAAAGCAATGTGAATACTTTTACTTCTATTTTTATAATACCGCGAAAAACCTAAAATGTGAAAACTTTTGAATGTTTGTTAATCAATCACACTTGAATGGATGACCGGAGGATTTGGATATACTTTGGCACACTGAGAGACCTATGAGAGAGATGTCTATGTGGTTTAAAATATGGGATACTTTTCTATATCGGTTATATATTTCTTTTGGGATAATACCCTTTTCACGCAGGCGAAGCTAGCCCTTCATAAGTCTATTAATTTTACATATCATAAAATGCTTCCTCTCTCGTAACCTAGATACTTATCTTGCTGTGCCCGACAGGGTCCATATGAACTAATTATTATTTTACCACCTAAGAATACATGTGGAATGCAACAAAAGTATTGAGAAAAAAAAACAAAAGTTAGGTCATATTTTTTGCACGCCACTGTTTTGCTTTTCAATCTTCCATAGCCTTACCATAATCAATTGATATTTATTTAAGACTATAGAAATATAATATCATCTCTTCGCCATCAGAATGAACAATCCTTTTAGAATAATGGCTTCCAGTCACGCTAGTCAAAGGTCGCCATCGGATTGACAATTATAATTGAATGATGTCATAATTAAATACAGGGCTATAGATAGGGGCCCACTCTGCTGATGTTTTTTTAGTCGACTCTAAGATTCTTACAAACACGGGAAGGTAAATTATTAACCTTTTGAACGCCAGAGCATAAACGCATCGGCGTGCCACCGACGCCAAGCCACAAATTCGCCGTACTTTTTGTCACATATTTGTGACGATTGGCGTACAGGGCATGCGCTTGCTTGTCAAAGTCAAAACGTTTATTTCAATTAGGCCATTAAACGGCACTTTTGAACGTCAGCATTTACAGTTCAGTAAAATAATAATAATAATATTACATTAATAAAGTGACTCTACTGTCCATTCGGAAAGGTAGATTCTTATGGAGAAGAATGGACAAGAAACTCCATAGTTACTCTTTTCAAATAATGATTTACAAAATTTGGTATACAAAAATTAATTTAATATTATGTGAGGACGATACACCCATGTATGGCATGTATGGCACTGGCGTTTAAAAGGTTAAAGCATGTCGTGTGTCACGTGTGTGTGTCGTGGCTATCAAGAAAGCGATAGGTAAGTGATTAAAACAAACTAAGTGCTTGATTCTGAATTGAAATTTTCAAGTTAAGAATGTGTAAACCGTATTTTAATGCCAAAGTTTGTCAGATTTTCAGACTAACGTAGGGTTTTAAAAATACTTAGCAAATTCTTAATTCAGAGATCGGGGGTAGGTAGATGCTTATAACATTCAAATAATATTTACTTATTTTTATTTGTGCCTAAAACTAGATCAGCGACTCCAATCAAGATCGAATATTTCAAAGAAACACAATACACGTGAGCAAACCAAAAATACAACAAAAAAATCTGTTTATTGTCCGTCACCACCCTTTGGAACTCGAACGGTATTTTTCGTCACCCTAAAGGTAACCCTTTAGTAACAAAATACGTTTGACCCAAACAAAGTTGTATCGGCAACTTCCCTTCGCGCGAACTATCAGCAGAAGTGGGTTAGCTACAGCTGCTGTACCATAGAGCATAGAGACGTCATGGCGGCCACTGTAAGACACGGTATTGTCAATACTTTCCTTACAAACCGCGTCAGTGAGTTTTATCGTTTTACTCATAGAAATTGGTGGACAATTGTATGTAAGGTAAGGTAAGGTGACTTTGGTAGTAAGTGCTGTGACAGCCAAAACTTTTGCAACTTTTGTTGTGCTGTCCGAACAGAGTCCATATAAAAGCCAGTAAAAAGCATTTTCAGTTTTTACCGAATTTTCCTTACTCGGACTATTACGAACATTTAATAAAAAGCCAAATCAGTCCCATCGGTCTCAAATGATGCGCTTCACAACGAATAGCATTCCATTTGAATTTAGAATTCGAAATAAGTGCACAACAATAACAAAACAAAAAATCAACTTAAAACACACAATCCTAAAGGCAATAATCTAAATTGGTACACTGGAAACAAATTATCTCGAATTCCAAATTTAAATAGTCGTTGCCAGTTCGGTGATTCCGTGCTCTGTATTCAGTACTCGCAGTACCAACTACCAACTAAAGAATGAATGGGTGAATGCACCATAGTGTTTATGTACCTATTGTGAATGCACTATTGTAACTACAGTTTACACCACTCTGCACCAGCCCAATCAATAAAAGCGAAAGTTTTTGTTATTTAGTATTAAGTGGGTTCAGGACAATACAACGAAGCTGCGTTGTATTTTAGGATTGTATTGTTTCGAATCTTGAGAATGAGGGTTACACAGTGTATGTATGTTTTATTTGGGTCACTAGAGAGGTTTATTCTATTGCAAGATTTGCAGACCCTAACAGGTCATGTGTGCACTTTACTCTTTCTGGTTTATGCTTAAGTGACTCGCATTTGCAAAGTTAAAAAAATATTTTTAATAAAAATACAACCGACTTCCAAAAACACTACAAAGTATAAAATAAACAACAACACTCAAGAAGAAAAGCTAAATTAAATAGTAATAGGTAAATCACAGAAAGCGAAATATACAATTCCGTTTACTTGGATGACATATTTTTTCCAGCTATTTTGATTTAAAAACTAAACTCCTGGACCGATTTTTATGAAATTTCTGTGGGACCAATTGGAATGGATATTCCTTCACATATGACATAATAAAAGAATGTTTTTCCAATCGGTTTTATCTTAAAAAAAAAAACTACCGAACTGAGATCCTCCAACTTTTTTTGAAGTCGGTTAAAAATTGCTTTTGGTTCCGTGTTCCTCGATTTATTTATAAACTGTGAGTCAACACACATCATCTTAACATAGGTATACACTGTAAATAAAAATAAAAACTAAATGAACCCTAAAATATGGCGTCAAAAAATTCATCCGCATCGCTGTCGACTGGAAGTGTACCCAAAAGACTGACGGCATTGCCACGTTGTATAGATTCTTTGACCTAGGTAAAAGCCAGTCCTTGTGTCACGCGAAGTGTCAACTAAGCGTCTTAACATATTGAATTATATCTAGATCACCTAATATAAGGAAAACTCTTCTCAAATACATACATATCAAGAGCCCAAAGGACCCATCTTTAAGTCATCAGGAATCCAAGAGACACTGAACGATGCTTATAACAATAAACAGTAATGACAGAGGAATCTCGTTACTCATATGATTTCAATATATTGCTGCTATCAACAAATTCGCAATCACTTCGCTATTTCCTACGAATACTATCAACATCATTAGTGATTGGACTTCCTTTACAGTCATCGACTTCTTGATAAGAGAAGTGGAACATTTAATTGAGTATCTATTGTTTGTCATATTTGACGTAGGCTATGTAATCACATACACTCGACAAAAAAAAAAAAAACCTCCTTTTTTGAAGTCGGATACTACTGTAAGAGGCTCTACATGAATTTTATAACAATTGTAATAGTCTCTTCTCCAGGACAACCAGGGCCGCAGGTCCCCTAAATGGGGCAGAGGGCGTCCGCAGTAGTCATCCACCGCGAGCGGTCTTGAGCAGTAGATACGCTTCACCTCGGTCCACAACTATAGACTTCGATCATCATTTCTGTTATCACCTTATCTCACTGCCTTTTTTGTGATTCAATACTTTCTGTTAGTACCACCGTCTTGGAAAAATAGAATTATGAGTCTATTCATTCCTTTAAAAAGTTCATGGAAGTTGAACTTTTTCATACACACCTCCGGTCAAACTGCTCACCTATTTCCAAAGCAACCACACTATAAAACTCCAACTAATCTGCTTCACCTGTTGCCATGGTTACCTTCGTTGCTAGTTACGTTCGGTAACCGCGTATCAGTATAATCTAGCAGTCTACCAGATCCATGACAAACAACCTTGCGTAACTACCCTCGCAACTGTTTGTTAATCTCTTACACCGGATAATTATTTACGTTGTTATTAACTTGTGTTTCCACATGTGGGAAGGAAGAGTTCTAGTCTCCCAGATAGTTTCGTTTAGATATTTCAGTTGGATGTAGTGAAGCAGCCTGAAGTTAATCGATGTCTAAGTTGTAAGCGGTAGTCATTCATATGCCAGGGTTGCGGAATTTGTTCGAAAGAGTCACCGCGGCCCTGGAACGCAAAGGGCTTTAGAAGGAACACGGATGGATTTTAGTCAGTAAGAGTCTGACACGCCCTTCCGCTCCACCCAGAGCGAAGAAGTCATTTGATGATATCCCACCCTAAAAAAAAAAAAAATGCTGTAGTCATATGACATGTACAGACATCTACAGACGGTATTTTGGGTTTGATTTCAATCGACCGCCTTAAAATGATTCTCTCAAAAATTCTAGCTTCATTGTCCAGTTCCACAGCCCAGTTCAATGTTATGCAAATTAAGATGTTACTGTCCCTTGTCCACACACTTCTACGAGTCATTCTTGTGAAGTGTCTTCAATGTCTCTGTTTATAACTACATCCACGACCTCATCCCACCGGCCCCTTTCTACCATCGGACATCTGGAAGCACTGCAAGTTACCATCCCTACCTTGTTGCTATGCCACCAATTCGCACTAAACGTTTCCAAACGTTTTTTATAATGCGCACAGCAAAAGAGTGGAACTCTCTGCCTGCATCTGTGTTTCCCAACGCATACAACCCTAATCTCTTCAAAATTAGAGTGGACAGGCTTCTTCTGGGTAAGCTCGCTCCATCGTCGACTTTGTCTCTGTCATCTATGACCTAAACTAGAGTCAAGAGCAAACTCATCTCAAACAAAAAAAAAACATCCTCAACTAAGTCCCCTTCAGTTATATCCTTGAGATTGTATATGACCTGCCTAAATACATTTCTATAGCGGGAACCCTGCAAACCACTATCATCGTCATGTGATGTCAAATCATAATCTACAGCAATGGTTACTGTTGGAATAAACTAGAGCCCAGTCAATAGACAGATTCCATTGGTGATAGTAGATGCTAATGCCAGCTAGCGTAAAACAAACAAGAAGTCATGCATGATGCATGCATGACTTCTATCATGCAATGCATGCATAAATCATCAAACATGCATAACCTAGGTACGTGTGGGGCAGGCTTAAGTTTTCCGTAATGGCGATCTTCCGCGGTCACTCTACAAATACATTGCATACTATTCTATAAATTCTAGTTTTTCTAACTTAACAGACAAATGTTAATGTGTTGCTGGGAAGTTTGTTGCGTCACTTCTTCCCAGCTAAAACACTAGGAAGTGGTGACGGGCGGGCGTTTTGGGGGACTGTCTTTTTGTTAACGTTGACGTTCAAAAAGTGCTGGCACTCAGCCTAATATGAATAAATGACTTTAAGAAAACAAATAAAAAAACGGAGGACCTCATGGCTAAATTATAACAGTCGCAAGGATTGATCTTCAAGGTTAAGCAACGCTCGCCGAGGTCGTTCTGTGGATTGGTGACCATTTTAACATACCGAGACTCCTCCGTACCTCGGAAAGCACATTAAGCCGTTGGTCCCATCTGTAATTTTTTGGCAGTCGTTACGGATTGTCAGAAGCCAGAAAATCTGACTTCAGTCTTGCAAAGAAGTACCGTATTACCATATTACTGGATTGTGGAGGTCTGGTAGGCAGCCAGTCCAAGTAAAATACTGGTATTCAGCTGAATCCAGTTTGGCTAGAAGCCGACCCCTATATAGTAGGGAAAAGGCTAGGCAGGTGTCGATGACTTTTTGAACAAAAAAAATAGCGACTTTAGATTTTCCACATATACAGTAATGAAGATTGAGAGCTGTTATGTAAAGTTTAATTAACGTTTGTTTGAACATAAATGTGTTATTATTGTTGCAATTATGATGAGCCAGCACTTTGTTAGTAAGTATGATTGTTTCAACCTTCAGGTGCTAAACCTTACCACATGTCTTAGTATTATGACTTTCCGTTTTTGCCTATTTAAGTATGGATCCCTAAAACGGTGTCTTTCACCCCCTTTACTTTGGGTAGTTAGGTGATATCTAGAGTGGATTGAATATGAATGGCGCAAATATAGTGCCTTACTTGTTAGCTAATCTTTATTGAAAACTGCCATAGATAAACTGTTTTAACCTTTTGACCGCCACTGTCGGCTAATGAAAAAGTACCCATCACGACACTGTCGGCGTTCAAAAGGCCTTTCGAACGCTAAAACATAAACGCATCGGTGTGCCTCCGACGCCAAACCACAAATCCGCCGGTTTTTTTTCGGCTCTAGTGGCGCGTTGGGCACTTTTTCATTTGTCGACTATAGCCGACCGTGGCGGTAAAAAGGTTAAAAAAATGTGTCTTTTCTATAACCGGAAAGCATTTTTCCAAAAATGGGCAATATGAAACTTTAAATATCTATTTGATTCCTGAAAGCTTTTTGATTCATTAACACAGAAATAGGTACCTATCAAACCTAAGACCCCTCCTCCATTAATAAAGATAACATCTTCAAAAAGTCAAATAATTTCATTCATGACCGACCGATGAATGACATCACAACTCACAAACATTAGCTTAGCCTTCATTCAACGATTAATTAGACTCCCATTCACAATAGACGCTATAAAAACAAGACCATCGGTTCACTGGTTTAAGAGTTTTGTTAATAAGAACGACCTCGTAACGTTAGTATGTTTGAATGAGCATAACCTTTGTAACGACTGAAGCGATTTAGATGAAGCCCCATAATCGACTGAATTGGCAATGACCTGAATAGGATTTTTTACGCGAAGATGACCTTATTTTTTTGTGTGGTTTTATTTATACACGACTTTTGCCCGCGACTTCGTGTGCGCATAGCCCGTTTTTTCCAGTTCGAATTTCGAGAAATCCTCTTAGTGCTCCCCTACACTCCCTAAGGAACCTGCATGCCAAATTTCAGCTTTCTACGACCAGTAGTTTCGGCTGTGCGTTGTCTATCAGTCACTCAGTAACGGAAGACTTTTATATATTTATATTGATTTTGGCATAAATAGGATATGATTGGTAATGTTTTTAGAAACTCATCAACATGCTCCTTTAATAGACAAGTTTAACGGCCACGACCAAGCACAATTAAATACAATCAAAACCAAATCAAAAGTCGCATAATCTAATTAGGCTGTTCAAAACCAGCACTTTTCAAACGTAAAATCGCAAATTAAAAACTTAGAACTGCCATTACAGTTCTATAAAAGATAACAGCTAACTAAACCACAAACTCGGTATGTAATTCAAACCATAAATCCGTGTAAAATTTCATCACGCACGTGTCCAAAACCTTCATAAATCCCTAACAATGGGAGATGAGGCCAGGAACCACGCTCCGTCGCGTCCGCATCCAACTCATTTACGTGTAGTTAGGTAGGTAGACACTGTATTAGGGGTACTCAACAGCTTAAGCCGTCTATCGCAAGAGCTTTCAGAATCGATAACGGAAGTAGAAAAAAATGAAATTGAAAGACGGTGACCGTGCTTTCGTCACTGCTGTAGCTGTTATTTACACTACACTGCACTTAGGTATACATAACAGCATAATCAACCTTTTTTAACGTTCCCACAGCTGATACACAATTATCTTCTATTCGAGAGGGACTGGGCCTTAATCATCACACGTGTCGTACAACGTAACACGTCTTCGAATTAATGGGAATGACGTGATTTAGAGTAGACCATTTTTCTTCCGTAGCAGAAGTATCACTCGGTCGCTTGCTGCATAATTTGCTAGTTGAGCTTGATCACTGAAACTTTGAAGCCTGAGTGCCTCTGTTTTCCATAATTCAATTCTATGCCTCAGTGTGCGTGATAGCAAGTACGGAAACTGCTGGTATGAGGAAGGTTCGGCTTAAGTCGGAAATGGTAGAATTTATGGACGATTGATATCCTCTTTCGGTGTAGCCTTTTGCAGGGAGTTTCAAACTGAACTTCGTGTTGATCTTCCTCTTTGTATGATTTGCTGCAATTCATTGTTTTTTTGGAGGTTGATCCATCTGGAAACAGACTCCAGCAGTGAATTCCAGTCCTTAGCTGTAAGCACTATGAAAGTATGCCCGAAACGTTTTGGATGTCCACCATGTAACGGTGGCGCATCGCCGTACGCCTTGTAATCCGATGATGGAAGGTGAGCGCAGAGTAAGGAGCAGTATCCGACAATTCAGATAGGAGAGATTTGGCATCAGAAAGTCACGATACTTTAAGCATTCATTAGAAATTAACCTTACAAATTAGGACCTAGTTAATTTACTTCACTCGTTGACTTGGGTTGGCTCCTTTTTCGAAAGAAGGCTATAATAATAAGTTGTTTATATGCTTTCAAAATGCAGTCTTTTCGACAGCTATTACAAAGGATTTTGATATCTACATTCATTATTGTGTCCTTTAATTGTTTTATACGCAGACCTTAGTAGCCCGATAAAAATATTCAAATCTTTCGAAATATATACCTAGTGTATTTAATTGTTTTGAGTGGAGTGTTGAAACTTTTGCGATAGAACCTAAATGTGAAACTTGACGCACCGTTTCCTCTTTTCATTATTTATGGTTTCAACAATAACACACACTGTTTGTTATTTAAACTTACCTACTACAGTTTCCGGTGTTGAGGTCTATGGCCTATTTCGATGTATATATATTTTCTGGTGGTTTGTTCTGTATGGTGTCGGACGTTAAAGAATAGCACTATCTCATCTCTTACCGTGGGCGACTAAGGGACTCACTAGAGAATGGGCAGCAGCATTCTCTATAAATTGCAATAGCTACACTGCGATCGCCAACCTGCCTGCCAAGCGTGGCGATTATGGCAAACCCCCTACCCCTCCCTTTAGGGGTGGCCTATGTCCAGCAGTGGACATCTTTCGGCTAGTATGATAATATTTCCTGGCACCGACAAGTGACCTCAGGGAAGACGGTGGCGCAGTGATCAAGGCAGTCTCCACAGGGATGTAACAGAGAATTGATGTAATCTTTTAAGTCACGAGGCGGGTTCCACGTGGTGATGGAGATCATCGGGAACGCCTTCTCCACTCATCTAGGACTCATTCCGGAAATCTGGGTTCCTTTTGAAGGTTTCCCCCTTAAGCAATAAAGTCCGTTTTTCTTGGTAATGTTGAGGTCTGTAACTTATCTAATGTATGTTTCGCAATACATAGTTTCCTACCCATGATTTGCTTTCCCGTAAATAAGCGGCACCATAACCCACAGCTTTCATCTTCGACTTTCTAACGTTTCGCTACTCTGGCAACACAAGTGGTACTTACTCATTTTATCTATAACATTGTTATTACGGATGTGCTGCGCTATCTACACGCGTATTCCTAGGAGTCAGAGTAATAACACTGGCAGGTAGTAAAATTCTGAGACAACTTTAAGTGTTCTCATGAAAAGTAGTTTAGTAGTCTACAAAATCTCTCATACAAGATCTTTCAACCAATCTGTCTAAATGCCGCCATTTCAGTGTTTAACCTCATATCAAGGGAAGCCAAGTTATTCGGCGCATGATTGATCGATTTCACTGTGTTGCTCTGATGGAGATTGTTCTAATCATAGAAATATAAAAAAAATATTATATATCTATGGTTCTAATACTGTGGATGGCTAACATGTCATAAATCTGAAACCTTCAGTAGCTTCAAATTAGTAAGTAACTTTTCCATTTCCCGTCTTCATGTCTCGTCAAACATTTCAGTGTCTATGTTTACAAAATGCATTCGTTGACCGCAACGCCCTACTTTCAAGGGATTTTCTGTAATAG
This sequence comes from Mamestra configurata, assembly GCA_002192655.3. NCBI lineage: Eukaryota > Metazoa > Arthropoda > Insecta > Lepidoptera > Noctuidae > Mamestra > Mamestra configurata. The sequence goes on from NDFZ01005162.1 coordinate 342,536, forward strand.
TAAATTAGACATAATTGTCTTTAATACATTCATATTACGAACATCTAGAGCAAAGAGAAACCTACGTTTAAGTGATTAATGGGCAAAAGAAAAAGTATTAAAAAAAATACTGCTCAATCTTACGTCGGCGATTTTCCATTAGACAGAGTCCCCTAAGGAAATTAACATGATGAGATGGACGGACTACGTTCAAGATAATATGACTAGAGAAGGGGCGACTACAGGGAAGGTGACAATTAAAGAATTATGAAAGAAAAAATCATGTTGGAAAAGTCATGATGTCAAACCTTGTAACAAAATTGTTTTCACAATTACCGAATTTAGAGTCAAAACCACCTGAAACCATATTTCAACATTTTAATGGACATCTCTCACAATACTAGGTACTTCACTCTGACAATGCCTGGTCATGCCCTAACATACAAAAGAGGCTAAGGAATATTGTAGCACGTTAAAATATTCCCCACCTATGCTTGTTTATAAAAAAAGCCACTTATGCTAAGAGTGATCACGATCAGCGCTGCATCAGTAAATCAATATTTTATCGATTAACATTAGCAAATGTTTGCTTTTAAATATTTATACACAGATTTGTACGTCATTCTTCAATTATTGACTAATGAGTCGACCATAAAGTTGTCTATGATTACGCATAATAATATAACATCAGAATAGATTTAAGCTAATAGCACACCTACGCATATTTGTCAATTTTAATAATCGCATGTCATGTGGCCGTGGCTTCTTGAGATGTTTGGTGTCTATTTTATTAAACGGGGTAGTTTATCATACCTAGGTTTTTTTCTAGATCTCCTGTGAATTAACACATCACTAATTTAGTATGTTGTATGTGTTTTAGTATATAGAGTAGCTCGTGGCTAAATAATAACAGCCGCATGGGTCGATCTTTAAGGTTAAGCAACGCTTGCCGAGGTTGGTCTGTGGATGGGTGACCATCTTAACATACCGAGACTCCTCCGTGCCTCGGAAAGCACGTTAAGCCGTTGGTCCCGGCTGTCATTTGTAGATCTTTGGCAGTCGTTACGGATAGTCAGAAGCCAGATAATCTGACACCAGTCTTGCCAAGGAGTACCGTGTTACCCAGTTAATGGGTTGTGGAGGTCTGGTAGGCAGCCGCTCAACGTAAAATACTGGTATTCAGCTGAATCCGGTTTGACTGGAAGCCGACCCCAATATAATTGGGAAAAGGCTAGGCAGATGATGACGATGTGTTTTAGTATGTGTTTATGTCACACTGCAGAAGAAACGTCCTCTTTTACCCCTTTCATTTATCTACTGCAAAATCTCATAAAAGAGGTTCTTTTCACCATCTCCTTCTGGGGCCGCCGCGCTGTCTTTTACTGATTGATAGTTGAGGCTCCACTATGTGGTTAACCTCGATATACGGCGATGAATCTGCTCGTACCTACCCAGAACCTGCTGTTTCTCATGCTCTTGACAGACTACAGTGTCAGTTTATTTGTCTACACCACAAGAAATATTATCATGAACTAACCTTTTTTAACCATACTCAGGGGTAAATTGAGTAAACAGTCTAAGAATTAGCTTATCTGCGCTTTGTGATTCATTCTATGAATGAATTACCAGGAGCCAATTACCACAGCAGTATACGCGCTTGAAAGACTGGGGTATTTATAACCCATTTGTAAGGATTAGTCCTTAAGTCCATGTTATTACATTATTTATAATTAGTAACAGGTGTTAGTATAAGTTAGGATAAGCGCATTTATTGCATTGGGATAAACCTGTAACTATAGATGTAAGATGAAAAATACATAAATAAAATAAAAATGTTTCCCGTCATAACCTCGTCACTACTGACATTGGCACGTCCCATCCACAATTAAAGCAGGCACTTACATTCATACTGCGCAGACGCAGCCACAGTAGGTAACGCTCGGGCAGTGAAGCGCGGCGCGCTGCCGAGCGCGACCTGCCTTTCATTATTATGAACATCGCTAGTTGCACTTGTTCTAAGGTAGGTTGTGATTACTAACTTGTGATTAATGTTATACGCCCTTTGGGGTGATTTATGACCAAAATGTTGATGATGAATTAGAGATCTCCAGATTCAGACTAAGTTCAGTAGAGCTTGCTACTTTGATATGCGTCAAAAGTTACTTGGCGAAAATAAACACTATTTCTTTCTTTTTAATTTCATGTGCTTGGCTTCACTTGAGCTACGTTGTGTTAGGCCAAGACCAAGTGCTTTATAAGGCTGATTCTTCTTCCCTGTTTTTCACCTCCCCTTGAAACTAAAACAATTCGCAACAAGGAGGTAGAGGGAAGCAAACATTTGGTCAGACACTTGATTGTTCGAAGACTGTCCAATATCAGAAAGAGAAAATATAGATACAGAAAAGAAAGTAGGTACACAAATCTTATTGTCCGAACCCGTATCTCCATAGTCGACTACATAATATCAATCAAAAACGTACTTACATAACACAAATAACCACAAAAAAAATTAACAATAGTAATAATCGAAATGCATCAATCTTCGTTAGAGCGACTTCATTCATACTATCGTCATAATAAAATGACTGTTGCATAAGACATGGCGGCATTTACTTTGAAACGGTTTAATGCTAGGCTTTATTAAGCACCAATACGTAAACACACAACCATTATATCTTGCCCGTATTGGAACAAAAATAAACCATGCTGCTCTAAACAGTAAGGAACGCATGTTGAGGCGAATGGTACTCGTATGTCCTGAGGGCTTAGTGCGAGTTTTTTAAAGCACTCGATCGCGTTAACGTAAGCGTTCGCTTATGTCAAATTTTATGGAAAAAAACTGGTTTTCCGTGAGTGTGCACTTATTCAGTTTCAATACAAATTGATGTTTACGCTAACGCGATCGAGAACGTTAAAAAAACTCGCACTAAGGCCACTGTGCTAGAACTAAAAGATCAAAGAAACGTGACTCCGACTTACCGAGGTGTGTTGCGATGACACGATGAATATATTGTTAAAAAGTTCCTTTCTCTGGCTACACAAAAGAGAGGGTGACATGGATGACGCCAGTCCGGAAGGACATGAAGGAGTGCTGCTTGTCTGTGGACGATGCTAATAAGCGGGAAAAAATACGGCTTAAAATTAAAAAAGGCGACCTTTCGAAACGGGACTGCCAACCCGCACTGGCCACTCGCTCTCACAGAGAGGAGATCTTCATACTTACAGTAGGAACCTTATAGGCTGATTATTTTGAACCACCAATAAGTAAACAAGATACAACTTAACACCCCTTTTACGAAGAACAACTAGGATAATCCGGTCCAAATTGACCAGATTTCGAAACTAGGTTTCAGGCAACGGCGACGATAGAAACAGGTTGTAAACAAAGTAATAAAATATCAAACGCCTTTACGGGTTTACCGTTTGACGCCAATTGCAGTATCTGCGCAGAATCTTAGATATAGTATGACACGACTTAGAAGTTCCATCTGACTTTAAGAACAACTAAACATGTATTATTATTATTATTATTTATTTATTTCAGACAACATAGTCCATACATTCACACACACAAACAACAAACAAAATACTTAAAATATGTTAGTAACAAAATCAGCTTATACCCTATGTTAGTACTTATATACTACGAGAGACATTGTAGTCTTGATGAAATGCCTCATAATGGGGCTCTCATCAAACTTTTCCGCAATCACTCTCAGCCAAGAAGCATTACCCTTTTTCAGTGTTGGCAATTTTTTTGTTTCATCGATACATAGGGCTGATCTTTCAATAGTCAATAAAAATGGCGGGTTGACAGCTTTTGTATAGAAAATATGTAAATTTGCAACAAATTGATACTTCGATAAAATGCCTTTAATTACATTAAATTCGAGATAATATCAAACCATCGCCTGTAACTGAAGTGTAGACTAGTGTTTTGTATCTTAACGGCCGATCTTTGACCAACTGTCAAATTAGCTACCAACAGTAGCTGAAACATCATGTTTGAAAGACAAACATGATGTTTCAGCTACCGTTGGTTAAAGGTAGATACGTAATTGAAACCGGTCGTTAGTCGATTTTGTGTTAGTGACCATTTGTATTATAAAGCCCTAAAAAGGTATGGGTTGCAGTGGAATTTTAGTTGTGGTTTGTATGACAAAGAGTTTGTTGTTCTAAAACTGATAAGTGTCTCGAATTCTGGATTCAAATATCTGTGTCTCACTTCATGCAGGTTTATTCTAAATGTATTTTGCACTTAGAAGTCAAATTATAGTAGATAATTGCGGAGGTATTGGCCAGTAGAATACCAGTACAAGATAATAACACACATAAAATGATAAATGCATGTTAAATGAGTCAAATTATGACGCCGTCAATAAAATGTAGGTTTTAATGATGTATCACGGTTTGCAATTTGTATTAGTACTAAATAAATGTCGTCTAGGTTATAAATGTTTCAATTGACACTGATAAGTAGGTAATCTAATCACGGTGTGACTATTTATAAAGAAATCATAATAAAATTACGTTTTAAATGTAAATAGTGTTAAGTATTATTGTGTATGAATGCTTAATATGTGCGGAATACAAATAACACGGTGACTTAACTATCAACCCCGCAAAGAAGAAAATATGGCGTCCCTGCATTTCAATCTCTCAGTCGATAGAAGCTACTTTAAACTCTGGCCTGGTCTAATCCATTACGTAAATTAAACTGAACCGGACTAGAAGCTTAGGTACAAGGCTCTTGGCAATAGTTAAAAAATAGTTAAATATATGAGTTGAAAAAGTGCACATAAGCTCTAGGTCCACCTCCCCACTGTCTTTGCGCTATTGGGCTTTAAGCTCCTCCAAGATTGTCAAAAGCCTTACCTACTGTTGTTCACCTAACTACAATGAAAACCTTTATCTTTTCCAGCACAAAGTCGAGTTCAGTCTTGAGTGGCGCGGACAAGGAGCCTGTGCCAGCACCCTCACCCGCAGACTCCGGAGTCGCTGAGCTGGAGAGAGATCAGCATGACTATGGGTAAGCACTGACATAGATAACACAGCTTGCAGCAAAGAAGGGTCTTAGGCCGTATTACAGAACCTCACTTAAGAGCCGCTTTACCTACTTTAAACTTGACTTTAAAGCCATTTAATTTTCTGGAACTAGTTTTCAGTTATGAGTCTTGAAGTTAGGTTTTGGCTTCGACTTGGACCCATCGGAGTAGGCTAGTGAAAAGAACTATAAGACAGTGGAAAAACCGTCAATTTGCTACCAATTCCCTCCGCCTCTTAGATCAGGTGCCTTACTATGACGTGGTAATGCCGTCCAATTCCGATGATGTAAAAGGGATGTATAGCTCCGTCTCTCTCTTAGAGCGGAATCATGATCGTTTTAAGACTTCATAGTAGTCTATCCAGATTCCAGATTAACTATAAACTACAATTTTCGTCGTCTCAAACCTGCAACGATTGGTCATGCATTCATTAAGTACCACCTCGTCTAGCGCCACTTGATTTTTAAAGAAGACGCCTAATAATGGTTCAGAAGCTTCCATTTGTACTATGGACACACATACATATGTATGAGCATCTGAACCATCTAACCACAAAAACCTGGTTTCCATAGAGTTTGCGGCTCTTTGTAGGACAAACGGCAAACGTTAAGATTATGCACAGTTAAACTCAACCAGCCGTAGCCAGTGGCAACAACCGTATGATTGTCGTCACACATATCAACCGCAAAGCCCAAGAGGTCTCTCCCATTTTATAGAAGCTTGCATCCGAAAAACAACAATAGCATTTTACAGTGTATTCATTGAATCTTAACCCTTAATTTTTATTAGCCCTTAAACGGTGTCCATCTATCTCTATCTCTGAACCAAAACGCATTTATAATATTAGTTAGGATTGTTTCCTAGTTTCCCTCCCATGGCATATCCAACAAGAACCTTGTATTTTTTTCGGTATAAAAAAACTCACTCACTCACTCAGCACATACGCTCGGCGATATTGTAGCTTTCGAGACCAAAGACAGAATTTTCAAAATCGAACCAAGACTCCCACAGTTTTCAGTCACAACTATAAACAAACAATTTCTCCTTTTGTATTACCTATTTGTTTCGAAGCACAAATTACATTTCCAGACATTTGCAATATCGTAGGCGCCTAAGAGAATACAATGGGCAATAAGTAGCCCGCCCATCACTGTTTCGCTTATTCTTCATTTAACAGAATTCTTGTAGCTATAAATATTCAACTCTCTACTATTTTAGTAGGTTGGGTTAAGAGGTTTTACGGTGGACCGCTATAAAATTGTACAGATCCGTACATCTGAGAAAGGAATATATTATACTTTCTAATACTGTCGCTAGGTTTAAGCCTAGAGGTAAAACTAAGCGTAGATTCACTACCTAGCTTCTTTGCTTCGAGAAACTCATTAATATTTCAACTTGGTCGAAATAGTAAAACGATGATCCAGGAAGGTCGCGGAAGCCTATTGGATGTGGGAGGCACTTGACCAAATATGATTTTGTGGCGGTATTTAGAATAGTCCACCAATGGACGTTTTTCGACCGAATCAGGATGTTGAGTCGAGAGGTCTAAAATTGCATAAATAGGTAAATTCTTCGGTCTCCTAATAGCCAGCAGAAAATAATCTATCCCTTTAAAACCCAGCTTTAGTAGGCTTTTGACACAAACTTGTGTCCGAAGTTTCTTTTGAAAACTGCAATCCTTGGGTTCTGCATAAGGTAGCATTCTATCAGCGATAGCCAAAACCTAAAATATAAGTACAATTGATCACCTGACGTTTCAAACAGTAGCGCATTGCAGTCAGTTTGACTGAATGTAACTTAATTAAGGTATTTTATTAAATTCGCTAACGCTGATAGTTCGTCACTTTTTCTAGTCTAGCACCCAATGTTCCTTTCTGTTCTAAAACCCATATTCATCTCATCTAATCTTTAACTTCACCTATTCCAGCACAACCGAGCGCGTGCGCAGCCACGAGGTACGCGTGCGCGCCGCGCGCGGCCTCATGCTGCAGAGCTTCGGGCGCTCCCGCGACGAGCGCGACGCCGAGCTGGCGCGCGTGCGCCGGGACCGCGCGCTGCTGCGGCAGCGCCTCGAGGACACCGAGTGGAGTCTGTGCCAGAGAGCCGGGGAGATCGCACTCTTGAAGACGCAGCTTAAGGATGCTCAGGTTGCTTGAAAGTTTCTTGAATATAAGTTATCATCACACAACTGCGAGTACCTATCCTACCTATCTTCATATTCAGAATAAGAATTTGAAAGATTAATAGATCTTGATTGACCACTAACTCGGGAACAGAATTTACAGCTATGATTATAGCACAGGGTCGAATAACATGGTCTACATTGCTTCCTCTGTAAGACTGACCTGTTGGTCACCTCCACAAACGTAGATGTATGTATTCGCAAAGCCATCGCTTTGGGATAACTTGTAATTATAGTTTGTGATCTCATATACCTAATAAATATCGATAAAATATGAAGTTTCGTATTTAACACATGTAACTTTGTATTATTCCAGAATGAACAAACAGCAAAGGGACACGAGTACCTGACCCTGAAGGCTGACTGTCGCCAACTGAGAGAAGTCCTCGACAAGAAAGAGAAAGAAATCATGAGGCTCCGAGCTGAGACGGACGAAAAAGAGAAATCCATCAACCGACTGCAGACAGAAGTCGATAGGCTCACCAACGACCTCATGGAAAGCGTGTCAGACCTCACCAAGACAAAAGAGACCAGCAAGAATGAAATCGAAAGACTAAAAACTGAACTGAAGGAGTTACGACAAGAACTGTCGGATATCTCCCTCAGTGGATACGAAGGCATTGAATGCGGGAGGACCATGAGAGGCATCTACGACGTCTGCAAAACCAATGAGTACCACTGGAACTCCAGTGACAGCGCCCTAGAGGACGCAGAAGTTCAAAGACTGAATGGAGAACTCCCAGACTCTTGCAACGAACCTTGCGCCGCCACCGCCATTGTCGACAGACTCAAGTGCGAGCTCGAAGCTAAAGAAACCCAGTTCAACAGCGAAAGGAGAAAATGGTCCGAGGAAAAGGACAAGGTCCTCCGATACCAGAAACAGTTACAACTTAACTACGTCCAAATGTTCAAAAGATCTCGTACTTTAGAGGCTGAAGTGGATGGCCTCAGATTAGAACTAGAGTTATGCAACAAAAATATGAAGAACCTGAACAAACATGGCAAGACCATAGAGCTATAAACATTACCAAATTCTATAATTTAATATTTATATTTAATGGCTATTTTTCTAATGTAAATATAAATTAAGAGAAAAGGCGAGATGGCTTGTTAGATACTGATATAAACGAAGTCGCAAAAATAGGTGATGAAGAGAATTATCGAGGAGAATCAAAGGGGGCAGATCGTGGTTTGAGGAATGTAAACTATGACGATTTCTTGCCTTATAGAAACAATATGATACTGTAGTTGAGTTTATCGAAGTTATGTGTTAGATTATTGCCGTCAAATACTCAACTAGCAGATTTAGGAAAGGGTTGTGTGTGAACCGATTGTAGGCAAATGTACGCAAGCTGAACTGCCAAAATTGCGTTTAGAGGAGTTATATTTTAATTTAAAAGGTGTTCTAAGGATTTTTTTGCTGAAGTGCTTGGAGGATAAACGTACCTGCCAATATATAAACGATTTTTGCAGGTATGCCAAGCAAAAATCGTTCCATTTTTTCAACTTATGTCCTCGAATGGGGAAAGGAAGAAATCTATGCCTATTGCCAAAAAGCAACTAATTTTTTTTGCCTCCTTCCAATTTTTTTCCAAGCATTAGGTGTCAATTATAGACAAGTTTTGCAAAAATAGACTCCTAAAAAGTGTGTGTAAACGGTAGAAATAAGAAGTCTATTTTGTCAAGGTTTTCATGCGTTTGTCATACAAAATTATTATCATACAGTTACAAATAATCTGCATATTCTGCCACAAAAATATGCTTGTGTGTGATACCAACTGCTAGCCTTTCCCCAACCATATTGGGGTCGGCTTCAAAACCGAATTCAGCTGAATTTACCAGTATTTTACGTGAAGCGGCTGCCACCACCACTCATTGTATGTGATAGGTACCAAAATGGCCCAATATATTCCACATAAATCTAAAACAACAGCAAATAATTTATTTAACTTCTTATAATGACAATGTATTAGTAACATCATAATGTTAGCCACGTGCGTCATTGACATAACAGCTTATTAACGTATTAAATAGTAGAAATATAGAAGACAATTGGTTCACATTCCCACGCCCATTGTACATTGTATTAGAGTTATGTTGATCGTACTTTTGTAACGTAGAGCGATAAGTTATAATTGTAATAATAAAACTTCTTTGAAATATTATGCGTTTTTTGTTTTGTTTTCTCGTTTTAGAAAATGATCGTAATAGTTCGTACTTATTGCATGGGACAGTAAGTTTAATATTTTATCAAATATCATATCTTGTGACTTTTACTAGTTTCTCACCGTATCATTCAAACTAAGTCGAGAATGTTGGAAATAAATGAACCGATTTTATAATGAAACTTAATACGAGACAAGATACTTATGTCTAAAAAGTTACTTGGGACATTTTTGGAATATAGTTTAGAGAGAAAATGAGTCATTTGCGAGTTTGTAGGTACTAAATATCGTGACGTATGAATGCTCCTAAGAAAGGTGCTACTTGCAAATACATGGAGGCATTTAATGTCACATTGAATACCTAGGTGTTATATACCTTGTTTCGGAAGGTACCTGTTTCGGATTAAGCGGGAGGACACGCCCGAGTGTCAGCACTGTGATGATTGTCTGGAGGACACGGTGGAGCATACGGTGGAGGTCTGCCCTGCTTGGGCTGAGCACCGCCGAGTCCTTGTCGAAGCGATCAGCGGCGGCGACCTCTCGCGACCGGCCCTGGTTGAATCCATGGTCCGGAGCGATGAGGCTTGGGAAGCGGTCACCTCCTTCTGCGAAGCACTAATGCTAGCGAAGGAGGAGGCGGGCCGCTCGAGGGAAAGCCAAGGCCTTCGCCACAACCGCCGCTACAGGAGAAGACGCCCCGGGCGTCGGGAGACGCAGGGCGATCCTCGGCCACCGTAGGCGCGGGCGTAGGGCCTGCGGACGGCGAGCGTTGGGTGGCTCGCTGTCCGATTACCACCAGGCCCGGGTCGATGGCGCGTTGTGTTTCACGCGCGCCTCAAAGAGATGTCAGCATAGAAGACGGGGCCCGCTAGGGCCAGAGCCTGCCAGGGTTGCGGAATTTGTTCGAAAGAGTCACCGCGGCCCTGGAACGCAAAGGGCTTTAGAAGGAACACGGATGGGTTTTAGTCAGTAAGAGTCTGACACGCCCTTCCGCTCCACCCAGAGCGGAAGAAGTCATTTGATGATTTCCCATCCTTAAAAAAAAATAAAAAAAGGTGTTATATACCTAGGTATATAACACTTATACAAAACCCCAATATCTTATTCTTCATGCTACCGTTTTAATCTACCGATTTATTCATTGAATTTCCACGTTTAAAGTAGTAAACGCTACTGGCAACGCCATCTATCGGAATTTTCCGAACAATATGTTACCTTGAAATTTTCTAGAAGTTTTACAGTATCATTCGTCACGCAGATTGCGTAGAATGCCCTTGCTTGCAATTAATACTAGGTACTTCGTTTTAGAACATACTTAGAATGAATCAAGATTATGAGTTAACTTTATTAAATTTTTCTGTCTTGGTGGAAAAGAGGTTTTATATAGTTTTAACAACAAAAACACAGATAAGTGCCACGTGTTTATTGCAGACACACTTGCATACATTGGGGCAGAACTATTCAAATACTCTTAATAAAAAAATGAGATCAATGAACACATGGAAAATACCAGAATACCTAAAGATAGTTGAGAAGGAACATTATGGTTTTAAAACTTAGGTTTAAAGCTAAGACCTAGGTTTCTTCCTCTAAAGTTGAAGCCGTCGCCTTGTTTGTCAACGTTGTTTCGCGTTGCCTTCGCTGGTTCCACCTGAAAACGATTAATGTTAATGTCAGTACCTATATTTTAATTCTAGTTATTCTAATGTGTTGCTTAACGGTTTGTTGGACTTTTTCTTCGTTGCTAAAACACTAGGAAGTGGTGAGTAAGGGGACTGACTATCTTTATGAAATAAAAAAGTGCTGGTACTCAGCCTAGTTTAAATAAATTACATTTTAATCGAATTATGCATGAGTACATATTGCAAAAAAATTAAGTAAACCTCTATGCTGTTGATCATAAATCCGCTGTTTTTTCAGATATTTCTCTTAAGGGATACAAGAAAGTTCGTCTGATAGTTTGAAGTCGTTTCTCCGGGACTCATCGAGCTAAATAACCTCAGCGCGTTTCTAGTAGCCGTCTAAAATTTCAGTGGTTGACAATAGTGTGACGAGCTTGGTAATGTGCCTGATTTTAAACACATAGAAAAACTACGCTAGTCTGTAAGTGTGCTCACATCTGTTACAAAGATAATAAAGCTTGAAGAATATTATTGATGATATCATCAGTGATGTCTCAGACTAAAGTGTACTAATACTGTAAAGTGTCTGCACTCGTACAGTTGGTACTAGTGCAGACCGTAATGATTCATCACGTCCTGCAATAGAACTTTAACCTTTTGAACGCCATTGTCACGTATACCACGTCATTGTCACGCGTTTGCTTGCCATACATGGCAAGCAAACGCGTGGATAGAGGATCTTTTATTAATGCATAATTCAGTTTTCAACTAAATCCTTCATTTAAAGGAAAGGTTTTACACTACAGCATGAGCTCATGTCCGTATGAAAGAGCGATTAAAGAAAGATTGTGCATCCTGAGGATAAAGCCATAATTAAACATTCGTGTGAAAACTATGACAGGCGGCTGATCGGACACCGATGCTAGGTGGAGGTCGAGCTCCATCTAGCTGCGGTGAACGACCAGCCGCTCGCTGTGGCCTGCCACCTTTCCTCGTGGTGCTTATTATGCAAAAGTAGAGTAGGTATTCTCCTCGGGGATTAAGGAGTACTTGCCTTGGGCTAGCTTGAGTCCCTCACTGCATTCAGGATCTAGCATTAACTCCCTCGCTTCGCTTGTAAGTAAAATTCTAAACTCCCTCGCTCGGGAGTTAGTTCTGGGATCCTTTATTGCGGTCTTCAGACTTTACATTGCTTTATTCCCTCTGCTTTCATATCTACTGTTTTTACCATACCTGAGTTACGTGAACGACAGGCCTATGGACCCAGCAGTGAGCGAAATCAAGCTGTGGGTGATGATAACATACCTGAGTAACATGAACCACATCTCCAACAACAGGCCTCTCCCTCCACTTATACCACCAGTACTCCACTCAAAGAGTCACACAAGCCAGTCCGATCCCCATAAAGATGACGATGAACACTCTACAGCTGACCACACCATACTTATGACCCGAAATAGTGAGGAAAAAACTAGGAAGGCTGATGGGCAGACGACATAATCACGGTATCGTGTTTGGGACCTAGATTATGTTGGCACAGGAGCTACTCGCATGTAATCAGTACGAGCAAAAACAGGTCAGGCTACAGGGTATCCTGTTACCCAGTAACTAGGTTTTGGAGATCAAATAGGCAGTCGCCACATGTAAAATGCTGGTATTCAACTGCATCCAGCTAGACTGGTGGCTGACCCCAACTTAACATGACATACCTGAGTAACATGAACCACATCTCCAACAACAGGCCTCTTCCTCCACTTATACCACCAGTACTCCACTCCAAGAGTCACACACGCCAGCCCGATCCCCATAAAGATGACGATGAACACGCCTCCGATGTTCTGGATGGAGATCCCGTCTGATTGGTCGTCCTGTTTCTCGCATTTCATGGACTCCGGGTTGTTGTTCCACCAGATCTCTTTGAGCTTCTCCAGTTTGCGTTTGTTTAGGAGTTGGAGGATTCTGTAACGTTAATAGGAGTTTGTTTAATGTTTTTGAAACCTTTGGGAGTTGATAGAAGAGATTAATGACAAGTGGTGTTATTGTGTAAAAATCTCATCGTGTAAACTTAGGTGTAGTGGTCATGAAGTGAGGTGCAAATTGCAATCTATACAAACAAAATTGAATGGCTACCTACAGGCTACACCTACGTTTTCACGTGTGATGTTTACGGAATTGACCAAAAAATAATACGAAAATCCTTAAAATCGGTTACATTTTATGTTGTTAAACTGTTTTTATTCTCCTAGCTAGGTACCTGGCTAATCTCACCGTACCCAAAATTCGGTCGGGAGTAGGTACTCGGGAGGATTATTTTATTCCCATTGTTCAAAAAGGGTAAGTACACGTACAAGACGTTGAGGACGATACGGTGCTATTGTCATCGCTCGCGCAAAGATGCGATGCGATTTCATCGTGCGATGTAACCGCTCGCGCGATAATAAATCGTATGTCCTGTTTTGAAGCGATGCGATCACTCACTGCAAAGTTTTTGCTGTCGGGCAACATTCTAGTTGTTTTAATAGTGTTCATTCCATTTATTCCAAACAATGGGATGAGCACGCACTTTACCTATTGATTAAGGTTTTTTCAAATGATATTTTACGAATCCATGCAACCGAACCGAATGATTTACACAAAATGGCGGGCCGTCGAGTCGAGCACACACTGTGGTAACCCTCCCTTGCCCCTCTTCTCCACTTGGTCGCGCGAGCGCCATTAGGATATTCCATAGATATGGATATTCCTTGTTATTACGATCGTCCGATCAATACGATGCGTCGACGGTCGCGCGACGAAAACTAGGCAATTTGATCGCATCGCATGATCGGGCGACCTTCAAAAGGACATTCAGTAGATAACGGTACCTACCTATGATGTGCGTTCAAACAATTTGGTCGCACGATCATTTTCGTCGGACGCATGCATCATCGGGCGAGCGATGAAAATAGGACGGCGCCTAAACCGTCGTCCTCATTGGCTAACGATCGTACGACTTAACGATGCGATTTCGTCGCACGTCGTGATTAAACACACACATTTCTTTAGTGTCCTAATTGAAGCTAGCAAATCATCGCAAGAGCAGGATCATTTTCACGATAATTTTCATCGCGCGACGATCGTTAGTCAACTAGGACGACGCCTACAAGTATGTGTATATATTATGTGTATGATGCGATTTCTAAATTACGTGGGAGTCATATGTATGACCTTAGATGACTAGATTAGATACAAGTGCTTGAATCGTAAGTGTGTAGCTTATATGCTTCCCCTTGAAATAAGATCATACTATGAATTGCTATCAGTTACAACTGGAATAAATGGTAAGTTTGTAGCATATTAACTACTTAGTAGTAATTTATAATATTAAGGTCTATTGCACCCTAGGTAGGGCTGCCATCACTTAAATTGCCGACGCCGGAAAAAATCTTAAAAACCCCGGAGATTTGGGTGAAATTGAATATTTTCCCCGAACATCCCCGAAGAAAAAATGTTTTTTTTTTTATTAAATCCATTACAGCTTGTTTGCAATGTGTATTGCAACTGATGTGCAGATTTAGCTTGTAAGCGGCTTAAATTTTTACTAAGTTAAGTTATCATTTGTTGCTTTTCATTAAAATTTTCAATAAATCGAGTTTCCCTTGACACAAAAAGTGTCCGGGTATCACCAGGACATCTTTTTAAAAACTCCGCCCGGACGCTCCCCGGACGCCCTCCAAACTAGGACAAATCCGGGGAAACCGGACGGATGGCAACCTTAACCCTAGGGCACACGCCGTATGTGTAAAAACTAGTTTTCTACCGTTTTCCCTGACCTGACATGTCATAACATCTCGCCTGCAATTCCCGAAGGGTTACGCAGAGCTACATTTCGCCAGTAATTTGTGCCCTGCCTACATACATCAATGTTACATATTATGGATATAAAGCACCTTCAATCGATTTGACTAGAAATAGCTTTTTTGACATTAATAATTAATGCTACCTACATTTATTTGGTCAATAGAAAAGCTATCGACCCACACAAGTAAATACAATTATGTCTTACGTTCACATCAAACAGCATGCTATGTTGGTAAATAAAAATGTGGACACATCAAAGTAATCACTTATGTATCTTTGAAATATACTTAAGTACTTAGAATTTTTCAAGAATACAAAGTCATCATGAACCAGACATATTATTATGTCTTATCAAATAAAATTATGGATGTTAAAAGTCAACGTTCATATTGTTTTTATTTAACTACTGCAGAATTTTCAGTAGATTTTTTTTTATATTCTTTACGTACATGCATATGTAAACCCGTGCTTGAGATAAGTTAAATAAATACTTGCTAAGCGCTTACTGAAAATCCTTGTATAATAGGTGAGTATGATTTTTTGATACAAGAACCCCCGATTTCAGAAAAACAAAATTGACCCGTCACAAATTAAACGCAATTCAATTGATGCAACTGGCTCATTCAACCAATCACGGCTAGATAACGCGAGTTTGACAATTAGTCCCAATAATTACGTTTTCATTTTCGTTCGAGAAAATGGGCTAAAGTAGATCAGATAGGTTACAAACCCATAAAAGTAAGATAGATTTTTGTAAATATTCTGTAACATTTTTTTAAAGATTTTGTGAAACTGAATTTCACCAGCAACGAGCCTGCCAGCTCTTACTTTAATCAACTTATCTTAACAAGGGATTCTAGAATCAAAACAACGTGTTCGATTCGAAAATTCGAACAATACAGTTTGCTGATAGGATTAGGCCGTGAGCAAGCAAGCTGCATTATAAACAGTTTATACGAGGAATCGGCTAAATGTCAGCACGGTCACTTTTATACCTAGTATTTGCATAGGACATTACCCACAAAGTATACTTAGTTTAGTTCGAAGATAGCTGCTATGTATATTGTAGGTAGGTAAGTATTTAAATGAATATTATTGTTTATCGCTAGCGATCTAAGGAGAAAGAAGGGTAATGAGCTTGAAATGTAAATAGAAAATAACTACCTACGTACCTACTACGTTCAAATTCATGTCGCGTTAATCATCTTAGCGTAGCGGCAATCAATATTTAAAACTTTTTAAAATGCACGGTTAGAGGACGTTCCTTAGAAATATGGGAATTGCTCGTCGTATAAAGTCACCACTCCTAAAAGAAAATCAATCGCCACCACGCCACAGTAGTAACATATCCCAAAACATGTTTTAAAAAACCAGTGTCCGACAAACCGCAATTTAAAAAATAAAGTTTATGCGTTCTTGACCTCTGGCATATAGAGGTAAGCGGTACAGAAAGTAAAGTCCCGCACACCTCCTTTGAAATAGGAAAACCCTCCGACCAGAGTCAACTCTCGGGCAACTGCCCAGCAGTTGACATTCGGACTATTGTAAACGGTACGTTCAAATCGCACGGAGCACTTTACTTGCGCGATGTAGGATTTAGTTGGTAGTTCGTCGCTGACAGGATAGATGGCGTTGCGGTTCTTTTTGATGCCGTACAAATTTCGCTTCTTAGTTTTTCATGTGGTGACATTGATGCCGCTACAACACTATAAATTACTCACGGGGATTTACACGGAGGCAAATGTAAGCGTTGCTGTCTTACCCTTTTTAAGCCTGATGGCTTATTCATAAAAAAACTAACCACATGCCTAGTTTCAATACTAACTAGCTGCCGCCCGCGTGAATATCGAAATTTATCCCAAGGGAACATACTCCCGGTATGAAAGTATCCTATGTGTTATGCCAGACTATAATCTACATCTACGCCAAATTTCATCAAGATCCGTTCAGCCGTTGTGACGTGTTTGAGTAACAAACATCCATCCATATGGATCACTGGTCCCCAAGTCACAAGCTTGTTTGGGAGCCAGGAGATAATATTTTATGCGCACTACTGTTGTATCATATTACTGTACCTACTTGTAACCTTTGTTAACAAATTATTGGAAATAAACATTATTTTTATTATATCCATGCATCCAAACATCCAAACTTTCGCATTAATAATATTAGTACCTAAGAAGTAAGATTAGTACCTACTTAAAAAAGTTTAGATTAGTAGATTCTCTATTCAAATTTTCTTTATCAAGAAATTTGAATTTAGAATCCGCTTAATGGTAATCAAAGGGTTAGGTTTTTTTGTGAATAAGCCGGAAATTCTTTGATATTTATAACCATAAGAAGAAGGAAGCATTTACAAAATATCGATTCCTTTTTATCGTAGCCTGTGACATACCTAATGTCTTTAATATTCGCTATAATCAGCAATGACCTAATTCGTAAAGTGGGATTTCCCAAAGTTGTTGTTGTTGGGCGACCCACATCACAGGCTTGTTTATTTATTCATTAAACGCTTTTGTATTATGCTTAGGAAAAACCTGGTGAGGAGGGTGACGGTGGAAATAAAACGTCCGTATCACCTTTAAACTCTATATTCTTTTACACCAGATGCAGTGCCTAAAATTATAAAACCCCCGTGCGTCCATCGTCGGGTGGCGAACTCGTGTTGCCACTTTTGTAAACTAGTGATGTGGGCGATCTGATAGTTCGATGTTGCCACACCACCCCCCCACGTTGTAAAATAACCGCATATTACACGAGAAAAAAAAAAAACTGATACATAAATAACAATTTAGTTTACATTACGTAAGAAAAAATAACATTTACATTACTTACTAAGAAAAGAATGGAAAGAAGGGGAAAAAGGAGATAGATTAGACGTCGATGGGCATTTTGAAGCGGACATGGCGTCCTGAACGAGATACGTAGCTCTTGGGAGCTGGATCATTGCTGTCGGACTTAGATGCAACGGTGGGAGATGTAAGTGGTGTCCCTTGAGGCGGTTGGCAAGATGGTGATTGAGGAGTAGTAGGGCCAGTAAATCCTGAGTGTGGTGCCTGTTCAATAAATGCTGGTTTCACACGGTCAAGACTCACTTGCGCGTCCCTGTTAGGCAATGCAATTGTTATTGTCTTGTCGGTTCTGGCAATAACTCTGTGAGGACCAGTGTATGGAGGCCTAAGGGATGTTTTCGCGGAGTCGTCGCGTAGGAAGACGTGAGTGGCGTTGGATAATTCCTTAAAAACGAACGAATGTCGCTCTGAGTGACGTGAAGCTGGCACTGGTTTTAACTGGGCCATGTGGCTACGCAACGCCGTTGCAAAGTTGTGAACGTCTTCTATGTTGCTCGTCGTCGTAGGAGTTACAAATTCACCGGGTAGACGAAGAGGTTCACCATAAACTAGTTCAGCGCATGATGTTTGTAGGTCTTCTTTTAAAGCAGCCCGCATGCCCAGGAGCACTAAAGGTAGAGCGGTACTCCAACTACCACCGTGGCACATAAGCGCAGCCTTTAACTGCCTGTGCAGCCTTTCCACCATGCCATTGGCACATGGGTGATAGCTGGTAGTGCGAGTGCGTTGAATAGATGCAGACTTTAAAAGGGACATGAATAAGGCAGACTCGAATTGTCGACCCTGATCGGTGGTAACTATAGAAGGGACCCCAAAACGAGCTATCCAGCCTATCGTGAACGTTTCTGCCACTTCTTCAGCTGTAATGCCGATCATGGGCCACACCTCTGGCCATCTGGTGAATCGGTCAACTGCAGTAAGGCAATACTGGAAACCTTTACTAGAAGGCAAAGGGCCGATTATGTCAATGTGAACATGACGAAAACGATTTGTTGGGGCTGAAAAATTGCCTAGAGGCGTGGATGTGTGTCTGGTCACCTTACTACGCTGACATGGTTTACATTCGCGAGCCCATTGGCGACAATCTTTGTTTATTGAGGGCCAAACGAATCGTTCAGCTACCAAGCGTGCGGAAGCTTGCGCGCCAGGGTGGCTGAGGTTATGCAATTTATTAAAGTACTGGCGACGGAAAGAAGGTGTAACGTAAGGTCGCGGCTTTCCGGTAGACGTGTCGCAAATAATGGATAGGTTGGTGCCTGGGATGTCGATTTTCTCCAGTTTGAGGGAAGGATTGGTTTTGGCATTTTGTAGTTCTTCATCTGTAGACTGCTCCTCTGCCAACGCTGAGTAACTGTCCTCGAGGGAAATAGCTTCTATCCTCGACATAGCGTCAGCAACCACATTGTCCTGTCCCTTGACGTGTACGACGTCAGTTGTAAATTGGGAGATGAATGAAAGCTGGTTGAGCTGAACTGGAGGAAGTTTCTCGCGGCGTTGAGTAAAGGCGTAGATGAGCGGTTTATGGTCAGTGTATATCGTGACATGTTGAACCTCGAGTATGTGACGAAACTGTTGAACACTTTCATACACTGCGAGGAGTTCACGATAGTACGCGGGCCATTGTGCTTGTTTTGCTGTCAGCTTTTTGCTGAAGAAAGCCAAAGGTTGCCATATGTCACCCACTTTCTGTTGCAGGCAAGATCCTACTTGTGATGATGAGGCATCCGTAAAAAGTCCCAAGGCGGCATCACTGACTGGGTGAGCCAGGAGAGTAGAATTTGTCAGACTGTCCTTGCACTTTGCAAACGCAAGCTCTAGTTCGGGCGTCCATGGTACTGGTTTGGCACCCTTCAGATTGGAAGAAGTCAGAACGTTGATGAGCGGTGCTTGTAGTTCTGCGGCGTTGGGGAGGAATCGGCGGTAAAAGTTCACCATGCCAAGAAACCTGCGAAGGCCTTGCACGGATTTCGGCAAGGGAAAACTCTGCAGGGCTTCAATTCTCTCCGCAGGAGGGCGCGTGCCGTACTTGTTGATCCGGTACCCTAAAAAAGTTACCTCATCAGCTCCGAAAACGCACTTAGATGCATTTACAACGACACCATAGTCGGTCAGCCGTTGGAACAAGGTACGCAGATGTTCCAGGTGTT
>NDFZ01005163.1:0-51311 GCA_002192655.3 Mamestra configurata
ACATGCTTGTGCCTTTTTTATTTACTTTAACACCATTTTATACCATGTTTTATGCAAATAAATTATTATTATTATTATTATTATTATTATAAATTCAGCCATCCATCAATTCAATAAATGTTTGTTACTCAATCACGCCAGAACGGCT
This sequence comes from Mamestra configurata, assembly GCA_002192655.3. NCBI lineage: Eukaryota > Metazoa > Arthropoda > Insecta > Lepidoptera > Noctuidae > Mamestra > Mamestra configurata. The sequence continues at coordinate 149 of NDFZ01005163.1, forward strand.
GAACGGATCTGGATTAAATTTGGCACAGATATAGATTATAGCCTGGAATAGCACATAGGTAGGCTTTTTATCCCGAGAGTATGTTCTTTTGGGCTAATTTCCGACATTCAAGCAGGTATAGCCGCTGGCAGTAACTATTCTAAAATAAAAATACATAGTTTGATTTCCAATAAGATTAATAATGATTATAAATTCATCATCATCTGCCTAGCCTCATAAAAATATAAGACAACTTAAAAATAAATAAGTAATAACAGTAACAATATAATTCTACAAATACACCCTTGAATAAATATCAAATCAAAACGTTTACATTCAAGATTAAAAATCCATCCTACAGAATTCCCATTTTCTATTCCGTTGTAATACGGTTATATCAATAATAGAAAGTCAGTCGTTTCCCTACACTCTAGATTGAACTGAACACAATCTAAAAAGCAATTTCCTTTCCGATTTACTTCCTTAAAACGAGTCACCCGGACTTTGCAGCACTGAATCAAACAAGTCGATATTTGATTTGTATAGAATCTAAATGGCCGCCCGGTAGTAATACACGACGTGCATAGACATATAGCAAGTAATGAAGTATGAGAGAATCAAGGCAAAGTCAGTAAACACTGGAGACATAGGCTTTGTGGCATAACCAAGAATTAGAATCATTCTAGCTGCTGTGAACATCCTAAATAGACTTATCCCGATATCCGTAGCTGGTCGAGTCGTCACATACAGGGCCCCGACGATCCAGTAAGGAGCCAAGTTCTTCAACTCTGATAGATAAGCTCTTCGAACCGTGTCGGCATCCGGGAACAACCCTTTACTCACCCAAGTCATGGCTGCCATAGGACTTAGGGCTAATAACTTCACCGCTAGAAGCGCTGAATGCACCATGTACGTTTGAGTAAGTGGATGGTCTAATACTATTGTAACTGGCATTTTTACAAAGACCTCTCTGTACTTTTATTTACTTTGTACACGTAAATTTTAACGTCTAAGTGACAATTTCAGTACATTTTTTTACAGCTGTCATTTAGAATTCTTGATAGAAGTCATTTGGCACCCAAGTGAGAGAAGTAAAATACATTTTGGCTAAAATGAAAGAGAATTATGCATGCATATTGCCTCTTTGTGTGGAGTCGTAAAGTCATAAACTTGAGAAAATTTAATTAAGTCTGCCATACACTCGTTAAACAGTATGGTATAAACAGAGTATGCATGCTATCCCTTGCAAAATATAAAGAATATTGCAAAATGTATCATGGCGTTATCAACTCCGTACTCGATCGTGCCTTATGCGCTGCGATTGGCGAGAATATACGCGACGCCAGCGACTCCCTCCAAAGTTGGTGGACTCGTGACCGCGAGACGCTTTGCTATTTTTTCAAATGTTTAACTTTTATCCTGTTTGTGCTTTATCATTGTTTAACGTTTACCCTGTTTGTGCCCTTTTAACTATTTTACTATTTACAGCTATTATATATTGTATCACCTGACAACGTGCCGATCTCATTCAATAGCCCATAAATTCATCCCTGAGAAACATTCTTACTAAAATATATTTCGTCTTTATATTCAAGCCAGTGTTACATCATTTAATTAATGTCATCATCATCTACCTAGCCTTTTCCCAACTATATTGGGGTCGGCTTCCAGTCAAACCGGATTCAGCTGAATACCAGTATTTTACGTGGAGCGGCTGAATACCAGACCACCACAACCCATTAACTGGGTAACACGGTAGTTATTGGCAAGACTGGAGATTTACTGGCTTCTGACAATCCGTAACGACTGTCAAAGATCTGCAAATGACAACCGGGACCAACGGCTTAACGTGCTTTCCGAGGCACGGAGCGAACTCGATATGTTAAGATAACTTGGTCACCCATCCGTAGACCAAGTTTGACAAGCGTAGCTAAACCTTGAAGATCGACCCGTGTGGCTGTTATTATTTAGCCACGACCTTATGTACAAACACATAATTTCATGTCTGATTTTCGCGATCTATTTAACTATGTCGTATCCCTAATTACTAAAGTGTCCTATTCAAATAGCAACAGATGTGGTTTCACATAACCCTTCGCAGTTAAATGTAAATAACAAGTTTCATACGCATAATTACAATACACACTAAGTTTCGTGTTTAGTTAACATAACTACAACAGAATTACTGAAACATGGTGGTCCGTCAGAGTGAATCGAAGAAAACTTTTTTTTTACGTCTCCTATATTGTTAATCGATGAAGCGATGGGAAAACTTCATTCTTATAAAAATCCAAAAATCTACGACTTTATTAAGAGGGGGCGCACCGTAACGGTAGTTTACAAAAAAACTTAAATTTCTTGTACTTGCAAAATCGTAACTTTTTGTCGTAAACATACTATTTGCTTTTAATTTGTTCTTACTTAGCCATATCTCGCGTATAAACGTATTACTTTGTAGTGTAATATCGTTAATTGGTTTTGCAAATATCATCATCACATCAGCCGAAAGATGTCCACTGCTGAACGTCGCCACAACAACCGGTAATGTGCGTCTCGCATACATCGACTACCCACGACCCTCACCAGGTCATCGGTCCATTTTGTGGGATGTCTTCTAACGCTACGTCTTCCGGTACGCGGTCGCCACTCCAGAACTTTTCGGCCCCATCGACCATCTGTTCTGCGAGCAATGTGCCCTGCCCACTGCCACTTCAATTTGGCGATCGTTTGGGCTATGTCGGTAAACTTGAGTGGTAACATGTTACCATCATCATCAGCATCATCATATCAGCCGAAAGACGTCCACTGCTGCACATAGGCCTCCACCAAGTGTCGCCACAACAACCGGTCCTGTGCGTCTCGCATCCATCGGCTACCCGCGACCCTCACCAGGTCATCGGTCATCGACCAACATATTATGACCTTTTATCTTTTGTTATAACTTACTCATTATTGTTTTCACATCGACATCGGACTCAATTATCCCAAGATTGATTGAACGGAGATTAATGAACGAACGCAATTAAAAATAAATGTTTGATGTCACAACATAATATTCGTCAATCAGCGTAAGCACCCAGTCATATTAAAAAATCAAATAAGGATGGGACCCAAATTATTCGGTGTAAGTATATATGGATTTATCTGATCATTGTTTGTAAAACCCATCACCGTCAATAAGTACCCTTGTTCATTATAATGATGGCCTATAGAGACCATGTACTTGACAACAAACACCATTTATACTGAATAAAATAGGTACGTAAAATAAAATTTTGCAACTTTATTAACAAATTTCTAACAAAATTCTTTACGGTACGGATTATTCCAACGTCAAGTATTTTTAAGATTTTTTCCTGTTCCTACACTGTTTAAATACCACTGCAACACTGTAACACTGTTTGTTTGTTAATCCCTCGAAGATCTGATCCGGTTCTACTGTTTATCCTGCAGAATAGATCACAGAAGCGAAGCCATGGCTAGTCTTAAATTAAACTGTAAAAACTCTTTGTTGTATGTAGTGCGATGTTTAGTTGTCTATTCTGTACTCCTGAACTCTATAATTGTCTCTGACTACTGGCTTGAGCAAAAAACTGCCAAAATCATGCCATAACAAAAGTGGAAATTAATCTGAACAAAAATGACAAACAAAACGAACTCGTTCTCTCCTCAAATGCAGTCCTACTTCATATATTCTGCTATACTTGCTCTGAAGGTACTGACACTTGTTCCTATATCCAGAATGATGTGCAAGACAGAAAACGTCCGCCGAGCTATCATAAGTGACCTGAAGCAATTGACTCCTTTCTGGTTGGTAGCAGCCCTCTACATGACTACATCACCGAACCTTGTATTAGCAAGATCACTCCTACGAGTCTACGTCGCCGCACGAGTCCTATTAGCCCTAAGCTATTTAGTGAAGTTACCAAAATGTGCTCCAGAATTAGCGTTACTAGTATCGTTCGCAATAACAGGTTTTATGAGCTCAAGCGTGGTATATGCTTACAAGAACGCGCTATAAAGGTACCGGAATGACTCTACAAAAACGTTTGTGCACTTGGAATTCATACGAACAATGTGCCGAAGGATGTATGGAGCTATAAAGGGAAAAAATATTATGAATTAGGGAAAAAAAAATGTAATTTTTATCAATATACTTCATATAAAACTGTATCATACAACGACTGTTTCTTTTTCGTTGCGAAGTTTTATTGCTTTGTTTTTGAGCCTCTGGATGCATGTGCAATGCTTTTATAGACTGCAATGAACATTCATTGGTAGTGAACCCTAAGAAGACGCCCCGGGCGTCGGGAGTCGCAGGGCGATCCTCGGCCACCGTAGGCGCGGGCCTGCAAAGGCGCTGTCCCATCACAACCAGGTCGACAGCGCGTTATGTTCCACGCGCGCGGATGTCAGCATAGGAGACGGGGCCCGCTAGGGCCAGAGCCTGTTACGGAATTTGTTCGAAAGAGTCACCGCGGCCCTGGAACGCAAAGGGCTTTAGAAGGATGCGCTTTAATCAGTAGTCTGACTCGCCCTTCCGCTTCACCCAGAACGGAAGAAGTCATTTGATGATTTCCCATAATAAAAAATAATAAAAAAATTGGTAGTGCACCACTACTACCATATGCACAAAAGTATATTTACCACGTGTAACAGTAAAGGCACTCCTGAAAAGGGGTCATTGTACTCATCATTATGAACAAATTTTATTATGGCGCCAACCCTGAAAACGCGAAAAAGAAATCTGCTGTTAAATAATAGATATAAAATAGTCACCTTAAAAATCACACGGGAACACGGGAAGGGACGGTGCGGTCAAAAAAAAAATTGCACCCTGCAAAACTTGCAATAATAATTTCATTTTGTTGTAATCAAAAAGCATTAACACCATTTCATGTACCAGTACGGATACGCGAGCTGCTCTATGTAGTACCAACCCATCTAATATTAATGGCGTGAAGTAATCTGGGTTTACGTTATTTGTCCGAACTACAAATCAATAGTCGAATGGCAAAGTTTCGAGATTTCCCGATGGGTGCGTTCGCTCCAGGTTCACAGTCTTGAAAGTTGGCTTGTTGACTCTCCTTTCACTAACTTATCGGGGGCGACCCTTTTTAGTGATAACGCGAAAGGATTCGTGAATTATTCATGAGTACAGTAAGTACTTATTGTATGTGGAATTATTGAAACTTAAGTTTGAAATAATAGGGAGTTAGGATAAGTACTATTACGGACGCTCGGTGTCACCACTGCGTCGACTGTCGGGAGGACACGGCGCGGCATACGCTGGCAGAGTGTGCCGCTTGGGAAGAGCCGTGCCGTGTTTCATCTCTGTGGTAGACAGAGACCTCTCGCTGCCGGCCGTAGTTCATGCTATGGTCGGCGGTGAGGAGTCCTGGGACGCGGTGGTCTCCTTCTGCGAGATAGTTATCGCGCAGAAGGAGGCTGCGGAAAGGGAGAGGGAAATCTCAACCGCTCTCCCGGCCCGCAGCAGGCGCATCGGGCGTCGGAGGAGGGCATACGCTGTCCTCTTCCGGCCCCCCTAACTGGGTCCAGGGGCGGCGGACTTGGGGATGTCCGTCGCCCCCCATTCATCCGGACCCGAGGTGGCGGCGCGTGGTGTTCTCGTGCGCCCCTCTTTGACGTAGCGGGGGGAGTCAAACACCTCACTCCCCCCGCCGACGCGAGGTGGCCTGCAGAGGCGGGCCAGCCGGGGATGACGGAAGTCGCTTACGTACCCGCGATCCCCGGCGTAGGTGGGAGATGGAACACCGGGGTGGTTTTAGTCAGTAAAAGTCTGACAGACCCCTCCACTCGTCCCAGGGTGGAGGATTTCCATGAGGATTTCCCCCCGACATCAAAAAATAAAAAAGGTACTATTACGGAACTTTCAAGATTCAATAGACAACTGGGTCGCCTTTCGCAATTAAACTATGAAACTTGTCTTCTTTTCGAGTTGATGGGTTACTTTTGAGATAATATGGTTCCAGGAGGTGGTTACAGCATCAGTGGCGTTAATTACATAAAACCTACCCGTACAAATTTCATGACACAATTTATGGAATATCTAAATAATTGTTGTGGAGCAGTAAACAATTCGATCTACGAAACCAAATAATAGTGATGGGTTTCTTACAACAGCCTTCTAGTAATGGTATGGAATTTGTACGGGTAGGCCGTACAAATTCCATGACATAATTAGTCGGATTTATGAACTATTCATAAGTACAGTAAGTATTTATTGTATGTGAAATGATTAAAGCTAGAGTTTGAATGAATAGGGAGTTCGAATAGGTATTATTACGGAAGCTTATAATGCGCAGAGCAAAAGAGTGGAACTCTCTGCCTGCGTCTGTGTTTCCGAACGCATACAACCCTAATCTCTTCAAAATTAGAATGAACAGGCTTCTTCTGGGTAAGCTCGCTCCATCGTCGACTTTGTCTCTGTCAGTTATGACCTAGACTAGAGTTAAGAGCAAACTCATCACAAATGAAAAATAAAAAAAAGCTTCGAAGTTTGGTAGATAGTTGGTCAATTTTCGCAATACAACTATGCAGCTTCGCTTTTCGAAAAGTTAATTGGCGCAGATGGAAGGTATTCTATCTGGCCCCTTGATGCGTCTTACGATGTGGTTGATATAATCGGAGGCACAAGTGAGCGAGGGACGCTAAGGGTAGCGTCCCGAATAGTCCCTTGTGTTGCCACTTTACAAGGGTGCGTTCTTCCCTTAAATATTAACACATGCAATCCCATATCTAAGGTGCGTTAACATATGCACAATACGTGACGCCACACCATCAAGGTCAACAAGCAAACTTTCAAGACTGGAGCGACCTGGAGCGAACGCACCCATCGGGAAATCTTGAAACTTTGCCATTCGACTATTGATTTGTAAAGTTCAGATAAATAACGTAAATCCAGATTACTTCACGTCGTTTCTATTGGGGTAGATTCTACAGAGATAACGCAACTGCGTATTGATGCATAAAGAAATATTAATTTGCAGTGTACTGACACTGCAAATTAATATTTCTTAATATTGCTTAATGACTACAACAAAATATAACAGGTATTTTTAGTTTTTCTGTTTGTAGATTGTCCATTACCTAAATAGTTGTTTTCTCTTCTAATTTCCACCTAAACTTTGTTTGTTATTTTTCTGAACTATAAAATTCATTCGACGACGCACCAATCGGGGCCTTAAATTTAAAAGTGCTTCTAAGCAAGCGTGCTCCATCGTCGACCACATCGTCGCTTACTATCAGGTGAGATAGTGGTTACACACGAGCACTGTTATGGACACGATGGACAATCTATCAAGGCATTGTACGCACATGTCAAAACCAGAAGCTCAAACACAAAGCAATAAAATTTCGAAACAAAAAAGAAACAATCGTTGTATGATACAGTATTACATGAAGTATATTGACAAAAAAATACATGATCTTTTCCCTTTATAGCCCCATAAATTCTTCGACACTGTCCGTATGAATTCCAAGTGCACAAACGTTTTTGTGGAGTCATTCCGGTACATTTATAACGAATTCCTGTAAGCATATACTACGCTTGAGCTCATATAACTTGTTATTGCAAATGATACTAGGAACGCATATTCTGGAGCACATTTTGGTAAATTCAACAAATAGCCTAGGGCTGATACGACTCTTGCGGCGACGTAGACTCGTAGGAGTGATCTTGCTAATACAGGGTTCGGTGATGTAGTCATGTATAGGGCTGCTACCAACCAGAAAGGAGTCAAGTGCTTCAGGTCACTTATAATAGCTCGCAGGACGTTTTCAGGCTGGTTCGTCAAACTGGCTATAGGAACAAGTACCAGAAGCTTTAGTGCAAGTAAAGCAGAATATAAGAAGTAGGACTGCATTAGAGGAGAGTACGAGTTCGTTTTGTTTGTCATTTTTGTTCAGATGAATTTTCGCTTTTGTTAAGGCATGATATTGACAGTTTGTTGGTTATGTGTCATGTCATATGCCATAGACACAATTATAGAGTTCAGGAGTACAGAATAGACTATTAAACATAGCCCAAAAAGTAGGTCTACTCTTTAATTTAACACTGGCTTTTCCCATGGCTTCGCTCCTGCGATCTATTCTGCAGGATGAAGAGTAAAGCCGGATCCAGAACTTCCAGCGATTAACCAACAAACAATGTTCTCTAAACTGTCTAGGAACAGGAAACATTCTAAAAAATAGTTGGCGTTGGAAAAACCCGTTCCGTAAAGTATTTTTGTTAGAAATTTATTGTTAACTAGCGACCCGCCCCGGCTTCGCACGAATGTAATTTAGAGTTGTAATTCTATCGTGAAACCGCAGTGACTGTATTTTATAAAGACTTTTAAGTTTAAAAAAAATAACGTTGTTATAAAAATTACAAACTAATTAAATTGTTCTTAGTTTAAAATAATAAAATGTGTAAGTAACTTTAGACTAAGCGTAGGACTGTTCGCTCACACCGCGGCATTTTTCTTGACTTTAGCATTTTTATACCCGTTGTATCTTTTAAACGATTTCTTTAAAGAGGTATTTATATGTACGTCATCAACCTTGAATATGAAACTATTTAGTTAGTTAAGGATTATTACCATGATACGAATGTCATCATCTTTCGATTCTACTAGTGTTTTGATTGACTAATTTGAACAAAAAGCGGCTAGCGGACTTAATTATAATAGTTAAACATATAGCCTCGCGGAGTTTTTTGTGGGTGTTGATGGATCTATAAACATGTATGTAGTACATTATTTATATGTATAACAACAGTTTTCGCAGCGCACGCTAAAAAAATGAATTTTATAGAGACAATTTGATAACTTGAGCAATAATCAGCGTCATATTTCGACCAATTTACACAAAACCTTAACAAATTATACACCTCCATTAAATTAAACATAACATTACATTAAACCTCATCCATTGGTGACAACCTCATGAATCCGTTCAGTTGTTTTTGAGTTTATCGCGAACAGACAGACAGACGCAGCGGGGTACTTTGTTATATGTAGTACCTAGCTTTTGCCCGCACTTCGTACGCGCATATACCATTTTCCCGGTTCCCGTAGGAATTTTTGACGAATAATACAACTAAACCTACCTCATGAATAACCCAATTCATTGGAGAAAACCGCATGAAAATCCGTTCAGAAGTTTTTGAATTTATCGCGAACAGACAGACAGACAGACGCGGCGAGGGACTTTGTTTTATAAATATGTAGTGACAGTAATGAAAGTGATGAAGTTGCAAAAGTTTATTTGAGTTATTTTACTCAGTTTAATTGGTTTAGTTGCTACATATCTGGTAGGTATCCATAGGCCATCATAAAGAGAGTAAATAATGAGGGCAGTTATTGACAGTGATGGGTCTTACAAACAATGACCATTTAATTCCATGTAGGATTAATTTGGGTCTCATCCTTATTTGATTTTTTAATATGACTGGGTGCTTACGCTGATTGGCGATTATTATGTTGTGACATCAAACATTTATTTTTAATTACGTTCATTCATTAATCTACGATCAATCAATCTCGGGAGATTAAATCCAATAAAAAACAAATCAAGAGTGAATTATTATAGAAAAGCTCGTTTGCATATTGAAATATCCAGGTCACATATCGGCTTTCTGAAAGTGATTATTAGTTAATAGCAGTTTCAGACTTTTAAAACAGCAGAATCGTTGAAAAAGCCTGAGCATCATTGGCCGTGCCATATAGTGGCATTAAAACTGCAAAAAAAACCGAGTTTGGAACCTACTCTTTTAGATAAATTCTACTGGCAGGTACCATTATTTTTACCATTCAATATCGAATAAACAGCGTGTTGGAAAATCGAGAGAACACAGAGAGGGAGAGAGGATTCATCATCAGCCGAATTACGTCCACTGCTGGGCATAGGCCTCCCCCAATCGGGGGGTTTGCCATAATCGCCACGCTTGGCAGGCGGGTTGGCGATCGCAGTGTAGCTGTTGCAATGCACAGAGAATGCTGCTGCCCATTCTCTGGTCAAAGTCAAAGTCAAAACGTTTATTTCAATTAGGCCATTAAACGGCACTTTTGAACGTCATCGTTTACAGTTCAGTAAAAATAATAATATTACATTAATAAAGTGACTCTACTGTCCATTCGGAAAGGTAGATTCTTATGGAGAAGAACGGACAAGAAACTCCATAGTTACTCTTTTCAAATAATGATTTTACAAAATTTGGTATACAAAAATTAATTTAATATTATGTGAGGACGATGCACCCAGAGTATGCTACTTATAAGAACAAAGTATCACCAGCAGAGGTAAACTTATTCATTTTCTAAAGAAATTTAGGTAAATGGTACTCACATATTTNCCATTCGGAAAGGTAGACTCTTATGGAGAAGAACGGACAAGAAACTCCATGGTGGTGAGTCTCTTAGTCGCCTCTCACGACACTGGAAGTGATGGGATGGTGCAGAGAGAGGTGTTGGAGAGAGGATTAAACAGTATCTTACATTCTCTTATTATTTTTATTTTCTGCTTCCAAATGAGCAAACACCCCTCCTATGTTATCGCTTCACCACCCCTGTTTAAAAGGTATTAAGTCTTAATTAATAAAAATACTAAGAAATAGTCCAATACACGCTGGACCGAAATACTTGTAAACTTTTGCCACGCAGTGGGCAAACACAGTCCAAAATAACTCCTTGAACAACAACTTACAAACAATTATAAACTGCCTTCATAAGCAATGCTCTGTTTCCACATAAGTACCTACCTTAGTGAGTTATATCTCGGCCTAGCGGACAACGAAGTGCAAACGACTCGGCCGGAACAGTTTGCTTGCCGCTAGATCTTTCTTGATACGTCCACAATTAATTCTGAACTCGCACATTGGTGACAAAGTTGTGTGTAGGTATCATGTTAACCTCATTTATTTAATAATCAAATTGATTCTTATTAAATAGAGAAGAATGTTTAAAGATATAAAGAAGAATATACACAGGTATAAGAAACGATGCAAATCGTTCATTGCTGTGTGATTTGGCGCCGCATGGCATCCAATTTTGTCTCATGAGACAAAATTCGCAAACTCAAACTTATAAAACATTAACATAAACCTTACATATTTCCATACAAACTTTCATCCTCTTTTCCGTATTGTTATTTTACACCCTTGAGGGTAAAACTTTTACAAACTTTGAATGTCATATTTATTTATATCGAATCAACTGCCTAAAAAATAAGTTTCAGGCTTCTAGCTCTAAAAATCACGATACTTCCATACAACTTTTCATCCCCACCTTTCAAACCCTTACAACCCTTTTTTCGCATTAAAATTTTTAGCATAGCATATGCTTAGCTTTTTTAGAATATGTCCTTTCTCAGGCTCTAGACTATCTGTGTATCAAATTTCAATTAAAATCGGTTAAGTAGTTTAGACGTGAAAGCGCGACAGACAGACAGACAGAGTTACTTTCGAATTTATATTTTGTAAGGATTATTGCCATTCTGCCAGGGTTGCGGAATTTGTTCGAAAGATTCACCGCGGCCCTGGAACGCAAAGGGCTTAAGAAGGAACACGGATGGGTTTTAGTCAGTAAGAGTCTGACACGCCCTTCCGCTCCACCCAGAGCGGAAGAAGTCATTTGATGATTTCCCATCCTTAAAAAAAAANAAAAAAAAAAAAAAAAAAAAAGGATTATTGCCATTGAGTAAGTATAGAACTTAATTAATAATAAATTTAAGACATTCAGAATATTTGGTGGTAAAGGAAATGTAAACGTTACAAATAATATCATAGCAAACTCTTGCAACATCGAACATTTAACTATAAAGAGAACGCTAGGCTTTCTTGTGTCATCGTCCACTAACTTTCCTACCGTTTTTTTTTTTTTTTATTTTGTTTCGTATATTTTTTCTTATCTTATTTTTGAACACATAAATCTTTATTTATATTTTTGTTTTAAAATTAAGAGTCGCAACATTTTATTTTAGTTTTGTATAATTTATGTGTGTCTATATTTTCGAGCGGGGCTGCAGCCAAAAATCAGCGTCAGGTGGCATACCTTGTGTTGCCATCTGTGTTGCTGAGCTGAGGCCCTTTTGGCATTGTTGGTTTTCATTGTTTCTTTTGTTCAATTTTAAGGTGTTTCTGTGTTTTATAATGCCAAATAAACACAATTTTCTTTCTTTTTTTCTTTTTATATTTTATTAAAATAGTTAATTTCTAAACATTAGCTTTTCTTATTCCTACAAATGGCAACACTGCAGACAGGTTATTATCTAATCCAAAAAAACACGCTGCGTTATGTTAACTACGATTTACCTAAACAATTATCAGCAACGACCAAAGAACTTAATCAATACATAACAAAAAACTTAAGCTAACAGAGTTCCACAACCAACGCAAAAATCCAAACCGTAAAACTAATATAGCTTCTTAAACCCCGTATTAATTTTACTCCAGAGTTAAAACTTACAATGTACTTACATCTGTGTGCCTGAATGTAGTGATTCCCTGGAAACCTTCTCAAAGAAGCCTCAGTCAAGTATTCCCGTCTTAATCCCTGGTGGCAATAGTTTAAATGCAGGCTTCTCGCAGCCACTCTCAAGTTTACGACTATTTACCATGTGTAAGTTTGAGAACTGAGAATAAAGGTTTAGATTAAAGTTTGGGAGTTCTTGGAGACTGTGTCAAAGTAGGTAGATGTGGTGCTTTTGTTCAGCCCTTGTAGATTTTTTATTCCCGGTCGTTCTTCTTATATTTATTAGGTACTAGCTTTTGCCCGCGACTTCGCATGTGCGTATCCCGTTTTTTTCCTATACAGCCTTCTCATGAATGTGGCTATCATATACAAAAATAATTTTCCAAATCCGACGGTAGTTCCAGAGATTAGCGCGTTCAAGCAAACAAACTCTACAGCTTTATTATATTAGTATAGACAAGTATATAGATCTTTGGTGTAAAACTTTTTGAGTATTAATGCCAATAAACGTATTTTATTTTCTTTGAAATTAAACTTAAGGTTTTAAATAAGACTCGTCTACCGGCTAAACTGCTAACTGCCTGCTACCAAACGAAATAAAAGTTAAATACCTAATAGAATAGAAGACCGTCGAAAATTCTAAATCAATTTTGCGGCATGGGACCAAGAGGCCAACTACCCAACAAGTCTAAAAGTCCCTAGACGTTACAACACAATAACTTGTGCAACCCTTTATTTCCATTTTCGATACAATTGACAATCAGCGCTGGAAAAAGTTACTTTAAACGTCCATAACGCTGTGTGTGTCCAAAATATGTCTGTAGGCTACTGAAAAATCCCCAGGGCTAGAAATATTTTTCTGACAAGTATTAGGTACTTAATTTATCTCGCAGGGTTGCGAAATCTGCCAGGGTCGGGAACTGTTCGAAAGAGATTACTGCAGACCAGGAACGCAAAAGGTATTCGAAGGAACACGGGTGGCTTGTAGCCAGTAAAAGTCTGACACTTCCTCCCGCTCCGCCTAGAGCGGTAGTCGTCAATTGATGATTCCCATCCCCACAAAAAAGATACTTAGGTAATTCATCGTTATAATTAGTTCGTACTTATGAGTGGATGAGAGATTATTATGTGTAGCGGTATCAATGTGAAAAACTAAGAAGCGAAATTTGTACGGCAACAAAAAAAAACCGCAACGCCATTTATCCTGTCAGCGACGAACTACCAACGAAATCCTGCATCGCGCAAGCAAAGTTCTCCGTGCGATTTGAACATATACAACTGTCCGAATATCAACTATCGGACAGTTGCCCACCAGTCACAACAACCGTCGGTCGGAGGATCCTCCCTTTCAGTGGAGGTGTGCGGGACTTTACTGTCTATTCCGCATACCTCTTTATTATGTATTGATCAATTTGTTAAGTCTTGCGAAAATATCAACCAGACTAATGACCTAGAAATTGATAGTAATATCAAAAACAAAAATTCATCTTTTTGATATTGCAGTTGTATCAACGATACAAGTAACCTAATTACTAGAAAATTGCTTTCCATCAGGTGAGATTGTGGTCAAACGCGAGCATATCAGTATTTAAATTAAGCAAAATATGTCATAGTTTTGCCGCTGATATTTTTAAGCCACCACGCACAATTTCAGTTTCATGGCTGTGAAAAATTTGAATTAAAAGAATAGAAAACATTTCGCCGTCCGCAGGCCCGCGCCTACGATGGCCGGGGATCACCCTGCGACTCCCGTCGCTCGGGGCGTCTTCTCCTGTAGCGGCGGTTGGGGCGACGGCTTTGCCTTTCCGTCGCGCGGCCCGCCTCCTCCTTCGCTAGCATTACTGCTTCGCAGAAGGAGGTGACCGCTTCCCAAGCCTCCTCGCTCCGGACCATGGATTCAACCAGGGCCGGACGCGAGAGGTTGCCGCCGCCGATCGCCTCAACGAGGACACGGCGGTGCTTAGCCCAAGCAGGGTAGACCTCCACCGTATGCTCCACCGTGTCCTCCGGGCGTATCCTCACGCTTAATCCGAAACAGGTACCTCCCGAAACAGCCGTGTCCGGTAAGTACCTGCGTACCGGCGGAAGATGAGGACGCCGTGGCGCCTCTCCAGCCACTCCTCAAAGAGGGGCCTTACCGCCGCAATTGTGGCGTGCCCATAGTCGCCTCTTATGACACCCACGGGGAGTGATGGGATGGTACTATTTGTTTACGTCCGACACCAGACAGCACCCGCTCACACTCACTCACGCTCACTCATACTGAAAATTGTAGGTATGTTTTGTTATCTGCGTGATGTATGAGGTCACTTATCTTGGTACCTACCTTTGTACTATTATTCGGTCACCCCAAGAAATTAAATTGATAAATATGCCTGTCGACATTTTTTTGATTCAAACTGAGAAACTTAAATACTCAGCAATAACACTCGCCTCATAACGTAAAACTTAAAAAAAAACCTTTGTTTAATTAGTACAGCATATTTGCCATATATACTAAAATTCTTAATTAATACATATCTACGTAATTGGAACCGCAACATGTTAATCAAATTCTGCCCTTTTCCCTTAAAAAACTCAGTACGTGTTAAGTACGTGTTCGGAACACATATGTAGTTCAATTTCCTCGTTCACTATGTTTATTTTCGCTGAAAACTATGAGGCCTTCATCTTCAACTGTTGTGTTGCTGTGTTGACCCTGGCAGTGCTCATATACGGTATGACGTCATGGTGCCTCATACGAAAGTTTCGACACTTTAGAAACTATGTGTACCTAAGTGCAATACTTGCAAACTTTTTAAGAATATTAACCTTTTTTGTGATCTTTCCTGTGTATATTGAATCCTTAATGATCAGCATCAACACAGAGTTCGAAGAGCTAGCATTTGTTACACATCAATTCTTAATGTTTTACTTTTCATCGGTGCAGAATTTTTGGTTTTTAGTCATATGTTGTATATTCTACGTTGACATTGTTAAAGTTTTTAATGACGATACACAAAGGAGATTTCTAAAAAGTACCATCTTTGCTTGGGGTGTACCTGCGTTGACTACCCCCTTTACTCTATTTGTATTGCCTAAACCTGAACCTTTTACATTCGGAACATTTAATTTGATAAGACCTTTGCTCGTAATATTACCGTTGATCATAAACGTTATCATTTATATAGTAATAGTATGTTCGTTGTTCAGTTGCTCTAAAGGACTAGCGAGTATTACTACTAGTAAATGGCGTCGATTCTACATGGCTACGTTGATATTTATATTCTGCGATGTCATATTTATGTTCTCTAATGTATTGACCCCAGTTTTATATTTTTCACCATTAACACATTCAATTTTGTCAGATTTGCAAGTAATACTAATCGACTTCTTTCTTCCTTTGCTCATAAGTAATCGAGAGTCATGGCGAGAATTGTGTATGAAGAGAAGAAATGTACCTATGTGAAAATAGAAGGTGCCGCTCATTTAATATAAAAATATTTGATCTATTTTTAAAAGCTATGACGCTCAAATGACATAACGTTTACTTCACCTAACAACATTTTATATAATTTTCATTTGATATAACGTTCAGTTTGTATAACAACATAAGTTATAACAACAGTTCCTCTAACGTTCGTTTAGTATATTTTCATTTTGAAAAACGTTATTTTGATCTTATAATTATTTTGTACAACTAACACTAATTGATCTAGCCGCTGAAGAAAGAGCGAGCAGGGCTAGCTTGGGAACTTAGGGCACCCCGACACGGTTAGGTTCGAATGGGGTGACGAGAGCTAGAGTGAGCGAGCAAAAAACATAGCTGTCGTTTTTCCATTCATGTTAGGTTCCTTTAAACAGTGCAGAAAGAAATAAGAGCCCCGAGCAGCGGGGCTTAGTCAAACTTCCTTGGTCATGACCGTAATTTAAGCCGAATTAATAATCAGTAAAATTATGTAAAATGATCATTTGATCAAAAAAATCTTTCATTTAATATGAACATTTATAACTTTTAATATTTTGTGTACCTATGTTATATTCCCTAAAACTTATATGAAATGAAATTATGTCTTATGGAGTTATGTCATAACAAGTTATAGCAATATATGATTTCTGACTTTTAAAAATGTGATTTTTGAATTTTCATTTGTTATGAAATAAAAATGATATCAATCGTTATTATATAATTCGCTGTTATATCAAACACGACATACCCGAAAATAGAACGACAAAACCGTTTTTTTAGCCTACTCTATCACTGTTATTTTCCCGTGCCCAGCAGTTATAGAGTGTTAAACACTTGTACATCTGTTCCGCGAAGACCGAAAACGCTCATTGAGCGAAGAAACAGCTCACAACGCGCAGTGGTTTTTTTCAAACGTCTACATCGCGAATTTCGCGTCGTAGCACTTAAGAAAACAATCACAACAACAACCTTTTGGTAATTAACAAAAGCCACGACGCGGTCTATGCACCTACTCAATGAGCGTTTTCGGCTTTGAGCGTCACATATCGACAATGTTTCAAATGTAGTTTGCAATATTTTTTTGTTATAATTAGTTAATCAACAAATTAATTCAATTAAATTTATCAACAAGAATTATACACCACGTAACTGTCTACATATTAATAAAAGAGGAAAAATAATGTATAAAATAATGTTTAATCCATTCATGTTATCAGCAGCCACCTTACAATTGCAGTAAAATAAGTGAATAAATGATATTATGAGGTAGGTACATACAGTAATGTTTTTAAATGTATTAATTGATTCATTTCAAATAAATGATAAATGATATTTATTTTGCAAGTAGGTTAAACTTAACACTTTGATACTTCAATCTCGTTAGGTCATTTTAAGCTAGATGAGGCCGGTGTTTCCTAGCTGACTACCCTGAGAAGGAACACCGAAACAAACTCAGAGGTCAAAGTCTCTTTTTAAGTCCATACAATCTGTACTGGTCATATGAGAACCATGTAGGTTAATGCCTGAGGTGGCCTTTTGAGGAAAGTGCCACACAGATTTCTGCCATCTACGACGTACTAACAACGAAATCCTGCATCGCGCAAGCAAAATTCTCCGTGCGATTTGAACATATGCAACAGTCCGAATATCAACTATCGGGCAGTTGCCCACCAGACACAATAACCGTCTGGTTCGAAGGATCCTCCCATTTTCAGTGGAGGTGTGCTGGACTTTACTCTCTGTACCGCATACCTCAATACTGGTGACCATCGACAAAGATCGTCAGCGCGGCCTTCGTGCAGCCATCTCATCATGACGTCATCACTCCTCGTCCTGACCTCAATCTCTCGAGCCGCGAGCCATACAGCTAGCCAGTACCCACGGCATCTACGGGTATCCTGACCACTAGCATGCAGCTGACGCACATCAGGTCAGCATCCTCAGCCTCTCACCATCCTCAACCTCATCAGCGACCTTGGCAAGCACACTGCACCTTCGGCCAGTCACATGAAGAGCCATGAAGTACCTCTCCTGGTCGACCCCAAGCAGTCACGTATCCACGTCGCACAGCTCCGACCCACAGGAGCCAGCAGCACCACTCCGACTCACTGGAGCCTGCGGATTCATCCTGACTCACTGGGATGCATCACCCCGACTCACTGGGGCACCGCAGACAGTTCCGACTCACCGAGAACTCTACGACTTCCGGTTCCAACTCACTGGAACCTAAACCTGGTCAGTAGTCGAGTAGCTCAACTTAGAAACATTAAGGAGCTCAACGACCCGACGAACAATGCCAAAGAAAGGACATTTCGGTAGGCCGCAAAAGTATTAAAACTGCCAGAAATCGTTAAAAATAAAATATTGATTTTAATGTGAACCTCTTTTCTTGCGCGTGCGTCTTTCCAAACCAACCTAATGTTTTTGAGAAAAACAGTGTACCAGACAGACTGACCTAAAAGTGACTGTATCTATTATAGTGTCAGTGTTTAACAACTGGAACTGTAAATAAATCTTTTTGGTTGTTTCTTCGTATTTTAACATCGACTTCCGAAATTAAAGTTATTTTATATTTTGTAGTGTTTTTTTATTTGGAAGTCGGTTGTACTTTTTTGTAAAAAAGTTTTATATAAATTTGTTATGGTGCTTGTTAAGGTGTGTATAAACTATACTAATATAATAAAGCTTTAGTTGTATTTTTTGTAAAGTTTTTTATTTTTCACTTTTTCGTGGTAAGTACCACACTTAATAACACCACTGGAAAGTCACAAGAAAGCAAAATACGCTATTTCGTTGACATATTTTTTTCAGCTTGGATTTAAAAACCAAACTACTGTACCGATTTTGATGAAATTTCAATGGAAGTAATCGGAGAGTTTTTGAAACATTCTATTTTATGTAAGTCTTTTACATAAAAACAGATTTTCTCAAATCGGTACATAAATGGCGACGAATGAGAAATGGAGTTATAAGGTTACAAACATTAATTTAAAAAAAATACAACCGAATTGAGAACCTCCTCCTTTTTGAAAATCGGTTAAAAACTAAGTTTAGGCTGGATGCGGAATGACAACTACTTTGGTTCTTTTTATACTTTTTTCGAACTTCCAACAAGTCTAACCAAGAATAAAGTGCTCAACTATGTCATTCATAATTTCTTAAGTTCTAAGCGCATAGTCAAAGTTTTAATTGAAAAATCTGAATACCATGAAGCTAGTTTGAAACAACTTAAAATTCAATTCGTCTCCTTTCTTATAAGAGCTGAGCGTTTTAAGTGGCCAGTCACAGGAAGTGAAGCCACTTCGTCCTTTATGTGAGAATTTCCTTTGAACGTGTTTAAAATTAATGTTTTTTTTTCTATTTAATAAAATGAGCATTCAGCTGCACTGGCCGATCTTCAAGGTTAAGCAACACTTGCCAAAGTCGGTCCATGACTGGGTGGCCGTCCATTATATACCGAGACTCCTCCGTGCTTCGAAAATATCGTTAGGCCGTTTGTTCTGACTGCCATTTGTAGATCTTTGACAGTCATTATGGATAGCCACAAGCCAGACAATCTTACCAAGGGGGATCGTGTAACCCAGGTACTGGGTCGTGGAGCTCTGGCAGGCAGTCGCTCCATTTAGAACCCTGGTCCGTACCGGTTGAAGTTGATAACAACATAGATGGAAAAAGGACAGGCAGATTGAAAGAGTATTGTGAATTCTAAAGTTTAATTTTCGCCAGTGCACATGTCGATAGCGGAAAGTTTAAAATGCGAAAAGTTTACCACTATGAAATTATTATGCGGATTAATGACATGGGCAGCTTGAGGTAGTCAGCATCGTCTGCTTCAAGCTGCAACTGCGAAGTCAACTACAGTCTCCTATTTGCATGCATAATTGGAAACGCTCAAGCAGTTGCGACGGCTCCGGGCGGTCAGCAGCCCGGTGGAATTTCATCGTGCGCTCTTCATCCCACCTACGCGCCTCCCGCCCGCATGTTTGACTGATCTAGCAGTTGAAACCGACTGCTGCAGCAGTTATAAATAGCAGCTTCAAGCTGGTCCGTATATTTTGATTATTGGCTAACTGCTCGAACAGCACGTGTATGCAGTGCAGCAGTTGGTATATTTACATTGGTCCGTAAATATACCAATTACGTGAATTTCTGGGTTTACTTACTATGTTAACTATTTTGCCTTTGTCTTCAGTGACGATATTTAAGGTCTATTTATACATGTCACGTATTAACGCAAACGTACCTTTTTCCTCATAAAAAGCCACAAAAAAACAAAGCCTCTCGATCCACACCCACAAATCTTAGCGAACCAAACGTTAGGCGTATTTGAGCGGATTAAAGAACGCCAACATTAATCTTATGCGCACTCCGACGTGAGGGTCTTAAGCCAAGAATGGCTTAGGTGGAGTGGCCCTCAAGAAACTTCCTTGTTTTTGTCCCCTCTGTGAAGTCTAATAAAGAATTGTTAAAAATTTTTTTTCGCGGGAAACCGCTGATTGTTAGACATACAGGACCGGTCGATGTGGAGACACTTGGAGCAGGCCTATGCTCTACAGTGGACGTTCTTCCGCTGAAATGATGTTGATGAAGAAATTTTTTCCGGAAAAGAACCGGAGTTACTGATAGTTCACAGGGCTAGCAAGTTAAGTACAACACAAGAAGTAAAAACCAATCTCAGCCAACGACTACACGTGCACGGACTAATAACGGCAAAAAAAAAAAACAAATTGGCTGAGGGAGCACAACTATTCAATAATTTACCAAAGGATATTTTAAGAAGTGTGATAGTATAAACATACCTATTTAAAGCAAAACTCAAGAAACTTGTACATACCCTGTAACGTCACAAACACCCTTTTTTTTTTTAGTATGGGAAATCATCAAATGACTTCTTCCGCTCTGGGTGGAGCGGAAGGGCGTGTCAGACTCTTACTGATTAAAACCCATCCGTGTTCCTTCTAAAGACCCCTTTGCGTTCCAGGGCCGCGGTGACTCTTTCGAATAAATTCCGCAAACCTGGCAAGCTCTGGCCCTAGTGGGCCCCGTCTGCTATGCTGACATCTCTTTGAAGCGTGCGTGGAACACAACGCGCCATCGACCCGGGCCTGGTTGTGACCGGACAGCGTGCCACCCAATGCTCGCCGTCCGCAGGCCCGTGCCTACAGTGGCTGGGGATCGCCCTGCGACTCCCGACGCCCGGGGCATCTTCTTCTGTAACGGCGGTTGTGCGAAGGCCTTGTCTTTCCCTAGCGAGGCCCGCCTCCTCCTTCGCTAGCATTACTGCTTCGCAGAAGGAGTTGACCGCTTCCCAGGCCTCCCCGCTTCGGACCATGGATTTAACCAGGGCCAGAAGCGAGAGAGCGCCGCCGCCGATCGCCTCGACGAGGATACGGTGGTGCTCCGCCCAAGCAGGGTAGATCTCCACCGTGTCCTCCGGGCGACCTTTGAAAGTGTCTAAGACGGGTGTTGTGACGCAGCTCGGGAAAGTACTATGTCCCCCAATGTCCGCGAACCTGACTGGATTGATTGAAGACCTGTGGAGCTACTTTGGTGAAAGGAGTTAATAACATACTACAAGTATAACCACAACAAGTATAATTCGTGGAAGGCTTTACTTGACCGTTTTGTGCCACCAGTCAGTGGTGACGCGGATTGGTCTGTACGCGACCCGCTCCGGGTAGAGCCCGTATAACCGGTATATTACCGTATTGTACTGAACCCTCGTTTCATAGCACTGCGGGTGCCACCCGTACAGGTCTCCCGTCCTTTAAATTTGGCATGTGGGTTCCTTGGGAGTGTAGGCGAGCACTAAGAGGATTCCCCAAAATTCCTACAGGAACGAAAAACAGAAAATGCGCAAGTGGGTTTAAAGATTATTTATTGATTCCAAAAGAACATACATTGTTCAATTAGCGAATAAATATATAACTAAAGTACCTAAGTGTAGTCCAGTAGTTAACAGTTTTGTTATCATAATGTAGGTATGTACGATGTCGCCATATTATTGTGTGTAAGACTAGTTTATATCGTTAACGCAATAGTTTTGTGTTGTTAGTGACGTACTGCTTGAGTTTAGCTTTAAATGTGTTGTGAATGAAGATGTGATCCTTATATCTTCCTTAAGGGGCGGGCAAAAGCTAGTAAATAAATAAATCAGTACCTGTGGATATATTTATTTATATCAGTACGTACTAAAATGAAACAATCGAATATCTAGCTATAATTTTTATTTCGCTCATGTTTAATGTTTATGTACTTGTTTTGAAGAAATTATTTTGGGCCTACTTTATGCTTTTAAAAAAAATGATTCAGTCTCGTTTTGGTGGGTTCTCTTTCGGCTGATTGTGCAGCGTTTTCTTCTTCAGCTGCTTCAACTCTTCGCCCGCCCCTGCAGCTGGATTTGCTTGTTCACCTGCTAAAGCAAATACTAGCATGACTTATGAACATTTGTGTACTAGTTTCACACGTCCCGCCAAAAAGTAGCCGGTTGTGCCCTTCGCCACCTAGGGCTATACTACAACTATGAAGTATAGAGGAAATATGAAGCTTACGTATGCGGAACATGGTGTAAAGATTTGAAACCTCCATTGAAAAGGGAGGATCCTCCGGCCAGACGGTGGTAGTGTCTGGTGAGCAACTGCCGAATGGTTGGGAATTATTTGTTGCATATGTTCAAATCGCACGGAAATTTCTGATACCGCGATGCAGGATTTGTTTGATGTAGTACATTCCTGGCGGTATAGGTGTCACTCCTTTTTTTTTGAGGCCGTACCTATAGATTCCGCTACAATGCCATCATGATGATGTTTTCAATAAGGGATAGTGTTATGTGTGCTGTGTGCTGTGTGCTGTATAGCTCCGTCTCTCTTTCACACAAGATCCATGATGGCTTGAAATAAAATAAACGTACCCTGGTTTCAATAGCCAGTGTACGAAGAGTTGCCAATGACAGCAACAAGTGATAAATAATGTGATATTTTCACTGCGGTTCGTGTAAATGCGTGCAGGCGTTTATTCTGTATAGCCTGTTTCCAAAATGTTGGAGTCAGCTACCAGTCTAACTGGATGAACCTGCACACCGTTGTTTTACACAGCGATTGCCTATTCCCGAAACCAGTAACTGAGAAATCGACACCGGTGTAAACCTGTTGCCTAATTGCGCAAAACAAAAGTTATTGCAATCAGCCGAATATGTGTTAATTTTGACATTGCAATCATCATTGCGTGTTTTACGTTGACGCGCAGATGATTTTTTTAAATATGTGAGGCAATGGAAGGATGGAAGCTACGCAAATAGGATGCTGGTTATCAGACGATCGGGTTTCTGACTACCCGTAACGACTATCATTTCACGGTATCTACAACTTGTAACAGAATAAGAGGTAATTGTACTCATCATTATGAACAACTTTTACCATGGGACCAACACTGAAATCGCGAAAAAAAATATCGACTCCCCAATACATTTCTGTGCGCATAAGTCGACAAAAAGTACTGAACAGCTGATTTTTTTTTCGCGACGTCGTTGTTGGTTCCTTCAGAGGTATTGTGTTAATTCTGTTTCACGTTGAATTCACGAAATTAAATTACAAAACTAACAATGAATATGCAAATGTTTTGACACGTACGCTGATTGTCAGCCGGCTTGTCGGCCTGGCCCGGTTTGTCATCGAGGAACTGATAGCCTCCCCACCTGGTACCGGTGTTCCGGAGCCCGAGCCTTGCGGCCCTTACAACGCAAAGCTCAGCCTTCGGAAAATTATTCATGATGACCAAGATAATAATTTATCTTTTCAGTAGTAAGTATTTTTTTATTTTAGAGCCCACTGAATTATTTTGATTTTATAAAAATTCTTCAATACTGTTACAATATTTCACACATGGCGATTTTTATATTTTCTTGAAATAAGTGACTGTTTGACTTACTCGTAAGTGACAAGTCTCATTCTTTGTTTCCTTTTTTACGAAAGATGTAAAACCATCAAAGAGTATTTTAAATTCTGTTTGTTTTTCTTGGGTAAATAATGCATAGTTCACACGGTCTAGGTTACTACAGGACCCTATTTAACTTTCTCTATACAGGGTGCTCCAGAAATGCGTGGTCATATTTAAGGATGGTGTTCTGTATCTAATCTATACTTCCAAACTAATATTATAAAGAGGAAAGACTTGTTTGTTTGTTTGTTACGATTTGGCTCAAAAACGACTCAACCGATTTTAAAAATGTTTTCACCGTTCGAAAGCTACATCTTCACCGAGTAACATAGGCTATTTTTATTTCCAGAAATAATTTGGGATCCCTACTAAAACTTGAATAACACAAGTTGTAATTTTTTTTTTCATAAAATGACATAAAAATAATGTACTATATAAAATAAGAAAAATCTTGCGGTTTGAGCGAACTGAGGTGAATCTAAATGCTTGGTTCGATGAAGTTGAAACACGGCATAAACGATTTGGATAATAAAAAAATAAGAATACCTAAAAAACATTTGGATTTTTCGAAAATAAAACCCTTACGGGGCGAAAAGGAGTGAGAGCGTTTTTAGAGGAGGACATTAGTTTACTTCAATCTTCATAGTCTGCCATAAAACTACTATTAGATCAATACTCTTTCTATGTAAGTACAAGGAACTACATACCTCCTTTACCCTATTAAAAAAATAAAAAATCCCATTAAAAATATAACAGGTACAATAATGCTAAGTCTTGCAACGCAGTTCTTCTACCACTAAAAGTTGTGAGATCTGAGTGCCAATAAATTTCTACTATTTTTTTAATGAACGTTCGCGTTTGCATTCGCATGTCAGTCGTTCTGTTCAAATTGTATTAAAATTGAGGCTTTTTTGATAGATTGCGATTAAGTTGCAAATGCGAACGTTGCTTGAAAATTAGTAGAATTGGCCCTCTGATGGTTTGATCAAATTAAGGCATACCCACACTACATAAATAAAGCGCCCAAAGCGCTTACATAAGGTAGATTTTTATGCATGTAGACGTTGATAGCATATACGATTGACAATTATGTTATCATGGACACTAACTAAAAAACTTTCAGGCTTCTAGATTTATCCACAACGAAGTTGAAAATGATCTGAATGACTACGAGAAACGGATGTCAAAGTCAAAATTGGGACATTAAAAGGCACTTTTTAACGTCAACATTTACAATTAAAAGAACATGTATAAAAATAAAGTGACCTTATGGAGAAGAACGGACAAGAAACTTCATGTTTACTCTTTTCAAATAAAAGTTTTACAATATTTGGTATACCTACATTATTAATGTATTATTTGTATGTGTAATTTTAGGATGGTAGTACTGTGTCTTTTGCTTGACTTGGCGAAGGCACTGCCGTGCACCCAGATGTCTCCAATTCGCAGGTATCCCCATATCTGCAAAGAGAAGACATTAGTTTATCAGTTGTCTGGTTGCCATAGTACAGGCTCTGCCTAGTTTGAGATCGGATGACCGTGTGTGAGTTGTCCCAGGATATATTATTATTATTATTATTGTTTTCACGTAAATTTTAATGAAATGACACATACGAGTATTTGCAAAGGAAATCAAACTCATGAATATCTAACGAATTGAATGAGTTCATGCTCGTATTCAATAATGACGATGCGTACCCAGTGAAACTGACACGTTCCTTGTGTAAACGTTGATCCTCGGATTTTTGTGATAATATGAGGTAGGATTTTTCATAGGTAGACAGAAACCAAAAAATCTGGCCCAGGTTTTGCCAAGAAATAACGTGTAACCCAGTTACTGCGCTGTGGAGATAAGCATAGGCAGTTGATCCACGTAAAATGCTGCTATACATTTGCATTCGGTTAGACTATGAGCCGACCCCATACATTTACTGATTGAGTGACTTTTTGAGACGGGACATGAAGTTGAAAAACTATGATCACTTTCTAGTTGAAAGTGGCAAATGAA
Organism: Mamestra configurata; assembly: GCA_002192655.3. Classification (NCBI taxonomy): domain Eukaryota; kingdom Metazoa; phylum Arthropoda; class Insecta; order Lepidoptera; family Noctuidae; genus Mamestra; species Mamestra configurata. The sequence goes on from NDFZ01005163.1 coordinate 25,992, forward strand.
GTCATGTTCTAAGAACTACTGGATTTAAAATATCAAAGCACACCAAAGCATGCACCTGATTGTACCCGTCTTCGTCAAAAATCTAAACATTTTTTTTTTGCTTTTCAACCATAAGTGTGTTTAGATCCGTAGGTCGAAAGACGTGTGTTTTCATCAGTGTTGCTACATAAAGGTCTTCTATCTTTTAACTGAGGAATAATAAGAAAAAGTAGAAAATAGTGTTGATTTTCAGCAAATACTAATTTAACGAGATTAAAAGAACTTTTATTATGGGACCACCAATGAAAACGGGAAAAAAATCTGCTGTTTAGTACATTTTGTGCGCATTACTCGACAAAATATACTCATTCATTCATTTATACAGCTGTTTTTATTTTCGCGTTTTCGGGGTTCGTCCCATAATACGGACAGTAGAGTCACTTTATTAATATAATACTATTATTTTGTTGCGAAATTTGTTCGAAAGAGTCACCGCGGCCCTGGGAAGCAAAGGGCTTTAGAAGGAACACGGATGGGTTTTAGTGAGTAAGAGTCTGACACGCCCTTCCCCTACACCCAGAGCGGAAGAAGTCATTTGATGATTTCCAATACTTAAAAAAAAAAACTATTATTTTACTGAACTATAAATTATGACGTTCAAAAGTGCTGTTTAATGACCTAATTGAAATAAGCGTTTTGACTTTGACTTTAAATATAAGTTGTTCATAATGATGAATACAATCATGGGAGTGCTTACCCTGTAGACAAAGCCTACCCTACCACAACAACGGATAAATGAAACAAATGCATTTATTACAACTATGTAATAAATTAAATCAAAAATATTTAACAACTCATAACTTCTAGTAAAATGCTTATAGCAACTTTTCGCGCCCGTTTGATGTAAATTACACTATTAATGTACTACGAGACGCTGGCTGAGATAAGCTGTCATATTGCCTTCATTTCTTTCATAAATGTATGCATGTGTGTTCATATTTTCGTGTGTATGAACGCAAACATGTATAAATATGGGCGTTTCTTAGGCCCGAAGGAGCCGGGCACAGCGTGTCGTGATTGACTACGCCACAAAGTTCGAATGAATGAGAGAAGCGCTCAGCAGTGTGTGTTGCCAATTTTTACAAACACAGTTACCCATAGAAACAACAATTTCCTTAATAACTAATAGAGACAGTTAAAAAAGGGTAGTATTGTCAAATTTATACATTTCAGAAGAAACTTTTATTTGTAAAGAACAGCACCAGCCCTCTAAAAATAATTAAAAACTACAGGAATTTAATTTTTCTCCTCAATAAGAAAAGTAAGGCTTTTATTCTGTTACACGTTGTATATGTATATAAGGGTAGGAGACTGATAATAATGACACTTCTGTCGAAAATGTCCATCCTACTGCCCTTGAACAAAAAAGGTTTCGAACATTTTTGTATGAGAGCTGGCATAGCCACTCGCCGGAGAAATCGCGGCGCGCTTATGAAACTGGTATTTATGGGTAAAGGACACTTAAAAAAACAAAAAATATATGGCAATTTGGTGTTAACGAGATATTTGGAGGTAAAGTCGACATCTGTGAACAATGACTCTATCATTTAACATTAACTAGTTACGTAGAAACTCAAGATGGAAAAATTACCAACAATCATGGAAAATGGGTAGGCCTTTAGTGTGAGACGCTACTTGTGTAGATACTATTGTGCCATCGCATATTCCTGGCTCGTCGTGCTGTGCTGGCGCTGCCGCAGCGGCTGCTGAAAACTCAAAAAGTGGAAATATCTAGCTAGCAAAAACCTAGTTAGCAGCTACAGTTTCGAGCCGTTTGGTTTTGAAATTCTTTGACCGTGAAACCAGTTTTAACCTTGAGAATAAGCATTGCCATATATCGGTGCAGTACCGCTAGTCTTTTGGGCACACTTCCAGTCGACAGCGATGCGGATGAATTTTTGACGCCATATTTAAGGGTTTATTTAGGAAGAGGCCACACGATACGGTGCGGCTCCGGTGCGGCTCCGGCGCGGCGCCTGAGCGAAGCCGGTGCATATACCATACGGTGCGGCGCCGTGCCTCACGCTCACCGAACCAAGGTATATACAACCTCGCCCCCCCCGGTATGCACCGGAGCGGTACCACTCCGACGTCGCAGACCGCAAATGTAGACATGGGTCGTACTTGCAAAATACGCGTACACTACAACGGTACCGTTGCGGCGCCGTAACGTTGTTGCGACGCAACGGTACCGTTGTAGTGTACGCGTACTACTTATGAACGCTCATGCGGCAAAATGGTTGCAGTACGGTGGTGCACAGCACCGCACCGCACCGTGTAGCATCTCCCTTGGTTAGGAGTTTTCATTTTTATTTTAAGTGCATTAAGTTCATTAAAGTTTATTAAAACAGCTGTAAATGATAATCATAAATACACAATCGTATAGAAATTGAACCCAAGTCCCTTCGTTCGACAGTCATGATTGGGCTAAATGTGGTAAATTAGTAAATACATCAGTTTATAAGAACTTATTCTTTTAGAAATAAGTGGCTTTACATCGTTTTGTAACATAATAAGCTTTCGTTATCGTCACAAAAGTAAAATAAATTGCCTATTACGAGTATAAAATTTACTTCTCCACATTAGAAAAGACTTCTATTTGGTTTGTGTTTCACAGAAAAACAAATTCTATCTATTATGAAAACGAAAAACTTTATATTACATAACAAAGTAAATAATGTCAAAGGCAATGCTTTGAACCAAAAATAGCGACAATATGAGACAAAATAAAGTAATTTTGACTCCCTTTTCGGTACAAATGTCAAAGGTATTTTATTTCCCGTTTCCACGTATCGGATTCTTAACTATCGGTGACGTCGTTTACAGAAAGATCCACTTAGACACGAGAAATCCTTTTAAAAACTTGAGACAGAAGAACAAATCCTACTTCCTAGTAATTGTATTAATAAGACCGAGCAAGGGGGTCCTGGGTTTGATTCCCAGGTCGAGCAAGTGTTATTGGGTTTTCCATTAGCAATAAAGGTTGATTCCCACATATCAGGGCCGTGCCTGTGACGTGACAGGGTCGCAGTCCGTCAGGAGCTTATAAAAATATCGTTGCATACATTTGATATGGTCACAGCCCTGACACTGCCCGGACACGTCCCTGACACGTGTGAATCAACCTTTAGTCTGTGCCAGCCCGGAGTTTGGAAGTTGGTGGCCCCTTATATTAAGCACTTCGCCCGCGACTTCGTCTTCGACTCGACAAACTTCAACGCCCCCTCTAACCCTTTTTAAAAGTTAGGAAAATTAAGCACTACGATATCCATTCAACGGTCTCAGGATCAGCCTACTATTTACTCCTCTCACCCCGTCAGGGGTTGATTATGCAAAAATTGTTAGATCTGTTTCAAATTTCCCACTTTTAGTTTGTTCCTTTCAATTTTAACGTAAATTAAAGTAAGCAATAATGCCCTCCCCTAAAAACTTTAACACCCAGTTTCGCCCCTTAAGAAATATCCAAACATTTGATATTCTTATTTTTGATCAAAATCATGAATGCCGTGTTTCAACTTCATCAGACCATGCATTAAGATTCTCCTCAGTTCGCTCAAACCGCAACATTTTTCTTTATTAGAGAATTTTTATACCCGTCGTAACTTTTTAACGAAAGGTCCGATTTGTATAGTTTAAAGTGTAATTTACGTGTTCATAATCAACCTTAATTATAAAACACAACAACATTTAAATGGATAAGGATTAATATCTTGATATCAAAATCATCACATTTTTTTCCACCAGGACTTTGATTCAATCATTTTAACAAAAAGCGATCATTGTGACTTAAACATAAAAGTTAGACATATAGCCTTTAAGACTTTTTATAGGTAATAATGAGTAATTTAATTATGTAGTACATTATTTTTATGTATCATCAATATTTTTTCAGCGCACGCCAAAAACTGAATTTATCAGAGAAAATTTTGCTACTTTGGGTACTTTATTCAAATTTTAGTAGGGATCCCTAATTATTTTTGGAAATAAATAATAGTCTATGTTACTTGATGAAGATGTAGCTTTCAAACGGTGCAAGAATTTTTAAAATTGATCGAGGAGTTTTTGAATTAAATCTCTTCATAATATTATTATAGATATAGATAGATAGATTATTACCATAGTTTAGATAAAGAAGTATGTGTGTTCGAATATTTATTCCACGCCTCAACGGCTGTTCGGTTTTGGACGAAATTTGGCACACGCTTAGAGATGACATAGTATGCTTTTTTTATCTCGGAAGTGGTGCCATGCATTCTCTTGCAATACTTTACTTTCACGCGGACGAAGCCGCTGGCAGAAGCTACTACACAATAATTGCGATGCCACGGGATTTATATTAACAAACCATTTTTTAAATATCGTTAGGCGTCGGCCCCACTGCGCGAGGTCTAGCGGTCAGAGTTCCGATTTCAGCGCGGATTGCTGTTCACTGTAATCTATGCGGAGGCTTAGAATTAGGGTTGCCAACTTTTTTTAGAAGAAATAGAGTTTTTCTGATGTAAGGAAGGGTAAATGAAGAAAATAAAGTCGTAGAAAAAAGTGTACCTTCTATTTTATTACTTATTGCGAAACCAAAACGTTGTTGTTTTTTTAATAATTAGAGAATCCCAATGAAGCCATGGCTTTTATTTATCAGCAATTCGCAATTCAATCAAAAAGACAAAAACGCCATCAGTGGAATACTGAAATGACAGGATTTCCATTTCAGTTTCAGTTTAATTAAAAGACAGAGTCAACATAAATAGACTATTTATCTCAAGTTCAAAAAGTACCTAGTGTGTCGTTAATGATGCCAATTCCATCAAAAGATATGATTGGTTCAAAAATCAAATGTTCCAACGAGTAATCGTTTATGATGCCAATATAATATCAATGTCACCGGTCTTCTATTTTTATTGAGACATGAAATGCATTTTTTTGCCTAAATACCCTTAACTACCTAATAAGAGCATGTAAGCACCGTCTATAATAACCTTACTCTTTGTAGATGTCAAAAGTTCTTTGAAGTATGAGCATTTTGACATTAACTAACAAACCCATTTTTTACTTCGACCAAATAAAGTAGCACAAAAATTTTCAAAGCATATTAAACGAAAGCTACTTTGCAGTCCTAAAAAAAACCTAATTAAATCTCCACTCCATACATTATGTAAACACTGGTTGAAAAACATGAAAAATGTACGCTTTGTTTTGCTTTATATTTCGGACTACCTACAACATGCAAAAGGCAAAACATAACCACAGATGTTCTACTAATCTGCAAAAAACTGTGTTATTTATTAATCTTTTTATCTTATTTACTGTTTTTAAAATTCTGCTATGTGCAAATCAGAAGGCTACATTAAAACATTTTTAAATTAACTTACCAAGAGCTTAAAGTCTTTACTTTGATCACCTGTGAGAGAACGGTGTACGTATTTAATTATAATTGCAAGGAGATTGAAAACAAGACTTAAGAAATACTTTAGGAAGCACGGCAGGTCCCGAGGAGTATTATAAAATGTTTTACTAAGTCGGCAACAAACTTTTTGTTGTTTTCGCTGAAACTATTTCTAAACGCATAATCACAATTTTATTTTGAAACTGACCAGTAAAGATCTTTAATGTTTTCACCTACATTATAATTGGCAAATCAGTAAGGACATGAACGTCTGCCTGTTCATTGACACGGAGCAACGGAGTGATGCGGAGCGAAGCAACGGAGTGTGTCTGTTCATTGATGCGGAGCGAGGTAGTACGGAGCGGAGTTGCGGACTGTGCGGAGGTCACGTGAACGTGTGGCCGTTTATTTTCCACTTCCCTGCTCCGCTGCCTCTCTCCGCTTCCCGGTTTTTGTATGATTTTTTAAACTAGTTCGCAAATCCCTGTCCACCGAAGCAATGCGGAGATTTTATGCAATTCCATTGGTTTATATTGGCACAGTTCCACTCCGCTCCTGTCCGCTCCGCTCTAGTGGGCAAAAGAAAAGAGAAACCTGTGCCTAAGTAAAGTCGCGCTTTAGAGGTCGATAGCAATAAAATATGTGGATCGACCAGACTGCAAACTTGCCCTTATTGAAGGCTATCGCCAGAAATAACGATGTGCCTCTGTCCTTGTTTCCATAGTATTTTCATCTTACTTTGTCATTCATTTGTTCTCATATTTCTTCCTACGGTTTCGAATGAACACCTACCTATTCAGAACAACCTTGCCTTGGCTATGAACTTTTTTGTCTGAAATAAATTATTTGTATTTTATTATTATTTATTTCGAACCTCCTCCTTTTTTGAAGTCGGTTAATAATAGGTATAGCACACAAAATGTTATTAACATGCAAAGTCTTTCTCGAGAGAGACCTATGCCCAATATTAAGCGAAAGTCCATCGTTTGGATAGAATTTGTCTTTCATTGGTTCCCATATTACAGTTTAGAAATACCTTCCTATTCAGAACATGATATCTTAAAAAAAACATAGTCTTATTCAGAACCTTCTACATTTTTGAAGACGGTTAAAATATAACATACAAAATGTTATTAACATGCCAAGTTTTTCTCACACGGCATTACTTTTTGCACGTTCTACATTCTCATTTCACACTGAAATTACGAAGGTAACAACTCTAAAACTTTGTAGAACGTTCCTAATTAGTAGTCTAGGGTGTGACGTAATTATTCTTTAGACGGTGTAAAAAGGTCCTTGTTTAATTATTTATAATATCACCTGTTTAGAGGCTTTAGAACTCCGTTTAAGACCTTAATTCGAAGAAAATGGCAGATGGACTAAGAACTAAAGTTTATACAGCGCGTATTTATACAAAGCACTAAAAGACTAACTTTAGTTCCTTTTTAGAAAGTGCTGAGTTTATTTTAAGTTTTATTTATTTATTTAACAGTTTATGTACACACATTTAACAAATAGATAAGAAGAAGGGAACAGAAAAAGCGCGTTTAGTGCGTTTTAAATTTCCACCCACAGCAAAATATTAAAGACGCGATTAGGAATATAAATAACTTGCTGCCGACCGCAGTTCTGCCTGCGTGCAATTAGTAGGTAGTACTTACCCCAATTTTATATGTATATTATTATGGATTACTTAGGTATATGTTAGTCTGATGACCTTACGTATTAGTTACACTGTTGTAAAGTTTCATCAAAATAATGTTGATGGTGCTATTCTTTTACGTCCGACACCATACAGTACCGTTGAGTGCTATATAATATTTATTATTGTGAAAAAATGCGGTTCCTGTGAAGAGTCACAGAAACGAAGCTACAAGCGAATCTGGCCAAGTGCGAGTAGGACTTGCGCACATAGGTTTTCCTGAAAGTAATGAGGACCCTTGCAAAAAGCCCTTTCTTTTGATATGTCACACGACACTATTTGATAAAAAAAAAATTATCCCCATAATCATCATTAAAAGTTCACATGTGTATGTTTTTTTAAGGATGGGAAATCATCAAATGACTTCTTTCGCTCTGGGTGGAGCGAAACGGCGTGTCAGACTTTTACTGACTAAAACCCTGAAACCCATCCGTGCTCCTTCTAAAGCCCATTGCGTTCCAGAGCCGCGGCGACTCTTTCAAACAAATTCCGCAACCCTGGCAGGACACATGTGTATGTTACATGTGTAATTTCATCAAAATCAGACCTCTAGATTCGGAGCAAATTGGCTGTGACAGACGAACAGACGGACACGCAAGTGATGATAGAGTTCCGTTTTTTCATTAGGACGTTCGGACCCTAACAAAAATCGCACTAATACCAACTTTATCGTGAAACTTGAGAACGCTTTGAAAAACTTTAAAGTGATTATTACTGAAAGGTTTCGATGCAATTTATTAAGCCATTAAATGCAGAAGCTATTACAGAGGAACGTTTAAAAGTTTTTATTTTCACTGAAGTGCGACTTCAATTACAATAGGTATTTTATTGTTTTAAGTTTGGACCAGCGTAGAGAAATAAATTATTTGATTGGACCGACCATTAGTGCCTTCTACATCAGCAAATGCTTTCTAGTTTAGGACTAATTTATGTGTTTTGAATTTAGAAACGAATTCGATAAATTATTACTTATTGTTTTTTAAAGTTTGTCAAAGCCAATTTTTACGAAATCGCATACGCAAAACCTACAAAGCATACTGATTGTTACGATTGTTTTCGCCACATGAAATACTAAGAAGCGAAATTTATACGGCAACAAAAAGAACCGCTACGCCATCGCGCAAGTAAAGTTCTCCGTGCGATTTGAACATATACAACAATTTGAATATCAACTATCGGGCAGTTGCCCACCAGACACAACAACCGTCTGGTAGGAGGTTCTTCCCCCTTTTCAGTGGTGGTTTGTCGGACTTCACTCTCTGTACCGCATACCTCTATACATTTGCTTTTCAAATGGCTTTCAAAATTATAAAACAGAATTTACAATTCACTTGAGTAAAAGCGCCAACACAGCTGGTTATGCTAGGAAAAGAAATTTAAATTGATAAACTGAATTCTATGTATTTTTCAAAATGCTAAATTGCTTACACAAACTTTATAGGTAATGATCCATTCATACTCAAGTCTTTAACGAAATAGAGTCACCTACTTGAAAATCGGAACAAACACGAATCCAGGCATCTAACTTGTGAATCAGGTACCGTGTTTGCACGTTGCGAGTTGCGAGACAAGTTAGCTTCATGTTGAAACGTCACTTACAACTTAGTTCAGGAATAACTTCTGCGTAGGATTTACGTTTATCTTTCGAACTGACGTCATAGATATTGAACTAAATAGACCTGAGAAATGAAAGGGTAAAGAGCGCGACGCGACAATACGACAACGATGCTGCAAACCTATTTGTTTGATGAACTACTGTTGTCCATAGCTGTTTTATATATTATTTTTGCCTGATCAACCGGCAAGTTCGTCATGCTCCCCTAGATGTCACTGCTTGCGGTAGCGTCGGGGGTCGGGTTACCTCCTTCCCTCAAACATGGCGAGGGCGGTAATGGCTGATCTTTGCGTTTTGCTCGTGAACGAGTGCTGCTTGTGGTGACTGGTCGTCTTGCTGGTCATAGTATTTTTTTATTTTTTTATTTTTATTGTTGTATTAACGTTAAACTACTGTTTATTATTAGTATTATGTTAGCTATAGTTCATCACTTGTGGCTCCAGTCACCATCCTATTGTTAGACTATACTATTGCACGTGTTAGCGGGCACACCATTTATGCCCGGAGGCATAATTAGTTTGGTTTACTTGTTATTGCTTGAGTTTGTCTATTTCTGATGGCTTAATGGAGTGTGCTAGCTACCAAGTGTCAATTAATTTCATTTATTTGATTTACAGTTTGAATATTTTATTTTCTGTGTCATGTATTGTAAAATACTTTGCATACTATTGTATAAATTCAAGTTTTTAAAAGCTTAACAGACAGATGTGTTGCTGGGGAGTTTGTTGCGCCACTTCTTCTTCCCAGCTACAACACTAGGAAGCGTTGACGGGCGGGCGTTTTGGGGGACTGTCTTTATGTAGAACTTTGACGTTCAAAAAGTGCTGGCACTCAGCCTAATTTGAATAAATGACTTTTGAATTTGAATTTGAATTTGTATGTAACTTCTATTACACATCCTTTCTAGTCGTTTGCTCTTAGCATTCTGAATATGGAAACGTCTTCAACAGAGTGCAACACGGTACTGCTTTGATGAGCTTCACTGACTGTTATATTACTGCTGTGATTGTTCGCCAGTGCAGCGCAATAAACATCTTAAGTGAGATGCGGCAGACATGTCCAGCCCGGACATGTCTGCCACATCTTAGATAAAAAACCGGTCAAGTGCGAGTCGAGTGTATCCTATTTATTGGTGGCAGGCGTCAACTATGTGTGTTTTATTTTATTTTGTTTTTTTTTTTATTTGTGCTGTAAGACATTGCCTTTTGCCAAATTTCGTGATTCTAGGTCTGTGGAAACTACCATATAGGTTTTACATACAAGTTTTCGCGAAAATCTAAATTTGCCCATATCTTTTTATCGTGTTGACTCAGGACCTTGATTTTCCCGTTCCTGAGTAAATCGGTGGTGACACACGGACAGACAGACGGACAAGAGAGTGATCTTATAAGGGTTCCTTTTTTTACCTTTTGAGATACGGAACCCTAAAAATGGGGCAAGACACCACCAAATAGATCCCGTTAAATACTAGAGACATCGTAACAGACCATATAGCAGTCCAAGGCGAAGATCACGGGGCAAAAAAACACCAGCAGAAAAATAAATTATGTAGGAGAGGATAAGCCTGCACGTTGCCCTGCATCTAGGCTAGTTATATGTTAGACGTAGCTGGGCTTTGAAAATCTATTACGACATAGTCGACTCACGATCCATTGGTTCATCTATCATGGTTTAGTATCCAAGCTCCTATATTAAGGCAGAAAATTCCCTATAAACAAAATAAAAAAATACTGTTATAATCTGTCACAGTCGACTTATTCATTCCAACCATGATGTTTTTATTCAAATCCCCAAACTTTTGTATGTGAATAAAAGAAATTCTTATCAAGTCCTCGACTGAATAGAAAAATATACGTGTTCATTTTTATGAAAATAACTTTTACACATTTATCTACAAAAGAACTCGCTTTCATATTTGTTATTACTGGCTTAACTGCGGGTAAAATGTTCTGTGTCTCATTTAGGAAAATAATAAGAACCAAAGTTTTTCGGAATTCACTTTCATGTCGGCCGCAAAATGGAATATTTACGGGAAGGAAAGTGACAAGGTCAAAATAGACCATAAGTCTTTTTTTTTTTTTTGGACGGGGACTACTCGCAGTTCAGCACACTAAGGCTGGTTACTGCTTAACCGGACTATCCTGTGGTGGCCTCAAATGAATTTAAGGCCCCCAGCCAAGGCTTACAAACTAGCTAACTTATTCTAAATGACCGCTCGCATCCCCTGCGGGATACGGACCTCGGCTTAGCGGCGTCATTTCGGGAGGACAGCAAGGGACAGGCTGGGTCATATCATTAACAGAGCCGCTTTACATCCATCGCGGGTTCGAAACAGCGGAATCCGAACAAGGAGACGTGTGACAAGGACGGCTTCATCATGGTGGAGAGGAAAAAGAAGAAGAAGCCAACTTGTCGGAACCAGTGCGGCACCGCGCTGGCAGGACCAAACATGCTGCTGCGTCCAGCAACATCTACGACGCAGCTGTACGTGTCCCGGCTACATCACTCCACGAAGGTTGAGGAGATCGTGGAGTACACGAGTAAAGACCAACTGTACTTTGAGGGTCGAGAAGTTGGAGTCGCGTCACAACACAAACTTCAAGTCGTTTGTGGTGCGGGTTCCAACTCATCAGCTCGAGGTATTCCTCAAAGAAGAGTTTTGGCCGAAGGGTGTCGTGTATCGACGTTTCCGCGGCCAGCTGCGCGACACTAGTCAGCGAAACACGACGCCGTCATTTCGTGTGCAATAGTTAAATAAGGTTTATTAATATGTATTAGTATATCATTGTTTAAGATTATTTTGTGTATTATGTCTATGGGCCTCAGCAGCCTGATAATAAAATGATTATTATTATTATTATTTGGGGGATTTAAAACTACTGGCTCAGCGACGCGGGCTGGCTCGGTAATCAAAGGTCGGGGAGGGTTTTTACTGAGACGTCGCGACGGGCCTCGGTGGCGAGGCCGGAAAACAGAACGCGGTCTGTTTTTGTATTTACTGAGAGTGCTGGTTTCCCTACGGCTCTCTTGTATCTGGGTGATGGCGTCGTCGGGTTCGACGAGGGTATGCCGCGTTCGGCGAATCCTACTAATCTACAATAAGTTTAATATTTTTTCGCTTGATGTACAAGACTGGTTGATGTGGCGACTCTTGGGGAGGCTTAGGGTAGCTTTCCACCAGAGTTGTGCTATGCAGCTATACTGCGAGAATGTAAAAGCTAAGCTTCAAAACTATGTGACCGTTTCCACTGATGCTAAGCTATGTAGCGGAGCGAGTAAGATGTGCTATGAAAATACGCCGCCGCAAGGTAGCTGTGCGAGGAAGATACGCAGCTCGAGCACACTGCTACACTGCTCTGCACATAGCTACAGCACTCGTGACCATTCATAGCACGCATCCACAGCACGCATCCTTCGTAATAAAAACATACCTTAGTTGAATCAGTTTCCACCAATGCTATGCTATGTGTACCAATGTATATGATTGGTGGATATCAAATGCATCCATAGCATCGCTGCAAAGAATATCTCTGGTGGAAAAGCAGCCTTATGTCCAGCCATGGACGTCTGTCACCTGAAATGATTTGCGAGCAGTGTTTTGCTTTTCGCATTGCATGGCGAGATGGTGTTCAGAAAGGAATAAGTGCTTTTTCTGCATATAAGCCCTCAATATATAGATTGAAATGGCGCTGCGGGCAAGTTCAGACTTGACGCGGTCAAATCTAGGAGGAATTTACAGTGAGATTATGATTGAGTTACAGAATGCCCGTTGTTCACCATGGTGCGCCGGGGTTTTGATATACCGGTCGATTCTTTCAACATGTCGTAGTGAACGCTTGGGTGAAGTGATCACAAGGTGAGCTGTCGTCAATACACATTATCGTGATGGAATGACAGCTCACTTCGAGCTCACGTGACATCTTGATTATATGGATTGACAGCTCACTTCACCCAAGCCTTCATTTCGACATGTTTACTGAATCGACCGGCGCCGCTATGGGAAAGTCTTCTCGTGGACTTCAGATGTCGTTGTTGATAACGATTGTTGACAAATAAATTGAATTTAGAGAGATTTTTAATAAACCCATTATGTAATTTTAATGTCTAAAAGTCTTCTCTTAGATAATTTCGCATAATATAATGATGTATTTGTGTTTGCTGATTATTTTCTTTACAAAATAATATCGCTGTAACTCCACCAGGACTGTCAAGTCAACAAATTTAATTAGAGACGTTCCTAATTTAAAACTAAGACCATAGACATTGTACTAAGTTTGAAGCAATAAACAAGAGGTTACTTTGATTGGGTTAACCATTTCCTTGAAGTAATTCGACGGTCCCAAATGAGATTGTGAATTACTCTTAAGCTAAACATATTTTGTGTGTAGAGGTCTTTTATTACCGAAAGGAAAACGATTACAACTAGAACTGAGATTGTAATAGAACTTTACTAACTTTTGTTGAAGTTTAGTATTGTTTGTACCTAATATTTTATTAAATAGTATTATTTAATTCATATTTATGATGCCTCAACATACTTGACCTTCTCTTTGTAAAGTGTACTGTTTAAGTTTTCAATAGAAAGCTTTTTCTCTATACTCCTTTTCAAAAAAGTTTTCAAGTAACGTTTTAGACCAAGGTATCCTGCGTGTCTTACATGAAAATCGGTTCATTAATTTCCAATAATAAAGACGGTCAGTTCGTATGCAACGTCGCTCGTGAGGAAACGCATTTATATGTACTGACCTAATTACTATTTTTTTTTATTTTTGTATGGAAAATCATCAAAATTAAATGACTCCATCCGCTCTGGGCCACCCATGATCCTCCTAATGCCCTTTGCGTTCCAGGGTCGCGGTAACTATTTCGAACAAATTCCACAATCCTGGCACTGGCCCAAGCGGGTCTCGTCTATTATGCTGACATGTCTTTGAGGCGCGCGTAGTACACAACGTGACGTCGGCCTGGTACTTATCGTACGGCGAGCCAACCGTCACTCGTCGAACCTAACTACTCTAGGGACTTCATTGCTGAAGCTGTCTGAGGTAATTGCACTAATTGAGAAAAAAAATTGGGAACACATTCATTGTGCCTACAGCTAAGGAGTGGAATTCCCTGCCAGGGTCTGTGTTTCCTGGTAACTACAACCTGGGAGTCAACAAGAGTGAATAGGTTACTTCTGAGCAAGCGTGCTCCATCTTCGACCACAGAGATATACTATATCTCATAGTAAGGTATTTAACACAAATTAAAGCCATACCATATGATTTGGTTAGGCAACAATTTATTGAAATGTAAAACTTTAATTTCTAAAAGGAACTCACTTCACTTTGTGCTCATACGTTATTAAATATAGTGGTACAACAATATTTTATGACAACCCCGACGTTATGCATCGCTGTCGCTGCTACTCTGTGTTGTGATATTTGGTTGGAATAGTATTAAATATATTATTAGTAAAATAAGAGTTAGAAAAAGATGCTGAATGACAAGAGTGTTTATTTCAAGTAACTAGGCAATACATTAAGAAAACAATATATCTATAAAAACAAGTCCGCACAACAGAGGTTATACTTTTCTACAACAGCCGCCCTTAATCGAAGTTGTGCAAGACAAACACACTAACAGAAAACAAAAAATAATAAAACTAAGTTTCTAGACCTAAGCTAACTGTACATCGTTTGTGTACTATAGGCCCTAGTGGCTTTGTTAGCACATCAGCAGGCATATCACTAGTTTTCACATATTCTAACATTATAACGTTATCGGATACTTTTTCCCTAATAAAGTGAAAACGAGTATCAATATGCTTCGTCCTGCTGTGGTGTACGGGATTTCGAACCAGATTAATGGCACTCTGACTGTCAGAAGCTAAGTTAACTGATGAAAGTTTACCTGTTATCTCATAGATAAATCGACGCAAGTAACACGCTTCCTTCGTGGCAGACGCTAGTGCCATATACTCTGCTTCCGCCGAGGATAAGGCAACAGTAGGTTGCTTCTTGGACTCCCAAGATACAAGACCTCCACTCAACTTGAAGGCGTACCCAGTATATGATCTTCTATCTATCGTGCAATTTGCCCAGTCAGCGTCACAATAGCCTTTTAAGGGGTTTCCGCTTCTCCTATAAACCAATGAATAGTTTACAGTACCCTTTAGGTACTGCAGAACCCTTTTTGCAGCATTCCAGTGTTCCTTCGTATAACACGTATTATACTGACTTAAGTAGCTCGTGGCGTAGGCGATATCGGGCCTAGAGTTTACCGAAAGGTACATTAGACCTCCTATTAAATTCTGATAAGGATAAGACTCTCCAACTTGTCCATCGGTTCTCCTTTCCATATTCTTTTTAACTAAAGGAGTATCCACTATCTTGCAATCTTTCATGTTAAACTGATCCAGTAACGATAAAATATAATTTCTCTGATTTACTTTTATACTCTCGGAATCATATTCAATTTGTAAACCTAAATAACATTTTAATACTCCAAGATCTTTCAGAGAAAAATATTTCGACAAATCCTTTTTGACAATGTCAAATGTCAATTCAGATTTAAAGAAGACGATTATATCATCGACAAAAATACCTAATATAACGAGTTCTTCACCAAAAAGTTTCGTATATACGCAAGGCTCAGAAGGAGTTCCTGTAAAACCTATTTTTATAAGCGTTTCGTTTAACTTTTTGTTCCAAGCTCTTGGCGCCTGTTTAAGGCCGTACAAGGATTTACGCAACAAACACACCTTGTTTTCCTTGTCTTTTGCTTTGAAGCCGAGGGGTTGCTCCATAAAAACTTCTTCTTCTAAGTTTCCGTTAAGGAACGCGGTGTCAACGTCTAAGTGTTTCATTCTTAAGCCCATCTCTGCAGCTAATGCAAACAAGGTGCGGAGAGAAGAATGACGAATCACTGGCGCAAAAGTCTCGTCGTAGTCTACGCCTTTAACTTGCTTAAAACCTTTGACGACGAGTCTGGCTTTATATTTAGTGACATTACCATAAGCGTCCTTTTTAAGTTTATAAACCCATTTACATGGTATGACCTTTTTGTTTGGTCTATCTACTAGTTCCCATGTGTGGAGTTTTATCAGAGAGTTGTACTCATCAGCCATCGCATGGTGCCACTTATCAGCATCGTCAGCATGAGTAGCTTCATAATAAGTCGTAGGTTCATTTGCATCATCCGTCGACAAATTATAAGAAAGAAAATCTGGTGGTTTTCTGTTTCTCGTGGGATACCTCCTCTCCTCTTCCAAACTAGGTGGCTCTTCATCGACACTAGGAAGTCTCAGCTCAAAGAATGGTTCTGGTTCTCTCATATTTGCTGATTCTTCTGTACTTTCTACATTTAACTGTGTAGTTGGCTCATCTATAGGATCGGCACTCTCAACACAATCGAAAAATTGACAATCGTTATGTTCAGGTTCCTTATTTTCAAATAACAATATGGAATCTGACTGTACCACAGGCTCAGACTGCCTCTGCTCTTTCAACCCTGTAAAGCAATTTTCAAAAAAGGTTGCATCTCTGGACGTAAACACTTTTCGTAGGTTAGCAGGATTCCTAAATATATAAGTATTTGGATTTTCTGAATAACCGACAAAAATCGCTTCCTTTGCCTTTACGTCTAACTTTTTCCTTTGACATGAAGGTATATGTACAAGTGCTCTGCATCCAAACACTTTCAAATGACTGAGGTCATTTCTACAACCACACCACCTGTCCTCGGGAATTTGACCACCTAAGGCTCTGTGAGGAGACCTATTTTTCAGGTATACGGCAACTTGGAAAGCATCTTCCCAGAATGCTTTAGGTAGTGAGCTTTCTGCTAACAACGTCCTCGCCTTCTCTGTAATTGAGCGGTGGGTACGTTCAGCTACTCCCACTTGTTGAGAGCTGTACGGCGCCGTCGTTTGATGTTGGATACCTTTAGAGGCAAGATAATCATCGAATTCCCTATTAACGAACTCTTTACCGCCGNTCTGGTTAATGCAAGCCACGCAAAATTTACCGTTTTATAAGTTTGAACTGGCGCCAATGTCGTAAATGTAGGTAGGTTATCATATGTATGTCCATTCCGGGAAAAAAGGACCAACATTTTCATTATTAAACGTGCAGTTACAAAGTTTAATAATAAACTAATCCGAACTGTCTTAGTACTATTTATACCTCAAATGCGAAAGTTTGGATGGACGGATGGATGTTTTCACTCCATTACGCTAGAACAACTTAACGGATTTGCATGTAATTTTCACAAAGATATTGTCCAAAATAGCACATAGACTTTTTATGCCGGGATTGTTGTCAAAGTTCACGCAGGCGAAGCCGCATGCAGAAGCTAGTTATATTATGAAGTAGTATGTATGTAGTAAGTACCTATGCTTGTTACGCTCTCACATCTAAACCGCTGAACCGATTATGATGAATTTTGGTATAAAGGTAGGGTTATAGGCTCATTTTCTTTGCGAAAATCTATATTAAGCGAGTTATGCCGCAGAAGCTAGTAATAAATATTACGCTACGGCGTAGTGGATTTGCTACGTCGTAGCACTGTTGCTACTCTAGCTCGCGGTGACATCACCGTTTCACCTTAGCTCGGCTGAAAATGGGGTCAACGAATTTTTATTCCATAACCCATTAGTTTTCAGGCCCAGTACCTAACCACGTACCATTGTACGTAGCATTCTAAAACGGTAGGCGAACAATAAAACTGACCCTTGTCCTTAATGCAATGCGTTGAGCTGGAAATATGGAAATTTGTCGCCAGTCATCCTCCATCCAAGCGCGCTCCTTGCCATACATTATTCATACGTGTATTTAATTTTAGCGCACACCACAATCTAATTATTATTACTAAATTTTTTTCTGTACTTTTTTAAATTATTTTTTCTTGTTACGCGCTTGAATAAAAGCTACTTTTGAAGTCTTTTTTGAAGGAGTAAGTACAAACTGAATATTGTAGTACTGAAGTATTTTAATAATGAAATTATAATCCACGAAAATATTCATTGATGCATCCTTAAGAAGCACAGGGCAAGCTTTACCATTTATTCCGCGCAGGACTCTGATTCATTTCAAAACTACATAATTATCTAATGTGACGGCGGCGCATCGGACACATCACACATCTCTCTCAACTCAAAAATATGATTAATTGAGTCCTTGCTCGCCTGTCAAATGGTGTCTTTGGAATATTTTCGCTCAATCTACACACTTTTTAAAATATCGAGTTTTACAAGATTCCCAACTCTTAGAAAACCGCTATTCTGCAAAAGATAACGTTTGGAAAATACAAGCAGAATTCAATTGAAATTCGCTGAGAGCGTTGAATAAAACAGTAGATACCAGTATAATCTGTTGGGATGCATCGATCGACCTCCCCATCGACTTATTTGCATTTTATTTATACACTGGTGTTTTGGACTACTGTCGGATAATAGAAAATGTAGCTCTATAGCATTTATAGTACTCGGCTGTGCCTCCGGCTTCAACGAATCAGTCCAGCAAAAATTATAAATGCGAAAATCTGCATGTTTGGAAAATCACGCCTCAACGACCGAACGGATTTAAATGTTTTGAACACAAATATGATGTGAATATTTTTCGACTCAGTGTTAGGACGCTATCCCACTGGCGTTTTACGAGCGTTGGCGTTTCTTCGACGTCGCGAGCCTCTAGCGGCAGACTTTAACGTCGCGTCAACACGACGTTAACGTTGCGTTTTTTGGGAACAATTTCAGAAACGCCAACGCTCGTAAAACGCCAGTGGGATAGCGGCCTTAGTGTGTCAATGGCTCAGGTAATTCTAATAGTGGTTCTCAAGTTATAATCGCACTCATAGGTAGACATAAAGATGATGTGTTTGAGGCAAGGATATTTAAAGGACCGTGTCGGGGTGCCCTAAGTTCCTCAAACCTAACCTTCTTTCGCGATGTGGTTGCATCAGGGAGAGGCAATTTCGCAACAACGTTGCGGCACCGCAACGGTACCGTTGTAGCGGACGCTTGCAACTTTGAAAGTACGACTCATGTCTACAACTGCGGTCTGCGACGTCGGAGCAGTACCGCTCCGGTGCGTACACCCCTCGTCTTGTTCCGTTGAGCGTACGGCGTAAACATCATGGATATTTGTATGTATAACGCCGCAGTGGTACCGCTTAGGCGCTGCGCCGGATCGTGTGGCCTCTCCCTTAGTCAGGTTGTGGATTTTTCATTGCCACAATTCGTTGTGGTCGTTGTCTTAAATGCCACGTGGCAAAATTCGCGAAGTGGAATCTTGGAACAAGTGTTCACACAGCGCATTGTGAGCTATTTTTTCACTCAATGAGCGTTTTCGGTCTTCGGGCGTAACATATACATGTATCACAAGAGCCAGAACTGTCAATACACTCATACAATATAGCTGGGAGTTTAATAGATGCGTGGCAGTCAAAAAATAAATGTGACTGTCATAGAAAGCTTGCAGTGGACAGGTTGGTTTTAAACTAACTTTACATTTTTAATGTTTTTGTACATAAAATGTGACAAGTTAAATTGAAATTCAAAAATTGTTTGAATAGATTCTACAAACAAAATATTTTCAATAGAACAAAGCATTTATGAATCATATATGTGTGTCAGCAACCTGTCTAAAACACTTGCATGCACGACAGGATTTATTTCGATAGTTCAGCAATATTCATGCTAGATATTTATTTGATTTGAAATAACGATTGAAGCTTTACATGAGATTATTTGATACCTGTATACTATGACGGTTTCGGCAGAGGTGTGCCTATATAATACACCCGCCTATTGATAGTTTTTGTAACACCCCTGTGTAACACACCATAAACGGCGAGCCTATTACCGGGTACAAATCGAGAATACGGGCTGTTACTCAGAAAACCCGGATGTAATAAACCCAGAAACCCTTCGTCCCACCTGATAACCGAACCTAGGTCTTCATGCATAGTAGAATCATTTGCGACCACTAGAACAATGAGATCCTATATGGTGTCGGATGTAAAAGAATAGCACCATCCCATCACTTCCCGTGGGTGTCTGTATAAGAGGCGCCCAAGGGACTCACCGGAGTATGGGCAGCAGCATTCTCTGTGCATTGCAACAGCTACACTGCGATCGCCAACCCGCCTGCCAAGCGTGGCAATTATGGCAAACCCACCTTTTGGGTAGGCTTACGTCCAGACATGTCCAGCAGTGGACGTCATTCGGCTAATGATGATGATAAAGACCAATGAGGCAGGCAATCAAAACGTAATAATAGATAAAAATCGAGATCACACCTAAAATCCCCAAAATCTTAAAAAGAAGCAACCATTCAACCAATTTCTTCCAATAACAGTTTCAAGGACTATTTTTCAACATTACGTGACATTTCTAGGCTAGACTTTTTGACTCCAACTTGTTCATGGCCTCAATTACAAGGTTTGTAATCACAATACCATACTCTGACTTAGATTAATGTTGACAAATTACTCGTGATTAATCCGTTGGAATTAATGAAATAATAATTTGTCTCTGAAACGCAGAATTCCTGTTAGCCGTAAATGAAATAAAACAGAACAATTAATTTACAATCTTTTGTTTTTAGATGGATTACTTTAACGATAATTCCTAAGAGTTTCTATCAAATATTGTTGTTGAGGATTTAAACGAGAGATATGGTACATTTACTAACATTTAAGTATTAGTAAAATATTTTAAAGATATACATCTTTAAATATCATAAATTTAAATGTATTTTGACTAGGTTTTGCCTGCGACTTCGTCCACGTAGAATAGTTACTTTGGGCAGCCATTTTAATTTTTAAGATACTCATTTTTGAAAAACGATTGAAAATAATGTTTTTTTTTTTTATCAAGTGTCTAAATACAAAGGTCCCATTCAAACTTTCATCCCCTATTTCAACCTCTTCAAGCCCTTTTCTCGCGACAAAATGTCCAGCCTATGTCCTTCTCCAAGGTATTATCTCTGTACCAAATTTCGTCTAAATCGGTTCAGCGGTTTAAGCGTGTAGAGGTAACAGACAGACACACTTTCACATTTATAATATTACGTACAGATTATTTTACGTATGAAACAATTAAAATATATTTATACTCTAAACAAGTCTTACCGAGTGCCTGTTATTAAACAATAATATGTAGATGCAGCAAATCAGCCATGATTGGTTCGAAAATACGAGTATTCCGAGCATGCATTATTTCATTATCACTGCAGCTCTCAAAGCGGTGAAGAAAATATCAAAAGTACTTCCGAATATCGTAGAACATAAAAGTCGAACTCCTATTCGCCAACCAATTTAATTGGTTTTGAATTTCTTAAATAGTAGGGTTTATCCACAAAATAGTAGATCTGTCACCAAAAAAAAATAAACAAAATTGTTTATTTACACAAAAAATTCAACATTGGTATTTAAAGAGGTATGCACAGTCGTAGGATATTTATTACAATAATATGTACTGATACTGATTCCCTAGGCTAGGCCAGGGGCCTGTATCTTGGGAGACAGTGTTCAGTCGCGCAAAAGGTAGACTGTACTGTTCGTACATGTGGTCGCTGTTTATACTTAAGTTAGTTAACGTTATGTAGTTGCAAAATAGCAAATAAAAACAAGTCGCAATCTGGGGACGATAATCGATTTATTTGGTGACATTTTGAGTGCGAAGCTATTTATTTAAGGGATAAACCTATTATTTTTAGGACAAAGTTTTTATCCAAGGAATGAACAACGATTTTATTGATAAATAATCCATCTCTTATTTTGGATACATATTAACATTAATTTGGTAACTATTCATACCTGGGGATACTTTTTATTTTTCTGAGAATGAAAACATTTCGTGGCGATAGAGCTATTAATTAGATGATACAAGTTGGTAACAAATATAAACTTTGGTGACGATAAATATAATTCCCTTCACCAATCCGCACTGAGCCCAATTCATGGATTACAGCCCACTCCATCTCACAAAGAGGAGGGTTGTGGGCCCAGCAGTGGAAGAAATGATTAGCTGCTTCTAAAAAAAAAAAAAAAAAATCTTTCACAAGTCTCATGCAAGTCTCTCCCTGATTCTGATAGTCTGATGGATCTGATAGTCGCTCTCTGATTTTCGTTATTACACTGTACTGAAAGTAAACAAGGAGGCTCTTATCATTTTCTATGGCTATCGTTAGAGGAAATATACGGAATTATACCTACGTAAGGGATGGGCAAGATATTTCATAGTCGTAATATACTGTAATCATGAGTCTGCCAAGCAGATAAGAGCGAATAAACGTAGGTATAATGGATACAGCTAGCGTAAAAAACTATTTAATATGATATATTGAGTACATTTTATCCTATTCCAGTTTTAGCCGCGCTAAATTATCTTTGTATTTTTTTAAGTGAAAACTTCTTTAGCGGCGTTGTGCACTTTTTGGGAGAGTTAAAAAATGTTAAACTCGCGTCAGGACACGTGACCTGATCGAAAATTCGTAAGACGGAGGGAAAGTTCTGAAGTGTTAAATTTTTAATGTAATATAGATTCTCATGTTTGTGTACGATTGCGCAATAAATGAATATTGTATTTTGCCACATAAATGATAGTACTTTTATACTGATAATATAATTAAAGCAATTCGTGCGAAATTATTCCCTAACCATTCCAAAATATCATAAATACACAACGTTAATGTTAAAGTTTTCACTTCTGCCGGCACTCCCGGAGTGTAACCCGTTGTTTTTTTTTTCTTATGCAGAGTTCTTTGCCCTGTTAAAAATAATATACCGAAATAATGGGTTCATTGTTCTTGCAAACAATTAATTAAATGAAATTGTGCACATATCAGTCTCTAAATATATTTTCTACCATTTATTATGTTCAAATGTTTGAACTTACATTCTACGAAATTATTTTCTTTTATTTTTTATAGTATGCCGAATTATCTTTGTGGTCGAGCTTTTGTAAATCAAGTCTTTGTTTTTGCTCTCGGTAATGTTAGGCAGGTTCATTTTGTCGTCAATTATTTTAATCACTAATCCGAACCTTTTAGGTTTTTTTGTAATCAGAGTCGGTTACTTTATTTTTTACTTCAATGCCTGTTTATTTATTTAATTAAGATGTGTTCGTTATTTTATATACGAGATTGAAATTCAGCTGTAAGACTTCGGTGGTTTAAGTATGATACTTACGTCTTACGTGACTGTAATTTGTCCAACAGTAATTACTATAGCTACTTTTTATGTAAAATGGGTTTAAGTCTAGAGTAAAAAAAACAAGCTAGCCCCTTTCATATCCGACCCTTTACGTCATCTAAAGGCTGATTTAAAGTTATTTGACTATTGAATAGTCAGATAACTTTTATCCGAGGAATAAAAATGGACGTTTGACAGTTTTTGTACGGGATATACGTCAAACGGCCATATTTATTCTTCAGTTGAAAGTAATCTTACTATTGAAAAATCAACCCTAAGTTATATGCCACAGTAACTCTTATAATAAATTTAATTGCAGCCCAAATGGTTCACTTGTTCTACCCTACTGCGGAAATGATGAAACTTGATAATGTGAAAAGTAAGGCTTCGCACAGATTTATTGCACTGATAAATTACCAAATTAACGGAATGCGGAGTATTCGTTTAATTAGCGAAGTCCGCTGAAATTCCGAATCGCCGGTAACTGATGGCTTAAATTTTTGGACCGATTACCTACGAACGATTTTAATTTTAAATGGTTTTTCTTGGTATATGGGTTGTTTTTAATTAATATTCAATCATCAATGTTACGTTTAGTCGTAAATAGCTTAATGACGAATGATGAATGAAGCTTGAAGCTGCAATAACTCTTTGCATGTATGATTGAGTGCCTTCCACAAACGTCAAAGGTTATCGGAACCTCGATATTTTATATGTCCCACAAAATGATCATCATTATTAGTTCTTGTCATGACATTCATGTATAAATCAATTTGCTATAAAGCAGAAATATTGCCCTAAACGTTTCAGTTCTGCCACCGCATGGTACATCACTATAAAATATTTTCTACATTCAATTATCAAGCTTATATCTGAGCAACAAGGTCGACTCTCGGATTCACCGAAGATTTTTTCATGCAACTTTATTTTTTCTACCCATGTATCGAATCTAACAGCTTTGGGCTTTCCGGAATTGAAAATGTTGAAGTGAGTCAAAATATAGTCGCGGTTTCGGGCCGTACGTTTTTGTTTTATGCAAATGTGTACCGGTGGATACAGTGTGTCACTTTCAACGTTATTGGAATATCGACAGTTCATTGACACCGCTGCCCCTGGACCTGTTAGTCAATTGAAAGGAAATATAGCTTAGTTATGCGCGACTGCTAACAAAACGGGTAAAAGTTCTGCAAGAAACCACTAGAAGACCAATTCTCGTACTTGTTATCGTTCATGTCACAATATCATCTCGGCAATAATCCATGTCAAATGCTTGTCAAAATTTATTAAAATTTGAGGTTTGTTTTTGATAACATGCGAATAAGATGCGTAAGCAAAAGTTCTACAACATTCGGAAATTGTGCCTTGTGGACTAGGGTGACAATTCTAAAGTTGTTTAAAAGAATACATTATTTTCAAAATACGAGCAAGTAGAACATCGAAAACAAACTTCCAATGTCAACTTATAAACGAACTTAACCTTAACACATTACGAACGTAATTAAAATGTTTTCTCAAAACAACTCCAAAGTCACCGTCGCAAATTCTAATTACAATTTTTAACAAAGAATAAATTAACAATCAAATTCGAAGAAGTCAGAAGTGTTGTACTTATTAACATTAAACTCGAAATTCAATCTGTTATAAACTCGTGACGTTATACGAGGAAATAAGCTCTGTTACCTCGTTTCCGAATAGGGTGCGTTTCCACCAGAGATATGCGAAGAAAATGTATGAATTAGCGCGAGGATGTGTAACGAAACTGTGAAACGATGTGAGCGTTTCCACCAGCCGGTCAATTCTGTAAACATGTCGAAGTGAAAGGCTTGGGTGAAGTGATCACGAGGTGAGCTGTAAATCCAATAATCAAGATGTCACGTAATCACGAAGTGAGCTGTCATTCCATCTTGATTATATGGATCGACCGGCAGAGATGTGCGAGGTAGCTGAGTGGTGCGAGGATGCGTAGCGACGATGTGAAACAGTGCGCAGATGACCGATGCGAGGATGTGTAGCGGACTCTTTTCCGTTTCACGCTCGCGTCCAGCCCTAACACACATCACTCGCACACATTCCTCGCACACATCCCTCGCATCCGTGTTTTGCTTGCTTTGTACATACGTACGAAAACTTCGCGCCATTATCCGTTTCCACTGGAGCTGTGAAGAGCGAGGCTAGGTAAATGAAGTGATTCTATTGGTTTTTAACAAACACATCCCTCGCTACGCATCCTCGCACAGCTCTGGTGGAAACGCAACTTAACCGGTTTGTGTATATGAACTCATAAGGCGCTCCGCACATGGAGCAACTAAGTTTATTCAACTACCAACTCAAAAAAAAACATTCCTTGTCGTTTGAGAGTTGCAGCAACCAAAATTACCGGCTTAAGGTTGCCGTGATTTCCCG